>JACCIC010000062.1:360000-827500 GCA_018907035.1 Sycobia sp. Sy_11 | reverse complement strand
TTACTTAATCGTTGTAGATAATAAAATATACGTAATGAACTATTAATTTTAAAAAAATGAATTAGGCCATGCAGATAATGTTGCACAAATATTAGTTTTATTTACTAACAATTACGTAGGTATTCAAATTATAAAGATTAATTAGATTCACTGTACAAAATTTAAGCTTTACAACTTTCTTTAGTCATTTATTGTTATCGTTATAACAAACAAAACCAGGACTGAATAAATTTTATTTTATTGATCAAAAATGGAATTTGATCGAAAAATATAATATTTTTATTATTCGTTCATTTCGAGTCGGCAATGCTTTTAAAACGGTACGCAAATATATTTTTTTAAATAACTGATACGAATATAGCATATACTTTAGCAGTTTTACATAATTCACAATTAAATTTTTATACTTTAAAGTAAGTATCATTATATTTTTAATAAATTGGGTATATCTCTTATACTTCATATACATAATATGTGAATCCATGATGTTTTATTTTCTACCAATTTCCAAAACAATATATTTTTATATTTTTAAATCTTAAAGAATTAAAGCACTCAACATCATTGAAAACTTTTATTAAAAAAATTACTTTGCTAATAATCTTTTTTGAATTTAAGCAATTTAAGTCGTTAAAATATAAAACATGATGAGTTCAAGTGTAAAAGTTGAATGGTAAATTAAATACAACCATTGATGTTTACGCTGAGCTTACTAAATAATTGTTAATTGCAATTTTAAAGTCGCGCCAGATCAAAAACAAAGAATTTTAATAAATAAATAGAACCTTGTATTTTTCATAAATTTTTTTTCTGCAATTTTATGTTTCGATAAAATTTACCCCACCCAAATTTAGAATACATATTTTTATGATTATTAATTAAATTTTCTGTATATAATATATTATACAATAAAAATCTTTTACTTCTTCCAATTAAATCAACATTGGTATAGTATTTCAAATTTTATTAATACATATCTAAAACAACTTTCTTCATTTAGATAGTTGTTTAATCTGTAATTAACAACAATAATTTATATTATTATAATACCATATTACTAGATCTTATATCAGCAATAAAAAAATTGAGCATACTCAGTACTTTTGTAGATTTTAAAATAGTGTCCTGCTTTCTGAATTTGTTATAATATTACATTTTGTTGATGAATAAAAAATACAAATTTAACAAGTTAAATTCAAACACTACAAAAATACATTGCTAATCTCATCAATCTAATGGAGAGTAATTAGTTCGCGGAGTTAGAAGCTTGTTTGGATTTTCAAGATCGAAACAGCCTACTCGAAGATGTTTATGTTTCATTCGCACATGGCTATAGATGTCGCAAGTCCTTTTGGCTAAGACAGTGCAGTAAGGGCAACTGAATCTGGGTTCTCGATTACATTTATAAGTCAGATGTTGCCTTAGATTCTTTATATGCTTATATTTGCTCGGGCAGTTTGAACATGGAAACCATTGCAATTGTGTATCTTTCATTGGTACAATTAAGGGATCATAATCCGAAGTACTTGCACAGAATTGAAGGTTGGAATCCAATGTGCTCAGTTCTGCAAACTGCGCTGAATTCCAGTCTGAAAAATATAACATTATAGAGAATTATGAAAAAGAGAAAAAACTATTTATATTTTTCAATTTATACAATATGTCCTAGTATGAAATGCATAAGAGGGACTATTAAATAATTGTAAAAATAAATATATACTTGCTCTTAAAATTTATTTATAAAAAAACATGTATAATGACTATTTATTAAGAATACGACTAGTATTCTGTCTCTTATAAAGTTAAATTCCAACTATACCCAAGGTAAAGTAATAGCTTATTTTAATATATTATAGAATAGGAAATGGATTCTTGATAGCTATTGCAGGTAACGGCTGGTGAACATATTCTTCCTATATAAAGAAAGTTTTCAATGTGAAATTCTTACTACTAGATGCATGTTGACCTTAAATTTACAACTGATTTTGAAATATCCTGATTTATTCATAAAATATATGAATCAATTCAATTAAATATCTTGTATCTTAGTTTAAACTTGTCAAAAGTTTCAAATACTCTTCAAAGGATTAATTTCTAAGGAATAAAAATAAACCATTCGTAGTCTAAAAGCTTATTAACAAAATTTTAAATCGATGCTACACGGCTGAATCGTTTTATTTAATAAATAATATTTGGGATAATCAAAAGTAACTTTTTACAAGTATTGAATTAGGAAGTAACGCTGGTGTACGTTCTTTAAAACAGATAAAGCAGAATCTCTTAATATTAGAAATAATAACGAGTTCAAAAGGAAAATTGAAATACAGATTCTCCAAAGCAAGTGAAAAACAGTTTTCTTTATAAACAAGAGTCTTTATTAGTTTATTTAAATCTATATAATAAACAAATAGATTATTATAATATGTTTAATTTAGCGTTATTCTTTAAGAAATATTTTATTTCTTAAAGAATATTTTACAATATTTCGACATAATTGTATAGAAATATGTGTATAGGTGAAATACAAAGTCATTTTCCAATAAATTATTGAACATACATGTTTATAACATAATAATACAACAACATATTTAATATTCCATTAATAACGGCGAAATTATTTTTCATTATGATAAAAATATGTAAATCATACGATTATATATAGATATCTAAAAAATTGAGTTAATTTATGAATAACATCAAAAAGAAAGCTGTTGAATAAATTTCAGCAATATGTATAGTTAGATTTATGTCAAATAAACTTCAATTTGATATTTACGAATAATGAGATTGGTGGACTTTTGTTCGCGGAATCAGAAACTTATCAGGATTTTCAAGATCGATGCAGCATACTTGAAGATTTTTGTGTTTAAGGCGCACATGTGTATACACTTCACAAGTTCTATAGCACAAATGTGAGCAGTGAGGGCACTTAAATCTTGGATCTCGATTGCACGCATAAGTTAGATGTTCTCTTAGACTCTTCATATGTTTAAATTTACTTGAGCAGTTCGGACAGGGAAAGCAATTTAATTTTGTGTTTGTTTCTTGGCAATTCAAAAAATCATCATAATAGTGTGACAAAAAATTATTTTTTATATTTACATGTGTAAACTGCATTAAATTCCAACCTGAAAAATAAAACATTATAGTAAATTATAAAATATACAAAAATATTTTAATATGATTCAACGTATCATGCAATCCCAATACATAGTGCTATAGAGAAATATAAGAAATTATATAAAGTATGTACATATTTAAGCTTAACTAATGTTTGATTAATTGCTTATTAAAAAACACATATAATCTTTATGGTATCTTTATTTTTCAATAATAGTTTATTATATAATGTATTACAAAATAGAATGCTGATCTTCTGAAGGTACACACACACACACACACACACACACACACACACACACACACACGGTGTCCCAGATATAACTGCTCATATTAGCAGCATGGTATCGAAAAGTTATATGTAAATATTAATAGTCATGTAGGTACATTTTTTATAGTTTTTGCAGTACGGGCCCATGTCTGTGAGCCAATCAAGGCTCAAAGAAGTGGGTCATCGCCTGCTAGCGCGAAAAAGAAGGTCAAACGTTTGCCAGCTTTGAATGTGATTATCAAATATCTATTTTTCAATCTTTGTAGCAATTCGAAAATTTAGTTGGACATTTGTTTTTATAACACACACGTGTGCAGTCGCGGTCAGTTCGTCCGCGCCAGCGAAACATCCGTCTTTTCTTCATTATCTCCAATTCAGTGTAGTGGGCTGTGAGAAAAAAGGGTAACTGAAATATGGATAGGGACCGTTGGAGACGAAGAAACGTAATCTTTATTTGTAGACACGTGAACCTCGCTTCGTCAATGCGTCCGTATACCCAAGCAGTTACGCGAGCATTGACAAGGGACATGAAAAATAACAACTACTGGTCTTTGCCATGTTCGCTCGACTTAGACTCGTTTCCCTTCATTCGACCTCATTCTTTACGCTCGCAGGCGATGACCCACTTCTATGAGCCCTGATTGGCTCACAGATATGGGTCCGTACTGCAAAAACTATAAAAAATGGACCTACATGAATATTAATATTTACACATAACTTTTCCTTCGCGATACCGTGCCGCTAATATGAACGTTGTATCTGGGACACCGTGTATATATATTGTGATACGAAATCGAAATGTTAACCTTGGATTATCTTAATAGATTTACAAAATAAATAAATCAATTCTGCTGTATACGCATTCAGTAGTGAAAAAACTTACAAAGATGTTTTATATACATATGATATAATTTTTATTAATAATTCATTACAAATTAATAAATATTTTTTTATTGGTCTTACAGTCCAATCAATTCAATCTAAAAAATAAAATAAAAATAAAAATAAAAAATAAAAAAAAATAAAAATAAGAATAAATAAAAAAAAAATAAAATAAAAATTAAAAATAAAAATTAAATTAAAAATTAAATTAAAATTATAATGACAGTCAGACTGTCCTTGTTTACATTCACCCCCGTAGACTAATCTGAAAATAAAATATTAGCTGAAAAATTTTTTTGTTAGTAAAGTTCAGTCTGACTGTCCCCAACACCCTTACCTAATTGAAGACTTGTCTAACGTTTCGAGCTCGCTACGGCTCTTCATCAGGGACTAAAATTATTATTATTATTATTATTATTATTATTATTATTTTATTTTTATTTTTATTTTATTTTTTAGATTGAATTGATTGGACTGTAAGACCAATAAAAAATATTTATTAATTTGTATATGAGCAGTCGACATAAGTATAATTCAATTGTTTTAATAATTCATTACTAATTAAATAATTTTATTTCAATAATTAATTTTAATATTGAAATTGTTATAATTTTTAAATTAAAATATGTAAGCACTTGGAAGATTTTTTAAAGAAATCCAATATGTAATATAATAATATTTGTTGCCTTCTTTATGATAGGGAAATCCAAATTTTAAATTTTTTAATATCAATAACAATGACCAATTCAAAATTTAAATTCGGACGTGAATTATTCAACATTACTTAAAAGAGTTTGCTATATAAAACAGGTAAGTTTTTAAGTTCAACACAATAAATAAATTAACTAATTACATTATAAAAGAATATGAAATATTAATATTCTTCTACTGAAATTTTTTTGCTTGATTGATAATTTAATTTGACAGTTTCATTAAGTTTTAACTTATACATTAAACATTTAGTATACTAAATACGATTTTATTTTTCAATAAATAGATATATTTATATACTATAATAACACAGTAACATATTTAATATCCTTGGAGGAAATAATTCATCATAGTTTAAGACTGATGGTCAAATAAATGGATTGCATTTATTAGTAAAAGGTTAAAATGTCATCATCATCTTTACGAAAGATTCAATCGATGAGCTTCAGTTCGTGGAATTAACAACTTATCTGGATTTTCACGATCGATGCAACACACTTTAAGATTTTTGTGTTTGAGACGTATATGTGCATAAACTTCACAAGTTCTGTAGAACAAATGAAAACAGTGAGGGCACTTAAATCTTGGATCTCGATTACACGAATAAGTCAAATGTTGTCTTAGATTCTTGCTTTGTTTAAATTTACATGAACAATTCGGGCAGGGAAAGCAATTTAATTTTGTATATTTTTCTTGGAAATTCAAGGGATCATCATAATACTGCGTCCTACAATTCATTGTATCTAACTCTGTATACTGCACTAAAATCCAATCTGAAAAATAAAACATGGTGGAATATTATGAAATGTAGAAAAATTTAATAGTATTCTTAAATTTGTCATGCAGAATCCTATTACGAAGTGCAACAGAGGAATTTAAGGCGCTATTAAAATGAATGTATGTTTTCGTTTCTGTAAATTCTGAAGAAAAGGAATCTTAAGTAATAATTTTTATTAAGTAATCGGTTTTTTTTCGTAAACTAAACCGTAAGTTAGATTATCGCAAAAAAATCTACAGCTATATTATACAATCAATAAATAATTGAATCATTGAAATATAAATATCTAATGCCATAAGTCCAATAAATTATATACTTAAAAATGTTAAATCTAAATCTGACCTTTAATAAAAAAACTATGTAAAACTGTATAAAATGTTGAACCAATTTATTGAGGACGTGGAGTTAAATATCTTTCTGAGTTTTCAAGATCGACGCAGCGCACTTGAAAAGTTTTGTGCTTCTGACGCACGTGAGCATAAATTTCACAAGTCCTTTTGGCTTTACGATTACAATAAGGACAGCTGAACCTGGGATTTCTATTGCATGCATATTGCAAATGTTGCCTCAGGTTGTCTTTGCGATTGAATTTGCTAGGGCAGTTTGGACAAGGGTGGAAAAAACTCCTAATTCTTCGTTTATTTGTATCCAAAAATTTGTCCGTTGATAAAGGATCAGCGTCCGGAAGTTGCTTTGAAGATAAGCTTGAATCCCATTCATCAAATCGTGCATATATTTGCATATCTGAAATAAATATTATTTATGCAGAAGTATAGATACATAAACTATTTGAGAAATACCATGCAAACTGCTACTTTGGATATATATTTGGTTGTGTTATGTTAAATGGGGAGGATTTTTGAAAAACAGTATGTCCTATATTATAATTAAATATTGTCAATAATATATACGGCCCAACAACTAATTGTTAATTTTACGCAAGAGCTTGAAATAAGATAAAATTATATTAATGCGATATTAGAAAGCTATAAAAAAATTTTGATTCAATTAATTAATTTAATATTTTAGAGAGCTACTAATTCCATTTCAATTTTTTCTGTATATTTAAACTTATATATTGTAATTTGTAGTACTGGAATAAGAATCAAATTTTAAGCAAAATTTAAATGTATCAACGCCCGAAAATGCATATTTTTTTAGTAATTGTTAATTGCTCTCAATATAGCAAAGATAATAAGCTTGCGTTGTCTCTGAGAATTGCCCGTAACTGCTAATTACGTAAGTTTAACGAATAATAAATTAACAATAACTAACAAAATTCTGCATATCCTAGATCCTAGATTTTAAAAACTTTCTTCTTATTGCAGCACATTAAATTTCATCTACATGCTTGGACATAACTATTGGACCTATTGGAAATAAATTAGTTCAAATAATAATATTCGATAACCGTTATAAGTTGTTTTATTAAAAAATAATTTTTATAACCTATGTTTATTTTAGAGCTTCATAAAAATAGTACGTAACGTTTAATAAAATAATGTATATTTCATTTTTAATGTAATTAAAATATCCCTATGTAAGAGTGTTTTAATTGTGTCACTTTTTCAGCGCTTTTCTCATCTTAACATCGATCAACAAAGATAATATACTATATTAAGTTTATCTCTTTATCCGTATTAAAATTTTATGATTGAAAAGTGTGAATTAGAACAAAAAAATTTAATATATATCTATTTATTGAAATCAAAGATTTTCCAAAAAAAAAACAAAAAATTAAATTTATTACGATTTTTACCCAATATTAAACGTAATTTTTATTATAAAAGTATAAATAACACCATCAATACCCTTTAGCAACATTATTAAATCTAAAATAATTAAAAAAAGAATCTTTATTTTCTAAGGCGTAAAATATAGGAAAATGAAGTAATTTTAATCGAATGTGATAAATTTAATTTTAAACTTTAAATTTAGATAAATATTACTTTGTTGTAGAATGTGTGTCACATGTTCAAGTAATATTTAAATCTTGAAATTGCATTTGGAATACAGAAATTAATAGTTGTAAGTACAAGAGGGCATAATAATAAAAGAATTATGGTATTGTTAGCGCTCTTCTTGTTTATACCTTTTGAATGAAAAGTTTTATCACAAACTAATTATTTTATTAAAATAAACAATAAGTATTTCAATGTCTTTCAATACTTCTACTATACATTAACGTTAGAAAAATTGTAAACAGAAATAAATATTTTTATAATGTTTACTGATTTTTCTATTCAGTAGGTAGAAAATAAAATCAATTAGAACGATATTCAACAAAAATTTTTTTATTTATGTTCGAATATTCCATTTTACTATAGTATACAATCAAGAATACGGTTTATATTCTCATATCAGTTAAAAATTCGTTAACCAGCTTTATCTAACGTTCAGTGTGAAATTCTAACTCCATATTATAATTTGGATGTAGACTGATATAGCATTGCATATTACTCCTTCTATAAATTTTAAAAACTTATAATCAAGCGAAAATTGGCTCAAATGATATTCAATCTAACATAACAATGATAATATATAAATTCAAAATATATATTATATATAGTCTCAGGCGAGCTTTACTTTTCTTAAATATTTTATATGTTCAAATATTTCTTAAATGGCACCTTAAAGAATAGTATTTTAGTATAATTGCGCTGTAACATATACACTGAAAACGCAATAGACATTTATTAAGGATAGAATTTAAAACTTTTCTTCAAAATCGTTACTAACATTGTAGAACAACTATAAGTTTGATATCGCAGACTTGATATTTTAAATTCAAATATCAGGTTCAATTTGCGAATGAATGCTCAACTAATTATGTGTATGCATTTGTTTGCAAGAATTCCTATTTGATCCTAAGTGTCACGATCACATATCTGAACTATTTACATACATCTTTATACATACATCTATATACATACATAACTTTATTGTTAGATAGGGATTAAAATATGTACAAATTCAAACCGTGTTAATTAATCCTTAATACATATAAATAATTTAATGATATAAACAATATCATTAATTCTTAAAATAGAACATTTTTATTAATCAAAATCAATCGGTATCAATGAATAATCGCTGTACCTATTTAAAAATCTTATGAACATGATGAAGTACTCTACTTATGAATATGATTAACTGAATTATGATATACATAGTTCTGTTCTGCCGATCACGAACATAAATTTCTGTCCGTGTAAAATCTCAGAAGCGTACATATTACTCCACAATAAAATCAACACAGCATGGTGTGATTTATTTGACAATTGAGCAGTGTTTTAAAAACTGTATTCACAGATAAATGCACATGTACGCACACAATCCAAACAGCTGCTTACTCGTAGAGCTTATTGGATAACGATAAAGTCGACGGTAATATTCGTTTAGCTCGAATACGAATTCCCCGTTCTCGACAAAAGTGTTAATACAATTTGTAAAATGCTGTCATATCGTTCAACAAAATTTTATTGAATCAAATTTCTTTTAAATTGAAGAGCAAGAGTTATACTTTCAGATACGATAATCAGAGTTATGTAGAAAAAACACCATCCATCTACAGGTGCATTTTGAAAGCTTACATATTTCGATCTTTGACAAATGACCTTGCATTTGAAAATCACATAATTAGCATTTGCGTTTTATCAAAATTAAAAACTGTACTTATGTCGACTATTTTGAATTAAATTAATAAATATTTTTATCGGTCTTACAGTCTTTATATTATAATATATTAACTAATATAATGACAGTCAGACTGTTTATTATCACCCTCGAAGAATTTGAAATAGAACTTATTACTAAAATTAAATTACATTAAAAATTAAAAATAATAAAAAAACATAATAATCACATAAAATAAAAATAATAAAATATATTCTATGTTAGTGAAGAAAAATTTGACTACCCCACCACCTTATTTTCTCCTTTGGTGTCCGAAAAAATAAATTAGATTAAAAATAAAATTAAAAAAATAAAGAAAATTAAAAATTAAAAATAATAAAATAAATTAATAATAAAATAAAATAAAGTAAAAATAATATAAATAATAAACTATATTCTATGTTGGTGAAGGAGATTTTGACTGACCCCACCATCTTATTTTCTCCTTTTGCATTTTATGGTTGTTCCGTTTTATTTAAGCAACCCTGGTATGGGTATTTTATCTTAATGCAAAAATATTGATCTTTCATTTAACCCATACGAGCTTTTTATCCGAGTTATCAATTTTCGAAAATGAACAATTTTTTACGGTTTTTATGTATCAGAGAAAAATCTAATATCATTCCAATGTGCAAGTATTTTTCAGTACGACAAACGCTTTTGCTGCCTCACGCCTTAGGATATTTTTTACCTGAATCTGTGTATAATACAATTTATAGCAGCTTTCTTGAGGTAGAATATTTTTATTTAAGCTTATCCGTTGATTACATTATATCGTAATATTACGTTGCATAATTCTCTGTTATTTTCTATTTCACGCACCAGTCCAAGAAAGTGATACTTTACGCCCGCGTAACAGACCGAGCAAATTCTATATTGCACTCTGATAATTAAACATATACGTTTTAATACTTGTTAAGCTTTCACGTTCGGCTTTAAATCTTCTTCCTTCAGGTCTATACAGAAAACTTCCTTACCTTTGTGCAATTTTCGCACATGATTGTATGTGTTACACCTGTACTTGGACCTGAGGCTACAGTATGGGCACTTAAATCTAGGCCTCTGATAACACGCATATTTGAGGTGCTGCTGCAGTCCTCTGTCGTACGAAAATTGACTGGGGCAATTGGGACACTTGAAGTTTGGAATCTCAGCAGTTTCAGCTAATACTGTATTATATGAATTCGTAAATGTCGAGGGTTTGCCGCGACGACGTCCACGTTTAACTCTTTTCAAAGCCAGGATATCTTCAATTTTCGTTACTGCCAAATAACTGTAAGCTAAATATAATAAAGAGAAAAAAATTATTAGTGTTAAATTAAACTTCGTTAATGAGTTTTCGAGGGCAAATACAGTTTATTGGCATGCCGAAATAAGAATTAAAATAATAACGTATATCACGCAAACAGGGCCACAAAAAGACACATTTTATGGACTTGTTAAAATGTCGATAGTGTTGTCTTATACTACGTATGCATTGTTTAACAGAACTCTTACTATTCTTCCAGTATTCATTTTTCTCAGTTTTCTTATATAGAAAATATTAAAAGAGCAAGATGGAAATTTTGGTGAGGGTATAATAAAAATTAAGGTTAATTTCAGTCTTATTTGAAAAGTAATGCTTTAAAAGAGTGCAAATATAGATTCTTAAATATATAAGTATTTATCAGATGTAAACATTATATTTAAAAAATTTATTATATACATATAATATATTAAATACAGAATAGAAAAAATTGCAATTGTATCCAAAATGCAAAGTACCTAATAATAGATATTGGAATTAATAATATGTAATTCTGCTAAATTTAGATACAAAAATACTTACTTTTATATTTCACTTTAAAAAATTAATAAATATAATTTTTAAAAAATTAATCGAAAAATCGAAAATTTTTGAATAAAAACCGAATCATCTATTGTTCATTTTATAAATATTTTTTGAATATAATAATGAAGCAAAAATATCATATAAAGATACAAATATTATTTATATATAAAATATTTGTCGAATCATAAATTGAGAAACGCTTTTTTAATCATACGAATAAAGTAATTTTAAGAATTCCAATTAGTTTAAGTAATTAGCTTCCCTCTTGAATAATATACATTATGCTGTAGTACTATATATATATTAATTAATAAATATTTTTTTATTGGTCTTACAGTCCAATCAATTCCGTCCAAAAACAAAATAAAATAAAAATAAAAATAAAAATAAAAAATAAAAAATAAAAAAACATAAATAAAAAAAATAAAATAAAAACAAAATAAAAATTAGAAATAAAAATTAAATTAAAAATTAAATTAAAATTATAATGACAGTCAGACTGTCCTTGTTTACATTCACCCCCGTAGACTAATCTGAAAATAAAATATTAGCTGAAAAAATTCTTTGTTAGTAAAGTGCAGTCTGACTGTCCCCAACACCCTTACCTAATTGAAGACTTGTCCAACGTTTCGAGCTCGCTACGGCTCCTCATCAGGGACCTAGGAGCTACCTCAGGAGCCGTAGCGAGCTCGAAACGTTGGACAAGTCTTCAATTAGGTAAGGGTGTTGGGGACAGTCAGACTGCACTTTACTAACAAAGAATTTTTTCAGCTAATATTTTATTTTCAGATTAGTCTACGGGGGTGAATGTAAACAAGGACAGTCTGACTGTCATTATAATTTTAATTTAATTTTTAATTTAATTTTTATTTCTAATTTTTATTTTGTTTTTATTTTATTTTTTTTATTTATGTTTTTTTATTTTTTATTTTTTATTTTTATTTTTATTTTTATTTTTTATTTTTATTTTATTTTTATTTTTATTTTATTTTGTTTTTGGATGGAATTGATTGGACTGTAAGACCAATAAAAAAATATTTATTAATTTGTATATGGGCAGTCGACAGAAGTACAATTCATTTGTTTTACTATATATATATGCTTTTTGTTTAAAACTATTTTACAATATTTATGATTGGCACGAATCACTTGTTCCACTTTTGAATTAGTTTAAAATAATTGAACAATACTTTAACTATTTTTGTAAGTAAACATTGATGCTAAAATAATATATTATAATTACTATATAAATGAATATAACATATATCATCAAAGAAAATTTTGTTAATATTATTTTCATAATTCAAATAAAATATACATTCTAGTTAAATGCTATCTACTACAATGACCTAGTAAAATCCATCTTCCAATAAAAATAATAAATCAATATTATTCGATATTAAAGCAAAAATAGCTATGAAATAGAATTCCACCGTTTATATCTACTAACTATGTATAAGCACCTTTACTTGTATAAATCATGAATTCCTTTTTTATTATTATTATTTAAACATTTTAAATTGTTTGAAGACTTATATTATAAAATATTCTACTCATTGTTTACATATAAATTTTAATGGTTTACATATAAATAGTTTTAACTATTTACATACTATTATAATATTTACCATAATCGACGCTTGAATTGGATAAAAGATTTGCAATGAACTTACAAAGTAAGGCTCACCTCACCGGAGAACTAATTTACTCCAGAAATTGAAAAATGTATTAAATATAACAAAAAACTAAAAAGTTTACCATTTTTTTTTATTCAAATGCATCTTGCTTTCCATTAGTTTTAAGTAAATACTGTCTAAATAAAATTAAAATAATAAATTTCTATTTTATTATTACATATACAATTATTCCTCGATGAGCATTTTATGCTTTCTCTCTACTTCAAATATCTTTTTCTTATCTGCAGAACATAACATTTGTGTTGGTTTTAACTGATCTATGTTTATTTGAAATCAGAATTATTTTAAATTCAGTGATTTTTTAAAAATTTTTTAGGAAATTTAAATAATTAGCGGATAAAACCTTCTAATATTTATAAATATTTACATCAATGTTTCCATGAACTTTATATATATCATATAAAGTTTGAATACAAAAAATGAATAAATAGAAATATTCAATAACTCACTATTGCTTAAATTATTTTGTGCAATTCATTATTAAAAAATAATTTAAAAAACAATCATAAAAACTAATAGTAATGGAATGATTGTTTGAATATATTCATAGTATAAACTCCATTAATACTATAATTTCTTAAAAGATTCAATTATTAGTTAAAACTAATAAGAAGTAAGCTCCATTTGAATATAAAAATGAAAAGTTTTGTAGTTTTTTGTTATATCTAATCCATTTTTCACCTTCAGGAGCAAATTTTTTCTCCGGTAAGGTAAACGTCTCCTGGTTTTGTTGAACACATTACATTTTTGTGAAAAATTAAAGACGTGTTAACATAAATTTGAATATGATTGGATAAATATTGTTTGAACTTATCGTTATATTCTTTTGAAAATTGATCGCATCTTTCTTTATCAATTTTTAGTCATTCCAATAGAAAATGATTGATATTTTCTCCGGAAAAATTTCGGATATCTAATTCAATTATGTCTGGCAATCAGTGAGATTGAAATGATCGGTTCCCATTCTATTTCCTCATACGGTTAAGTAGAGCCTGTACAAATAGGATAATTTTTAAATTGTAAGTATATTTTAACAATAGCTTCGTAAAACATTTGTAAAACTTATTATACAACTTATTACACAAGATGATATTATATACTTGTGATTCATTATCAACAACGACAATTATTTTAAAAGGATCTAAAACTTCTAAATCTTCATTTTGGACATCGATTTGATTTCTTAGTTTGTTAATACAAATTTCTACCTAACAGTACATCAATAATGTAAACTTCTCTGTTCGGATGGAGTCTACGAACATGTGTCCTGACATTTGGGGAATGTTTTGTCCTGTAATCGCAGTACGGACAATTAAATCTCGGCTCCTGACCACACTGGAATTTGAGATGGTGACGAAGGTTGTCTTTCCTCGAAAACGAGGTGGCACATTTGGGACACAAAAACCGACCACCGTCCAATTGTTGCAATGTGAAACTTAATTGAGATGGCTGAATAAATTGTAATATATCTGAAACAAAAAAAAACTTTAATATGTATATGTATAGCAATATATCAGTTTGCTTATATTCACGAATCCGAGAAAGTCATTTTTAACCAACAGATGGTTTACTATTATATAACATGTTGAATATTGGTTTATAATAAAAAATAGTAAATAATGATAGTATAAAAAACTATAGTGCAAGAAAAAAATTAGATAAAACTTACAACTGATACTGATGTGCTAAATAAGCAGGCGGTTATTGCAATATATGTCAAAATTAAAATACTTTCTACAATTATCCAATAATTATTAAATTATATTAAATTTTTAAATAAAAACAGGTTTTTCATTTCATAATATATTATTATTAAAATTGCATCTGTATTCCTATATAGGTAAATAATTACAAATATTGATATTTTTTATATTATATCACACTAAAACTCTGATGTCTAATATCTATGTAAAAATATGTCTAATATCTAAATATCTAAATGATTTTACTTTTATTTTCAGAAAAATTCATCACAGTAAATACCACGTCATTAACGAATGTTGAAGTATTACTTATGTAGCCAACCAAGAACACTTACTTCTTAAGTAGTTTTAATTAAACCTTCGCAATCTCAGTCCTAGCAGAATTAATTCTGAAATAACAAATTCAAATAATCTATTTCCAATAGGGACAGGTACCAGTTTTGATTACAAAAATCAATAATAAATTAATCACCTACTTCAAGAACATTAGAATACTAACTATAATATTTCTAAAACTGTAAGTCAGAAATAAATATTAGTATTTTAAAATATCTCATAATAAAAATTACATTTCTTCAATACAAAAAGCAGTTTTGTTCTAAAAACACACACACGCGCGCGCGCGCGCGCACTCACAAAATACTGATGTATTATTTCCTTTACAATCTTCCATGGTCCATGTGAATTTTCTCATGCTCACGCAGATGATGCCGATGTTTAAAACGCCTCATACAATAAATACATTGGAAGCTTGGAAACGTGCCACACTCGAATTTAAGATGTCGAACCAGCGTGTACTTATGGGTATATCGTCTGCCGCAACGCTGACAAGAAAATGGAGGCATAGGCTCTTCACAGGCACTTGTGTTGATATTGTACCATTCTGAAACATAAATTATATGCGCGATCAGGAAGGAAAGGGTTCTTTCGATATAATTCCTTTGTTTTATTTGGAACAAGTTTTTCTGTTTCATTTGGAATATGAAAGTTACATAATTAAAATAAAGGAAAAAGTATACAGATAAGATTTTACCATCGATTTTTAAATTCAAAAACTTGTTTAAACGTTATATGTAAATTTACTAAATTGTATCACAATTGAATACAAATGATAAAACTAATCGAGGGCTCTATTCAAATCTACTCTTAAAGGAACACCTTTAAATTAAATATTAAAAAAAATAGTTGAAATATGTTACAAATCTTATATATACATATATATATATATATATATATATATATATATATATATAACTATATATATATATAAACTTATCTTTTTTAGAATCAGTAGACATTATTATCTATAATTTGAAGGATTATAAGATCTATTTAAATCCATATGATTTGAAGCTATAATAGGATGTATATACAAAATCCAAATTCATGGACCATAGGATTCCCATGAAACCAATGAATTAAATCAGTTTCAGGATATTGTTATTCAATATATTTATTTTGGTATTAGCAAAGGTAATGGTATTTAAACGAATAGAAAAAAAATCAAAATAAAAGTGTGAAACTAAATTAATCATTAACTAAAAAATCAGTAATAAATTTTGTAAAAATTTTATAAACTTTCATATTAAATTCTTTCCGGTATTATCATAAAAATTTATTTAACAAGGCATTCTTTTCAAATTTGAGCTTATTGAATACATCGGTTTCATTGGACTCCTATGGTATGTAAATGTGGATTTTGCACATACTTCCTATTATAGCTTAAGATCGTGGACTTAAATAGATCTTAAACCCCTTAAATTATAGCAAATAATGTTTACTTATTGTAGAAACCGTAAATTTTATATATATTATTTATAACATATTACAAATTATTTTTTTATTTTCTAATGTAAAGGTAATCTGTCCCCTTAAGTATACTCTTTATTTATTAATAAATCTGAACTAATACTTACATATGTCATTATGTTTTTGACAGATCTGATTTACATTAAACGATTGTATTCATTGTTTGTAAGTACTATATAAAACAATTTTATATCTGCAAATTAGTAGAATACTTCGTCAAATGCGCTTGTTGAGTTATGAAAAATTTTATTATGCAAACGAATATTTCAGTTCTGTCACACGAAAGTAAAAATAGCACACTTAAGATATATTTTAAGATTTAACTCAAAATCTTTGAATGCGGCTGGATTGAAAGCTATATCTCGTGATTGTTTATAGGGAGTGATTGTACGAGCGGCTTGTTTTTTCTGTACGAAACGAAAGGGACTTAGTATATATGAGACGTTCGGTTTTTCATACAAACATATGTTTATTATTCGTCTGTCTCTGTTCAACCAAAGTCTAATCTCATTTTCTCTCTTTGACATTTACAGACGAAGCAGAGATTGTCACAACCCATCAAAAAGAGGCGATTTGTATTCCAAGTACTCCTTATAGAAGAAAGTAAAAAATCAATACCAAAAATTGGCGTTTCCGAGATAAGGGCCATTTTTTCCCCAAATGTTTATTTTCGAGAAAATTACATTAATGTTACTATGTAAGCCAGTCATTAAAGTATGTATATTTACATTTTTTTCGTGAAATTCAGATATCAAGAAAAAATCACGGCGGCGACGAAAATACGGTCGTCCTAACGATAAATCAAATAACAATTCTATCATTTCTATGTAATTTTTTCGTTTATTTAAAAAAAAGGGACCAATTCTGTTATAAACAAATAAAAGCGGATCAGTTTAGAAAAAATACACCTCTCAGAAACGACCAATTTCTGAGCCTGATAGTCTCGAAAAATCGATTCAGCGCAATGGAAAACATAAATAAGACCAAGTTATAGAGGAAATTATCAATTTTCTAAGGGCCCTTCCTCTACGGGGAACAGGTGTTAAAAAATAACATAAACTCAGCTACATAGTCTATGGACAGCCCCAGAGTCATATCTTTTTCCAGGTGTATTAAAAAACTTATTATTTATGTTGCTTGTGTTGTTTTGAGTTTTGAGTCGTGTCGCAGTAATATACATCCAGTGGATTGTAAATAAAACTTATTTGAAATTAAAATTAGCAACTATTTATTAAAAGGTATAAAATCAGTATACAGAAATATACATTGACAAAGATTGAAGTGTCCCTTCCTTCTTGGACGACTTCACCGAAAGAATTAACGCACGCATCATCCGTAGAAGCGAGAATATCTCGCTTCTATAGCTGCAAAACCCATGCACCCTAATTAGTTTATCTTGTGACCATCTCATACTAAGGGATTCCCCGGTCTTATCCATCTCCTACTTATAAAGTTATATATATATATATATATATATATATATATATATATATATATATATATATATTCTTGGAGGTGCAGTTTTCTAGCCTACCTCAACAAGTCGACTGAAAATATTTTGACTTGAGTTGAATTGAATTGAGTTATTTGAATTGAGTAGCGCTGGTATCTGAAGGTTTTTTTATACTCATATATGAAAAGTAGCATATGCTTACTGAAAATTGATGGCTATGATTAAAAATTAAAAAATTAAAAATAAAAATACATTAAACCTGTCAATAATAACGTTGGAGAACATGTTCCTGCTTATTCGTAACAGTGTGTATGAATTTCCTTTCAGATATAAAAAACTTAAATTTCTATTACATAATGTAACTATTCAAGTCCAAATTTCTTACTTTTAACTTGTGTAAGTACATGAATTTTTGATGAAAATATGACAATTCATATTTGATTTACAATGAGGTCATTTTAGTAACGCCGATGCAATCAGAAAACCCAATTTGATCTGTGTGAAACGTAAAGTATGTTCTTTAATCCCTCTTAACGAATTATAATTAAAATAGCTTTCATTATAGTTTTGTACAGTTATACATGTTGGTACAATTTTTCACAATTTAATTAATATTCTAAAAATCTATTTTAAATTGTGTGAATTGTAAATAAATAATTGATAATGTTGTATCGCGCTTTATTTTATCAGAACGTTTTTACTTATTGGAATGAATGGAAAATAAATGTATTTTTTTCTAAACCATTTATATTTCCATTGAGTTGTGTAGAATCGATAGAAAATATTACACGTAATAAATGAGAATATTGAGGCCTACGATGGCTCGATCGCTAGAGCGAAGGACTAGTAACTCGGCGATCCGAGTTCTTCAAATCCCGGTCTCGGCCGATTGACACAAGCACCGCTGTAATAATTTACATGTGCTTTGTTTACAAACACATCGTAGACCTCCGTCGCTGATTAGCACCGATAATTGGAAGCATAAATAAAGCGACGTTAAAGATCATAAAAAAAATAATGTAACTGAATGTAATAGAAATTTCAAGTAGTTTTGAATAGAATACTGAAATAATAAAATAAACTATTTAACTGGCGTAATAATCATTTGGCTACTGATTATTGACATATTTAATTGTTATGTGTTAATGACTATGTGAAAAAATTATAGAAATTGTTAAATTTATTAATATTTATTATTTGATAAGATATATATGATACCTGTATATGCATGCATATACAAAGAATTACATTACATTCGTTGCTTAAAATATTACTGAAATATTACTTACAGCAATATATAATATAGATCATTCACGATGATAAAAATCATTAGGGAAAACAACAATTTAGTATATTGTTCCATGTCATAACATTCTTTTATGTAATTAAAATAATTTTAATTTAAGCATAAAAATTATCCTGTTATATTGCTATAATTTGTATTTAATTAAGATAAACTGAAGTTGTCTTTAATGTAAAAAAATAAAAATTATTTATATAATTTAATAGCGAATTGAAAATTTTTGTTAAAATTAATTAGATTTCTTGTCTTTCTCTTTGCGTTGCGATCTATAACCATCCCAGTCTTTCGCATTATTTAGTGAACTTCCAAAAGCACCAAAAACGTCTTTTTCAGTGATAGGATCTCCTTGATTATCTCTGTGCATTTGTAGTAGTACATCTGAAAATGATCATTTTTATTTTGAGAAATCAGTTTTCTTCGATGCATTAAAAAAATTATTTTATTAACTTGCAGAAGAGATTCTTAATAGTAGATTTTATATATTGTGAAGAAAATTAATTTACTTTTTGTAGTATGTTTAAAAAATTAACACTCTAAAAATTTAAATTGACGTAAAAGTTAATACATTTTTATATATAAAAATTATCAGATAACTTCAAATGTAACAACTGACAATTGTATCAAGATATTAGATTTTAATCTATTTCATGAATTAATTAAGACGATTTTTTCTTTGCATATACATGTAGAATTTATAAATGTTTTTCAATGAGATTTAGCGCATAGTAGATTTTAAAGTATTTATTAGTTACAACGAATGCTTGAAAATAATAAAATAACAACCATGCTTTGGATGTATTAAAAAAAAATTGACGTAATAATTTTACCTAATGCACATTTGCAAAATACTGTGTCCTTCAAAACAATCTTGTCTGGAATTTTCTTCTGAACTGTAAATTTTAAAACCACAGCTCGAGTCAGAAATTTTCTAAGTATGTTAGTCGTACTTTTGGAGATAATATTATGGCGATCAACAAGAGTAGGGAGCAAAGCCGTCTGAAAAATTAAAATAAATGAATATGTCTGTTTTAAATTTTAATATACTAATATAAAGTCGAAGCGGTTCAAAATGAGAAGTTACGTAAATAGATTGACAGTTATGAACGAATTTGTATAATAAGAAATAAAGTATAATTCTATGATTTGAGTAACGATAACAAAATCTGCAAAATTTCGATTTAAAGTATTTCGAATTATAGTTCAAAATTTCATTTTTTAATATACTTACTAAATCATGTCTTAATTGTTCATTTTCTTTGAGCTGAGCATCGAATTCCATAAAAACCTCCAATTCTTTAATTGGAAAATCTAATCCGTATTTTTCAGCAAATCCCAAATCAAAGCTTATTAAACTACTATAACTGTGGTCTATAATTTTTGTTTCTGTCGGTATCAAAACTTTGGACTTGGAAGTACGTTGACTTCTATTAATGCTCTTGAGAACGTCCTTGATTTCTTCCAGAGCTAACATAAGAATGTCGAACTCTAGAATCAAAATTTTACGCAAATATTAATTGAGCACAAGTGTAATTTTGAATCATATAACATTTTTTTCTACTGATTCTGTGTTATATTGAACGAAAAACTTGCTTTAAGAAATTAGGAAATCGAACTCGAATTCTTTATTATAATACGACTGTTGTTTCATAATCTTAATTGAGTTTATTGTTTATTTATGTCTTAGAAAATAATCTATACCATAATGTAACATATCGACAATATTTTTACAACTTTATTTTTACCTTTTACTAAGATAGAAAAAAATTCCCCTTCTGCTTTTTAACAAATTCTGATTAGAAATTTGTTAAACATCGACAAATGAATCTTTTACAATATTGCAAATCCTAGAAGGATTTGCAATAGGCTTCGCTAGTTGATAAAGTCCTTTTTTCTTATTTTACTAGTTTAATTTAATAACCAGCAAATGCATACAACATGCATTTTTTATTTTTATTAAAGATCTTTTTTAAATTAAGAAAAAAATACTAAAATTTTTTTAATAGCTGTAGCTTTAAAAATAAACTCAACTGTATAAAATTGTTCACTTAAAATACGTAATTACATTTCATTTCTAAATTTTAGCAATGTTAATAATTTAATTTTGGCGAGTCTATTTAAAAAATACTAAACAAATTAATTTTAGATTGTTATTTCTAATTGTTAGTAACCTCAAAAGGCTAAAAAATTATATAGGTCGAAAATTAGAACATATTATTAATTGAATAAGAATTAACACCATTTTATATTGCACATAAATATAGTCTATAGTTTTAAATGGCTCCAGTGTTCCCATATTTCAAATATTTGTTTAGCGACGTTATATGCCTCATTATTACTTTGACTCTATTTCAAGGCAAAATATAAAAAGTTAAACAAAACTCATCTTTTAAATAACGCAATCTGAATACTAAAAATTAAAATGACTAATACTTTAATCAAGAGACGAGTCTGTATATATGTGGGTCATCTCATTTGTTAGTACTAAAAGATACATTTAAACAAAACAATTCTTAACTAAACACGTGTAAGGATACCTTTAAATGATAATGGACTTTCTCGTTAGTATATTAAAAAGTGATTGGAAAACTTTTGGATAACTCTCCAAAGAAGCGTTTAAAAAAATGTTTAATACAGAAGTTTTTATTCGATATTGATGTTCACCTTGATCCTAATTCTCATTGAATATTAAGATTTTTCTCTAAACCATTATCAAGTTATCGCCCTTTTGAACATATATAGAATAAATAATACATTAATGACTAAAATTAATATAGCCATATTTTTTAAGTTTTTGCTCTACGACCAATTAAATAATTAAAAAGTTAAATTAATAAACCTTTTTATCGATCTTGTAGTCTTTACATAATAATATTCCACACTAATAATATTCTATACTAATTTTGTATAATCACCTCCGTAGAATAAAAATGGAAATTATTACTAAAAAATAAAATAACAATAAATTATATTAAAAATAAAAATAAAATAATAATATTCGATTGAAAATTAAAAATAATAAAATAAAATGATAACAAAATAAAATAAAATAAAAATAATAAAAATAATAAACTACATTCTACGTTAGTAAAGGACAACCTGACTCTCTCCACTACCTTAAATTTAAATTTACCTTTGATGTCCAACGTTTCTAACCGCTACGGTTCATCTTCCTATCTTTTTATTGGAAACATCAAAACCACATTTTGCCTATCTTATTGACTGGTACCCTTGGACTACCTTTCGTATATTTTAGACAGTTGTGTATTTGCGCTATGCTAATATTTAATAATTTATTTAACAACGATTGTACTTGAGTTAGTTACGAATAACTGACAATATACTTCCATGCAGGTTTAGGATGGATGCCTTAAATTAAAGAACATTTTACTTCCTCCAAACACAATTAACACCATTCATTTCATGACGAACAAAATATAATTTAAGATTAACGGAGAAAAAAAGCACTATCCGAATTTGATAATCAATGGTAATACAATTCTGTAATAAACAGATATCGATTAATCTGTATGAGAATCGTTAGAATGCTACCGATAAGACTTACATTTTCCTTTTTCAATGCTTCGAAACAAAATGTAAAATCATAAAGCTTTCATCTACATATACGTGTTAGTTTAGACAGAGAGTTCCGAATTTGGCTAGTTTTCTGTGCAAGCAAATGGAATATGTTAGGTTTCAATTATGAGTTGTATTAATGTTGTATAAAAAATATAGAATGTATTAGTTATGGATGTAAAATTAGATATTATGTTAGTATTTCTGACAATAGTTCAGCATATGTTATCTTCCGATGTGAGTTGAAATTTGCGAGTTTTGCGTGGAACTGTTTTAAATCTCATAGTTTTTATTGGAAACATCGATGTATTCTATTAATAATATTAAAAACTATATACAAAAACTGGTAAATGATATATGTGTATAACTATTAATATTTTTTTATTAATAATATTCATGTATATCAGACATTCAATATTTAACCACCAAATCCACCAATATAGACAGGCATTTCACAAAATTGTCCATAACAAACTTTTTTAGACAGCATTGCATGTCACTTCATGAATCATCATTTCTATATGACTATGAAAGGTTTATAAACAAGTATAAGTTATATGACCCAATTAGAAAATAATATTTATTGAAAAATATATTCATAAAATTCACAATATATGACTCAAAAGTCTATAAGTACTTTGTATTAGCTTATTGACAGAAAATCTGCTAAAAGTATTTCGAAATATTTATTAAGATAGAGTTGTATTTATTAAGATATTTATTAAGATATGTATCTAAGATTCATACGTATCTCAGATGTTAATGATTTATTGTTAATAGAATTTATAGTTCTTATAAAAATTTCACTTCTGTTTACTTTCTTTGTATCATACAGTCTGTCAAGTAAGAGCGCGGTCGTGTTAATTTATAAAAAAAATTATTTGATGAAACTTTCATGCTTATATATACATTGTATACATTACAAATGATGATTCAATTCGGTCAATAATGTGTTCAATCACCAACTGCATCGATAATCGCGTGGCATCTCCGAGGCATGCTTTCTACTAATTTGACGGTGTATTCTAGTGGCAACGATTTCCAGATTCAAACAATTTGGTAAGACAAGTGCTTTAAAGTATGTGTGCATCTTCCATACAGGTCCTATTTAATATATGCCCACACGTTTTTAATAGAGTTTGCATTGGGCAATTTTGACGGCAAATCTAATGTAACGATGCCAAATTGAGTGTTTCATTCAGTACAGAGCTCGCTACAGTGTTTAGGATCGTTGTCCTCCTGCTGAATCCAATCTTCATTTTTTCTGATGAACCATCGTTTGGCAGTTGGCAGTAAAGCCTTGTATGGATTTTTATAATTTTCTCGGCATTCTTCGCATTTAGGCTGTCAATAAAAAGGTGCAAAGTGCCGAATCCCTGCTTTGAGAAGCAGCCCCAAAGATGCACCTTTATTCCGTATTTTACGATCCGCTGAACAAGTCTATCGGTAGAAGTTGACCAGGCTCGCGTGAGGACATAAAGTGCCCATGTAGAACATTCATCAGTAAAAATGACATTTTCAAAATCTCTATCTATACTTACTATAAGCCATTAATTGTTTGTCCTTGCTGCAGTGATAAAACAGGATTCCGCGAAAACATATTCACTATTCTTTCATCATCTTTTTTATCCTCTTTTCCTATTGAACCACGTTCTGGTAAGTCATCGACATTTTTAGCCACTTTATGTCGCTGTACCCACTTCTGTACAAATGCCTTCGACTTTCTGATATATTTAGCAGCCGCTGATTGCGACATTTTTGGACATTTGGGTGGATGCAAAGGAACGCAGCCTCGTAGCGTAACTTAGCACTCAACGCGTTTAACGCAATTCTCTTTCAAAAGATCAACGACAACTGAATCTTTGTTAAAAATGCATCAAGGACAAAATTTTCCTCTATCGGTTCGCGAAAGAATTAGAGCGAAATCTTTCATTACTTGTCAGTAAAGTCAAACACGCTCTTACTTGACTTACTGTAGATATATTTAAAGTGCATTAAAAAAAAAATTATTTAATTTTTTTATTGGGTTCAGTCTTTCCTATGATAGGCATCCATCGAAAATTCTCTTCATGATGAACAAAATTTAAAAAATGAAGCTTATAGCATATAGATTTGAGATAGCTAGACCTATATTATCACAATAAATTCAAGAACTAGTAAATATTTTAATTAACTGCATAAAGATCTACACGCCCAATCAAATTTAGCTTAAGAAACATATTAAATTTAAGAATCATTATGTTCGAAAATTAAACTTTCAAAATTCTTTCTTCATTCAATATAAGGTATAATATTTTATAATCCTTATATTAAGGTAAAGAAAGGAACTTTCGTAGATTTTAGTCACTAATAAATTTCTAATTTATTTATTCGTAATTTAAAAATATTTTAGCAATGGGAAAGTTAGTTTAGTTGGGTAAATACTATTTGACATTATTATCGAATAATTTAAACCGTAATATGATCGAGTAAGATGAAAATAAAAATTTAAATTAATTGATGAAATAATAGAAAATTTGTACTTCTATGTCGATTTTTAAATTATGAAAAAAGTAATGATAAAACGTAACCTTTAAGATAAAATTATGAAATGTACTTGACACTTTTTTTATTATCTATAATAATTATTTAATTAATTTTTTGCATTCTAAAATTAAACTCTGTTTTGAATCTAGTTACCGACGTAAGCGGAAATATCTCAGTTATCTATATAGATATAGACACGGTATGGGCATGTACCAAAAATATAGCAATAGTAAACATTGAATTTTTCGTTACATGTTTGCAAGGATGTATTGAGAAATCAAATTGCAAGACAACTGTAGACTTCTTAAAGTAAAACAGAACAGGTGCTTAGTATTTGTTATATTTCTACTATTGGTTCATCTGGCTTACTTACTTACTGTCCGTATACATTAACTTCTTTTGGAATTTCGTCAGTAATGTGAGGAACGACCTATAAATTTAAAAGTAGGTTAAAGTATTAAGTGCGTAACCTCAGTAATTATTAATTACGCTAACAAATTATTTAAACTTATTAAAAAACTTTAATATCCTAATATTTGTATGTCAACTACCAAAAAATAATTTTAAAAAATGTGATAGGACACTGCGTATAAATTTATTATTCTTGAAAAATAATTTTCTACCAGTGAGTTTCACGTATGAAAAATATATCTCTGACTATATGAAAGTCCCGTTTTTTTTTTTTTAAATAATAGTTCCGTTTGAAGAAGATTTATCGAATCGACACTGTGCTTGACGGCGATGTGATTTGTAAGCATGTAGCGCCGGTAGAAGGCGCCGGGACAAAAAAGTAGTGACAATGAGCTTGCCAACTTATTTTTGACAGAAATCTGCAAAAACTCAATCGATACTCTTACTGAGAAATTGCATGATCACGTATAATTGCTAATTACGAGATATAGAAACTGAACAAGTAATTATCTGTTTATTGACAGACTATTTCATGAGAAATGTTAGTCACTAGAAAATGCAGTGACTATTGTTGAACAAAAAATTTTTTTGATAATTATAGAATAACAACATTTGAATACACTGTTAGTTTCAAGATTGAAATCTTTATTATGAGTTATAATTACAAATTGGAAAATAAATAAGTTCAGAACAAATATCGTCTCTATTGAACTGTTTTACATAAAATTTTATAATTTATAATTTGTAAAGTTTGTCAAAATTTACATCCGCTTATGAATGTAATCTAATTAGATTCAATTACGTTTACTTTTAATAAAAAATTCAATAAATACATGCATTTAAATTTATTTCTTCCAATTATATACAATTATTTATTCTTTACTTCTTAACATAAAATTTATTATTTTCTTTCTTTGTTATCAACATTTAAAAAACTCTTTGTTTGATATTGATGAGTTAGATTGTAACTATATATAGCTATAGAAAAACAGTCTTAAACAATATCTAATTATTTGATTAATTTCAATTTCGATATAAGTAATATACAATAAGGTTTGTATAATCCAATAAATTGTATCATGTTGTGAGTTATGCGTAGATACTGATAATTAATAATGAAGGAACTTCTGATAAAAAATTTTATATTTCTTAATTAACTATAAAAGTCTACTCTTGTTTTTTCTTTTTTTAATTCTATAAGAAAATTTTGAAGTAAAAGTGTATCGTTTACTGATTGATATGTCGAGACTTATTTTCACAATTGACCAGATGAGAACTGAGGACGAATCGGTGCCTGTATCTGAGCTGGAAGATGAGACAGACATTTGCAGATAGGACGCCGCATTCGAGAAGCTTGTGCTGAGTTAGAAAAGCGGCGACCATGTATGATTTGCCGTAGCGAGATCAGATGTGCTTGGCCTGATTATATAGCGCGAGTCATTTGCCGGGCTCTTACTAGAATGGTAGATCCGGGGATAGCAGCACTTACTTTTGAAGAGTCTAGAAATTTTATTCACCAAGCATTATATTTTACTGTTAATTATTTATAAATTAAGTTAATATTAAAATTTAATTTGCGCGTCATTATTTAGTAAAAATATCTGTCAAAATTAAATAAATTATCAGTTTTTATAGAATTAATATAAACCTTTTCAAAATTTAGATTATGATAAGATTATTAACATATAATAATGACTAATAATGTAGTATAATAAATTGATTGCTGGGTTTCTTAGAGATTGATTATTTTAAATTTGAACCATCTTTCAAGATTATTCTTGTGGCTGTTACGATTATGCTTGTATTTAAACTTTCGACCGCAAAATTCGCAGTGGAAGTACGGCTCTTTAGCACACACGTTGCGTATGTTTAGATTTAGTGAATCTCTCCATTATATGTTTTTCCACAATTCTTGCAGACGAATTTGTATATTTCCCCGCCCGATTGAAAAGGACCTAAAACATATAATTCGTTACGTATTTTTATGAAATAAAATGTTACATATATTTACTCTATAGCTCATATCTATTAATATTAGGAGGTGAACTCAGTTTCTGTTTTTATACGGTATATTAACTTCAGAAGTGACATAGACTATGTTGTATTGAGTTCGAAGAAAAGAAATGATGGCAAAATAGGGTTCTTTATCAACAACCTGGAAACTATGTATATTATATATATATATATATATATATATATATATATATATATATATATATATATATACATGTATGTAAGTATGTATATTAGGATGCGAACAGAGTTACCGATCTTTGCGTTTACATGGTGATATAAGTAGTACGAAATGTCAGATGTGTCGGATCTAGTACTTATTTTTTAGTTTTGGCATACAACGATAAAATTCAGTTAATAGGCGCCATCATTTCTGTAAACATTATAATTTTATTATCAGCGAAAAATGAATCGTGATAAATCGTTTTTTCGATATGTTCTTTTGCACTAGTTTGATTTGCATAAAAGTGTAGCAGAAACTTATCGATTGCTTCAAGATGTTATGGTGAACAAGCTCCATCACTTATAACATATAAAGAGTGATTTCAGCGGTTTAGAAGTGGAGATACTGATGTTAATGACAAAGAACCTTCTGGACAACCGAAAAAGTTTTAAGATAGTGAATTGCAAGCATTATTGGACAAAAACTCAACTCAAAAACAGAAAGAACTCGCTAATAAGTTAGGAGTCACTAACAGAGCAGTTGGCAAACGTTTACATGCGATGGGAAAGATTTAAGAAGGAAAATGGATGCCACACGATTTGACCGAAAGTGCTATTCTGAATCGATGCAACATCGCACTGTCTTTGCTTGTCAGGCAAAAAAAGAAGAGTTTTCTGTGTTGTATTGTGATTGGTGATGGAAAGTGGATCTACTATGACAATCCTAAGCTCAAAAAGTCATGGGTGATAGACCACCAGATAGGCTCCCAGACCAAATAGGATGTGTCAGTGAGCTGCTAAACTCGACTGAAACTGTCACTGTCGAGGTATACAAATGCCAACTGAACGATTTGTAGTCTGAACGAGCAGTAGGCGCTAAGTCATTCTTTGGCATGACAACGCTCGGCTACATGTTGCGAAAGGCGTCAAAAACACCCTGTTGGAGATCGAATGGGAAGTGTTGCCGTACCCAGATATAGCGCCTTCTGATCACCACAGATCGATGCAGCATGACCTCGTTCATGCGCACTTTCGACATCTTCAAGAAATGCGAGAATTTGTGGATCATTGGATCGCCTCGAAACGTCATTGTTCTTTTGCTACGGTATCGCTATATTGTGAGAAAAATGGGAAATAGTAGTACAAAATGACGGAAAATATTTTTATGAAGCTAACGTGTATTCATTTCCCATCATAAATGCCCTTTTTCCGTTAAAGAAGGTTGGAAACAAGTTCGCCTCCTAATATATAATGAAGAAGTTAATTGAGTAAAATGGGATCAACTATTCACTTTATATTTAACAATAGAAGTTATATGATTCGTTAAACGATCACAAACTTAAAATGTCTGCCATTGAAAAATGTTTAATAAGAAATAAATAAAAGCATATAATGATATACCAAAATGCTGTGCTGATATTATATTCTCTAATTTATAGATTCCATTACGCATTATAATTAAAATGCATAAATAATTTACAAAACGAATTCAATTAAGCATTTCATACAATCTTGTTTTTTCTAAGTTCTAAATTAGAACTAATGATCTCGCTAATAATACGTCACTGGAATATTAACTAAAATTAACTAAATGTGCAATATTTTCAATATACATAATTCAAATCTAAAAGAGGACGTCAGATAATACTGTTGAGGAATTATGAATTTTCACATTATACAATTACGAATTTTCACATTAAATTGGAGAACAAACGCTAAATTTATATAACATTTTCATAAATAAAATATTTAGATCTAATAATGTTTATTCAATTTCTAAGATAATAAATAATATACGCTATATTTAAAAATTGATTAAAAAAAAATAAAAAATCGCAGTATTTTTTACAATGCGTGTTTATTTAATTTGTATACAAATCTATTTTATATTAATTAAAAATAAAAAAAGAACCACCTAAACTTTATAGCGTTAATCATTAAAAGATAAAATAAATTAATATATTTATTTATTTACTGTTAGGTATTATAATATAACTTTAATAATTTTAACGAGAAACACATCATCCAATGAACACGAACAAATCATCATAAACTTGTAAGTAATGAAAACATTGGTTAACTTCGACACATGCGTTTTAAACAATAAAAAAAGATTAAGGAATTAAATATGATGGTATTTTTGATACTAAATCAGTATTTTGTTTCTGAATACAAAAAATCCTGAATTATTGTAGATTCAAAATAATATTTCTTTCGATAAACCTTTGTAATTTAGAAGGCTAACATTTTTAAAGTATCTGATATTTAATTTAAAAATACAATGTATAATACTTAAGAAGTCGCGTAAGGTATATTTTTTATCTGACAAGGAAAGACTATGGGAATCGGATAATGGATTACGATACGATTGATTGAGGTAGCTTTGAGTATTCTCAATGCTGACCGTTTAAAGTTTTAGTATCTAATTCTTGCATTCATAAATATGGCAATTACAAGATTAATCATTATATAATGACTATCTGGCTCGAAAATAACGAAAATTCGAAATACATTAGAAATTTTCTATTCGATTCTATTTAAGTATCTTTTATAAATGTAATTTCTATATTTTACGTATCATTCGTATTACATTTATAATACTATAATTAAAATATGGTTCACACAAAATAACTAAGAACATAGTCTAATAAATGGACAATGTAAAAGGGTAAAATATTAACTAATCTTATATTTGCTGGTATAATTTTTGGTTTAAGATATCATATTCCACTCGATAACATCTAATAATAAAGCTGTATTAATAAATGATACGGATGATATGACAATAAGTATAATTGAATATTTCTATATATATAGTTAATTTCTTTGCATACATTTTCAATTTCAGGAAATATATATTTCTGTGGTTATAGCGCAGTTTATCTTAATTAGCTGAAATTCAACAATTTACAAATATGATATAATTTACAAATTTACAAATAACTTTTAAATTCAAATAAAATTTTTAAATTTAATATAAAATAATATAAATTTTAAATTTAATTTCAAAATATAATTTTTATCTTCACCTGAATCATTTTGATCTCGCAAAGGTTCTATGAAATGATCGAAAATTGTTTTTAGTGTATAAACTTTTATTTCTCGGTTCTAATTATCCTTTAACAAATTGAATTATTACACCCATCATTACAAAAACTACCGGGAACTTCGATCATTAAAAAAAATATATCCTGAAGGTTATCGTTTCTTCACGTTGTTCAAAGAAAGTAAAAATATCGCTCTTATAACCTATCCAAAAAGAACAATACTTTCAAACAGTACTTCCTGTCTTTTTCTCTAACCGATAGATTACATAAAGTGAAGACGATTGAGATGCTTCTTGAGATGGTGCTTGTGTTTGAATCGACTGCCACAAATGAAGCAAGCGAATTGGCGTTCGACACCGCACTCGCGCCTCTGGTGTTGCGTTAGTGAACCCCTGGTCTTGTACACCTTGAAACAGCGCTCACATGTGAATTGCCCATGTTCCGTCCAACTAGATACTAGAAAAACGATTGATAGTTTTAGGAAAAATTAATGCTATTTCGTTACAAAAGTAAACTAAAAATGAAATTTGGTAGTGTTAGCCAAAGAGCAATGTATTGAATACAATTTTGAATTAAAATGAACCTATTTCTAATCTATTTCGATCTTAATCCTAATTCAATTAAAGATTTTATAAAGAATGATATTTATATTCCTTTTTCTTTTAGTTATACAGATATACAATTATAGACTTTCATAAATTATTGATATCGTAGGTAGCTCTTAGGATTAATGAAGATTTAAAATTGCCTATTCTTTTAATTTACTAAAACAATTAGGACTTACCTTGGATGAAAAAATTCTATTAAATTTAAAGTAATCGGCAGAACGATATATGAAATCTGTACCTACGATGTGTATAATGAACAAATATCTGGATCTCATTTCAAATTTTTTACTGAATTATATTCTTAAACAACAATCGAAGGAAATATGTTTCGTATAGAAGTTACAGACTTTTTTCTGAAATTATAAATCTATACGAGTCACCGGAATGCAGATGCTTTCTCAGCAAAAAATATATAGTTATTCTTATATTAACACTAATTGTGAGATTTTCTTCTCATAGTAGACTTATCTTTAATTTTAAGTCCTCATACAATATAAAATCCTTTCTATTTCCAGTAACGGGACAGACTAGTTATTTTTATTGAATTAATAAATGTTTCTTTAAATATCTTCAAATATTAACGGTCAAGATAAGAATGAGTGGTAAAAATATTTGTTAATGTTATTTAAATAGTTGATCACATTAATTTGAAAACTGATTTTCACTGTACATATCTATAATTTTTTTTATCTAAGATAAAGTTTTTTTTTAATCATTCTATTGAATTAAATTAATAAATATTTTTATCGGTCTTACAATCTAATATATTAGCTAAAATAATGACAGTCAGACTATCCTTGTTTATGATCACCCTCGTAGAATCTGAAATAAAACTTATTACTACAATAAATTATATCAGATAATTAAAAATGCTCTTTAACATAAGATTCAAGTTTACTTTAGAAATAATAATAATATTAGAAAGCTATTTAATAATTGTAAAGATAAGGATGGTAAATGATTGAAAATAGGAGTAGTATATAAAATAAATTTTAAGGATTGTGATAAATATTATATTGGACAAGCGAGAAGGTACTTAAAACAAAGAATATATGAGCATCAATATAGCTTCCGAAGTATGAATGGTACATCCGGGCTAAAAGAACATAGTTTAAACTTGTTACATTCTTTCGGCTTTGAAAATGTAAATATTTTGGAACATGGTATTAAGAATAAATATAAAGAGAAACTCTTGAAAATATTAATCTTTTGAAAAATCCCAATAATCTAATTTTTAATCTAATTTTATTTTATTTTTAGTAGTAATTTTTACTTTAGATTTTACGGGGGTGATCATAAACAAGGACAGTCTGATTATTTTAGCTAATATACGATATTATAAAGACTGTAAGACCGATAAAAATATTTCTTAATTTAATTCAGAACAGTCGACATAAGTACAATTTTTAATTTTAACCATTCTATTGAACTAACAAAATATTTACTTAATTTCAGCAAATGCTTCTTGACTTAAGAAAATATATACTTAAAGTTCAATATATTTTTCATTTCAAACAAATCTACTTGCAATAAGAAAACAATTTATTAAATTAAACAATATTTATTTTAAATTCATACGGATTTACTTACTAATAGAAAATTCATACATTAAAAGGAAGAAATTATTGTTAAGTCAATTATTTATCATATCTTAGTAATACATAAGTAGATTAATTAATTTTAAAATATTCTGATTTACTGGAAAAAAATTACTTAAAATTATTATTTCATACTTATTTAAATTAAGTAAATATTATTTTAAATATAATAAATAAAACTGAAATTTATTTAATATTATAATTAATATTAATTTATTTTCTTAAATTTAAAAAATATTCTTTATAACGTAAAAATTTGTTTATTTATGATAAGAGAAAATTATTTGCTTTAAAATTTTTAAGTAAAGACTTACAAGTGCAAAAAATGTTAGAAAGAGAGAAGTAGCTTTGGGAGAAAATTCTCTCTCTGTACATGTGTAAAGTAGTGACTGGTGATCTCGATGTTCTTGCAATTTTTCACCAGAAAATTTAAATTTTGTACCTTACTTTTGCCACTAGGTGGCTACCTATATTTTCTATTTTGCTAGTACCTGAAAATACCGATCGTTACTATATAAGTTATTTCCATACTTTATAATTCTATGAAAGCGAAAGAACATTACTGCGTTATTAAATGGCGTTTGTGATAAACTGAGAATAAGAATATTTTTGCTATAATAACAACTGCGTATATAAATAAATTATCTAACTATCTAAAATATATCAAAATTGTCAATTTTGATATATTTTAGAATCTTCAAAGTATTATATGTTAAAATATCAGTACTCTGCACATCCTTTCTAAAACAGATATAATAAACAAAAATTGTTTTCTAAATTTAAAAAAATAAATTTTTCGAGTATAATATATTTTTAAATAAAGAAAATATTTTTTAAAACAAGAAAATTAATGAAATTTTTATATGCTTATAAAAATATTTGTTTCAATCAAAAGAATGCGTTGTATTTAAAGTAAATATTTATGGAATTTTACAAATTAATTGTTCATTTGTACTTAATTTAAGAAAAAGTTTTGTGATAACAGATTAAATAAATTATTTATTTTAATTAAAGAAAATTTTTTGGAATTTAAGAAATTTTTTCCCAATGTATAGAAAGCATGTATATAACGTATTTATCATTATGCCTTAGAAGTATATCTTATGTGAGACGTAATGACCAAATTGAATAAATCAATTCATACGCTGAAATATAAGTCTATTAATCAAAAATTCATAAATGATATAAAAATAGTGAGAAAAAAATACTATTTAAGACAGTATTTAATTAACAATAAAGAGATTGCAGCTTAATGTATGTGAAAAAAGGCAAAATATACATTTTTTCTTATATTTAATAATATATAATAATACATATACTCAAGATAGACGTGATTAGTTAATCACCTACTATAGGTTCCTGCTGTAAGTTTTTTTTCTGTTAGTTTAAAAACCTCTTTTGCTTTATATAGCTCTACTATTTGATCGTAAGAAGTGAAACAGACAATTATAAATAAAATTTATTAACAACTCTCTAAACACTTAAATGACAATTAAAATTAAATTTTAACAAAAAACGAATATAAAACTAATTAAAAACTTCTCTAGTTTCGTTAGAAATATAGTTTCTTAAGTATCGTATTGTATTTTTAGTTTTAAATGCTATTTCTTTTGTCGAAAATTTGTAAGTTCCATGACGACTTTTTGTAGTAATATTGCAACAAAATATTCATTATTGAAATATTCTTAATTATATAATTAAGTTATAATTCGTATTCGATTATTAATTTTGTTTTTTAATTATTCGAGGCGCACTCTCTAACGTATAGAACTGAAGAAAGATTCATTATAATTGAATTAACTTTATTTCACTTAGTAAAAGACTGTTCTTATAAGTTTTGGTAGTAATTTTTATAATATTCAAAATACTTTAATTGTGCATAGTAATAGAAATATTTATTAGCTTATAATATTCAGCTTTAACTTTTTTTCTTTAACATTTTATAAAGTAGAAAAAGCAAAATTTGTTTGTAATTATAAAAGTTTTTAAATTTCCGAATCAAAATTTGATGGTTTTGTAAAAGCAATTTGTCATTCATAGTAGAGTCAAAAAAAAGAATAAATGAATGTACATATCATGATGCTCAATTTCGTGATGCTTTCAATAGACTTTCAAATGGATAGTTTAAACCGATTAATGTAGAAGCAGCGAAAGCATTTTATAATTTTATAATTATCTAATTATAAATGTTGGATTTCAGTAATTCGAGGGCTGTAGGCACCTTTTCTTTATTTATGCTGCAGATGTACATGCTAACATTATTTGGATTGTATTAATTATGCCTAAATAAAAAAATAATAAAGATTTTTGTGATATGTGTACATATATGTCCTACGCGTCATATGGAATCCACCTTAAATAGAATCTTTCACCCACTTACGCATTCTTATCATGTACTTTTGCATACAATGTTTATGCTTCATATTTTTTCCAAGTTAAAATTAAATCCGAGTTCAAATCCCGGTCTCGGCCGATTGACACAAGCACCGTTGTAATAATTTACATGTGCTTTTTTTACAAACACATCGTAGACCTCCGTCGCTGATTAGCACCAATACTTGGAAGCATAAATAGAGCGACGTTAAATAACATAAAAAAAAAAAATATATATTTTTTCCGCAAATCAAACATAAATTTTGGTAAAACTGCACACTTGAGGTTAATGTCGACTAAGCGATGTATTAGATTTGTATATTATTTCGCACCTGCTACATTTAAATTAACGCCCTTACAATCTGAAATAAAAATAGATACAAATAATGATTCTGCTATTAGAAGTATTGCACGGCTTTTTACGTAAAGTTCCTATGCAATACACAATATAATTTCACAATCGATTTCATTCGTAAAGTTAGTAAATGTTTAAAATTCTTCGTAACTGAAGGAAAATTTTGAAAAACAACCCTATTTTTTATAAACGTTCAGTGTTGGTAGAGATCTACAATCAAATTTAAATAGATTCATCTTTATAGACAAATGATAAAATCAACTTATTATAAATCATGATCGGTTTTTAATTGTTTATCTGAATTAATTAATAAAATAAGATATTAAATACTTACGACCCATAGACTATCAAATAAGACAAAAATAAAAATTTTAACTAATTAATGAAGTAATTATTAAATATTAATGTTGCCTCAAAATCCATACCTAAATTTGAATCTCTGTTTTGCGTGATGATCTCAGTGTGGCAAAGAGGAGTTGAGCTGCTAAATTTTTTATCGATAGTATGATTGTAGGTATCTCGAGATTATTGCGTAGTTGTCCAATCTTCAATTTTTATTTGTACATAGAATTTTCTCCATTAAATACTTTTTCAAACTCAACTAGCTCTGTTATGATAAGTTACTTAAATTAAAACGAAATGACATATATTAACATGTCGACAAATATTAACAGTAAATGTGTATCAGGTTAGGTGGAATTATAATTAATTATAAAACCGAATGAATTAATTGCTTAAACTAAATCGATTCTAATGTTTAATTTTGAAAATTCATCGAGAAATACATATAAAGTATCTGGAATGTTTTGGTAATATTTTCGATCATCTTACAAAAATAATTAGACATAGGTATCAATTAATAGTCGAGGTGACATTTCAACCATTAAATAATTGGACCTCTTAAGATAAAATTTCTGCAGTAACAAGTGTTAATTTAGATACTATGTTGAGATTTTAGTTACCGAGACAATGTGAAAGTCTTAAAAATATTATCATTTTTGTAAACTTTTTCTGTATTGAACATACTATAATTTTGTCTGATAACAGTGAAATAGTAATATTAGAAATAGAATTAGAAATAGTAATATTATTATATTTTATTATTATCTATTGAGTCAATATTCATTGGAATAGTCTTGTATGCACCTAATAATATCAGTAGCCCTCTTCATGTTTAAAGATTTTTTTAATCAATAAAAAAAATAAAAAAATATATGTCATCAATATTTTAATAATATACTATACAAATCTTGATACAACTTATAAATTTATACATTTACGATGTTTAATAAAAACATTAAAAACATTTTCTTTGTGTAAAAAATATTTAATTCGCTGATTTATATAAAAATTCAAGAGTCTAGTACAGAGACTTTAAAAAATCTCGTCAAATTATCTAAATAGATATTGTAATAATTATAACACTACATAGTTTATAAGCTAATATATCAACTAGCGTCTCCGAGATTTGTACTGTTTAAAAGATTTCTTACAAAGGAAGTAAACCTCATCTGCAACATCACGGCAGTCGAAATATATATGGTGAATGAAGGAAATTTTGTCTGAGAAATTTTTTTTGCAGTTCTTACATTGGAATTTCGCTTTGCCTGTCGGATAGAAAAACAAAAATCATATATTAATTTTAAAAAAATTCACTAATTATATAAAATATACTTTAGTATACCCAGTATATAAACCAACATTATATACATTTATCTTCTACTTGGACAGAACACTTGATAAAAACAGACATAATGTACTATACAATAGACAATAAATGGGTAAAAATTACAGTAAAACACAAATAGAATTTATCTAATACGAGAGTGGATTAATAAGTTTCCGGCCTGACCAAGAAAAACAACGTTTTTAAGAATTTCTTTTTATTTCTCAACATAATCTCCTCCAAGGCTGATACATTTCTCATAGCGGTGTTCTAGTCTAGTAATGCCATTTCTATAGACTGATTAGTCAAGTTTCTCAAAATACCCATTTACAGCTTCGATTACTTCTTCATTGTCCACAAATCTCTTACCGCTAAGCCATTTTTTGAGGTTAGGAAACAGATAATAGTCACTCGGGGCTAGGTCTGGAGAGTAGGGGGAAGGGGGTGCGGCATCAATTCAAACTTCAGATCGTTGACATTAGTCATCGCAACGATTGACGTGTGCGCTGGTGCGTTATCGTGATGAAAAAAGATGTTTTTCTTCGCCAGATGAGGCCGTTTAATTTTCACTTCGTGGTTCAAACGTTGCAATAAGTTTGTGTAGTATTGGCCAGTGATAGTTGTACCCTTTTCAAGGTAATCAATGTATATAATACCTCTTGCATCCAAAAAAACAGTAGCCATAACCTTGTTCGCCGAAAAAATTGTTTTTGCCTTCTTTGGAGTTGGTTCCCCTGGTCTAATCCATTGATTAGACTGTTGTTTGGTTTCAGGAGTGTAGTGGTGGACCCAAGTTTCGTCAACGGTTACGAATCGACGCAAAAATTCGCTTGAATTACGCTTATACAACGCCAAATTGGCGGTAGAAATGTTCTTTCGAATCAATTTTTGGTCGACTGTTAGCAAACGCGACATCCATCTTGCACAGAGCTTTTCCATATACAAATATTGGTGCAAAATATTTTGTACACGTTCATATGACATCTTACAGGTCTCAGCTATCTTACGCACTTTTAATCTGCGATCTTTCAGCACTATTTGATGGATTTTTTCGATCATATCTGGAGTCGTGACCCAATGGGGCGTTCTGAGCGAGGCTCATCAGAGATGCTCACACGACCCTTTTTAAACTCGGAAACCCACTGCTTAACGGTTGAATATGATGGGGAGGATGTCTCCAGTGTTGAGTCCATCTCTTCTTTAATTTCCTTCGGCGTTAACCCCTTCAAATAAAAGTATTTGATGACAGCATGATTTTTCAGATTTTCCATTTTTACGAAAAACACAGAGGCGTCTTGATCAGCGTACTCTCAAACCTAAACTAACATGGTGATCGAACTAAACTATAGCTACAAGCTATCTAAGGATGGTACTATATAACGACACCTCAAGGTAGGCCTAGTGGCGCCATTTCTTGGTCAGGCCGGAAACTTATCAATCCACCCTCGTATAACTTAATCGAAGTAACGTAATGGATATAGTATTGAGTACGCTTTATAATATAGCTTTACAATTTTCATTGAATTATCATCTTTATACTGACTAATAGACACAGGAACACCTGCAAAAAAAATAAACAATTAGTAGGATTTACAAAAATTGACATACAAATTAATGTAATTTATTATTGTATAATGTTTTATGCAAAAGAAAATAAAAGTTAAATTTTCTTAACTCTTCTTTTTAAATTGTCTTTATTTATTTTTCTTAATACAATACAATCCTATAAAACGAACTTTTTGGAATGTAGAAAACTATTTTGTAGTCCTATTAAAATCTTGCTCGAAAATTATTATGCTGGTGGAAATGATAAATTTAGAATATTTTTTGTAGATCAAAGTTTCTAAAATAATTCGCATGTAAGCTAAATATGGCTCCAGAAAATACTTTTTGTATTTAGCTTAAATGTTTTAAAAAATATTTACGATATTTTTACAGCTTATCACGTACATAATAAAATGGAATTGAATTATCAAATTATTAATACAATGTAGAGTAAATATTAAATAAAAAGCATTAAAAAATTTATTTAAATCACTAGGAGCGAATAAAATTATAATTACGCACAGTATAAAATATATGTATGTTTTTCAGAGGCGGTGAGTGATACATTTAAGGTGAGTTACATTTTACTTTTATGAATCTTCCGCATTTAACATGTTCAGTGCAGTCAATATACTAAACTATTAAACTAAAGACATTTAGTATATTGCCATTATACTGTTTAGAATATATTATTATAACGAGTAAAAAATGAAAATACATTTAAACTTGACACATTTATAGTTCAAATATTCCAATGTTCCAATTTTGACAAATTCAAATTGACACAGAGTTTGTAGTTTTAATATAAGTCGTTTCCTTAATTAACAAATTAAATCAAATATGCACTTATCTATATTAATGATATCACATTGAAAAAAGTAATGACTAAATAATAATTTTTCAATACTCTTAATAGTACGGTTGTTTTACTGTGATTGTGTAAGAAAATTTATAACATGAAAATCCAATTAATTCTTAATCCGCTAATATAATATTTAAAAATTTTCTTTATTACAGCCATTATTGATAATATTTTAAAAAATCATAAATAAATAAAAAATATTTCTGTATGAATAGTATAATTTCAAATTTATTTCTGCTAATATGAATTTTTAAATTAATTTTAGGATTTAAAATGAATATATTTCTAAAATAAATAGTTCAAGACAAACCTTCGTTTATTTTTTGATTTTCGTTATAATAGTTTTAATAGAATTAATCGAATTATAGAATAGAATTAATTTATTAATCAATTAAATCAATTAAAAAAATTAACTATCTATAATTGAATTAATTTATTAATTCTAACTGTCAAATTATTTCTCTTTCTTATAATTAAAGGTACTCCTACGACAATCTCTCGGAAAGTATTTTTTCTAGTACTATTTTAATATTACCATTTTAATACAGGAATGTCATTTGTAGTATTGCCCAACAATATCTGCAGTGGAAAAGAAAATTTTTCATTTTTTTATTTGAAAATTTTTTTTAAAATTTCAATCCTGTGCAACTTGCACTAATAAAAATGAACATAAAAGACTTAAACATTATCAGATATTTAATACCAAAAGAAAATTTTAATTTTTTTATCCATGTAATAATAACATAAGTTTTTATTTTTGCCATTTATTATGTTGCTATCCTTAGTATGAAAATATATTAAAGAGTGATTTAATAAACATAATTAAAAAAAAACATATTTTTAATGTAAAAGTCAAATGAAGATATAAAGGCCCAAATAATTTCAGGAATTCATAAATGACAAAGAAACAGGTTATTCTAGTGCGGAAAATATTTTTGTAAATTGCAACTATAAATTAGTCTACTTTCACTTAAATAAATTGGCAGTAAACGCTAATTTTTAAAAAATATCACTGTGTAGAAAAAATCTTACATATATACATTTCATAAATTCTGCAAATAAATACTATCAGTTTTTTAATTGCTACAATCCTCTATATGATAATGAATAAAATAGAAATCACAAAAAAGTTATATAAATAAATTAACTAGAAATAAAATAAAAAATATGATCATGTTTTTACTAATTTTCCATATTAAAAATTTGCATGAAATTCAAAGTTACTAAATATTTTAGAACTTTACCGTCCACAAATTACATAAAGATCATTCACATCAATGTATACTCAACACCTCTTTTCTTAATCTAAAATCTAAGTGGTCATAAAGGCACATAACACAAGGCTTTGTCTCGATCTTGTTTCACAGCTTGCTAGATTGGACACTGAAATCAAAACTTATATTTGTCTTATTATTTTTGCTTTGTCAAACAGGACAAAACTTTTAGAGTAACAGATCAATCCAAATTATAATTGATATCTAATTTAGTATTTTAACATATCGATAGCTTATTCTAAATCTTGTAGGACAAATATAATGTTTTATCACTAATCGATTTGTTTTACATTATACATACTAAATTCTAAAAATACAAAGCTCTGAGTTGGCTTAACTTACTACAATGCTCATATTAAAAGCTGTCAGCAATATTTATTTGAAATCAATAAAGCTTCTTAAAATTGATAAGAACAATTCTCTAAAATAACTTTGTAAAATTTGCGTTTTTTTAACGATCAACGCTAAGTGTTATTTTCTTAAAAGACAATGGCAAAATAAAATATGATCTATCAAAATTATATTTACGATATGATCACTAAAGTATGCATCTTAATTACTTATATATTTATTTATAAATATTTGAATGTAATGAAAGCATATTCGTATCTTTTAAATAAATTTGGTTTTTATCAAAATTTCGCTGGTTTTGCATGTCAATTATTATAAAACGTTTAAAAAGATTACTGCTCTCAAGATCAGTTATCTCAAGTTATCTCACAACACACTCATATATATATATATATATATATATATATATATATATATATATATATATATATATACATTTTTTAATAAAAATTTATATTAGAAAATATAAAATAATTTTTTAAATTATTTTATGTGGAGATCCGGAAACATTGAATATTAAAATGATCTAATTGTCTTAAAAACTAAAAACTAAACTTAAATTTTAATTCTGAATTATATTCTTGAATATTGTATGAATTTAATGAATTCATTAAGACGGGATTTATTATCAATCAATATCTAATTTTTATAGAAAAGCCTAAGTATATCTATAATAATTATACCTTAAAACTATAATTTTAAATCAAAATCTTTTGGCTAAATACATAAATAGAAAAATTTCTAATTTAAGCTTCTCATTATAACTTTGAATTTGTATATTTTTTTTTTCTAAATTGTTTTAAATTTTTAAATTTCTTTAATGAATGATAAAATTATTAGTCCTGATATGTTTCGAATAATAATAATAGTAATAACAATAACAATAATAGTAATAATAATAAAAAGAAGAAGAACAAGAACAAGAACAAGAAGAACAAGAACAAGAACAAGAAGAACGAAAACAAGCAGAACAAGAAGAAGAAGAACAAGAAGAAGAAGAAGACAAAGAATATAGTTATTACCATGATTATATCAAAATTAAATTTAATAATATTCTACTTGCTAATTTTTTCCCCTTATTATACTTCTTTATATTCATCAAATAGTAAAGATCTACTAAAATCTATCAATTTTCTCATTCATTAATTTATAAAAATGTTTTCATACTATGCTCTTAAAAAGAATTATTAAAGATATAGCGTACATGAACAAGAATGTATTTACTCATTTAGATTTTAGAGGAAAGGTAATTGAGATTTATAAAAGAAAATTTTTTTAAAATATAACTAATTGAAAATTTACTAAAAACTTAGTCAAATATATTCAAAGAAAATATTATTTATTAAAATAAAAAATAATTAATATTTAATATTTTTGTATCATTTTCTTAACATATTTAAATTGACTTTGACTATTGGAGTTTAAATAAAATAAAACTTAAGATATGTACGCAGATTTTTCTTTTATAATAATCTACAATTTCACAACTATGGTAAAACATCCACATCTTTATATGGAACAACTATAATTAATTTATTTTTTATAGCTCCCATTGTATAAATATTGGCTATTTTTTATGGAAAGTTGAACGGCCGTGGCGCACTGTTGGCTTGTTGTAGGAATATGCGGAACGAGTATTAAACAGCATTTGGGATTTCTTAGCGTTCTATTTGGTAAAATATAGTATCTCGTACTTTGTACAATGATGCGGAATTCAAAGACTATAGAGTATTTTTGTGGCAGCTACTTTAACGTTTATGATTAAGATTAAATCAAAATTAAATAGTAATGAAATCAAGACAACTTTTATGTTGCGAAATGATTTCACTCAGATCACTTTTCTATCAAAATTAGAGATTTTCTGATTTTATAAATGGTTGTTCTTTTCTCTAATTAAAAAAAAATTTTAATTTAATATTGATCGAATTGTATAAAAATGTTATCCTTTCTAAAATCTATTATCGTTGTTAAATTCTTTAAATTTATTTTCTTTATAAATTGTATATTATCAATAATATAATTGCGTAAATATTCTAAATGGTGTTGTCGTTTCATGGAAATGTAAAATACTAATGAAAATATGTATATTTATGATGATATATAAAGAAAGAAATGCTTTATAAATATTATTTAATTCAGTCTTGAATTAACGTTAGGGTCTTTGTTGGCTTTAAAATAAAATAAGTCAAGGTACGCAATAATAAATATGTATAAATAATTATATGGATCGATTATATACAATGTGTATATCTGACATACTTGACAGAACAGGTAAAGTATATTATTTAATAATCTATTGTATAATTGTACATGCTGTGCTGATGTACATTTTCTATATTTCAGTCGTTATATATTTTTTAAGCCAGCGCCCACACGGCGGCGTTCAAATTGTTTAAAAATTATGGAACCAGTGTGACCAGAATGGTTACTATGGAAGATTTTATCCGGCTTGGCCGAATAATGTAATACATACTCTAGCTCTGGGTGCTTTAATACGGCTTGGAATTCCTAAAATGTGCTTAATTGATAATTTAATTACTTAAAAACCTTTCATTTGTGTTAAAATTTACTATATCGATGAAAACATTTTCTCTTTTATTTGTGAACGCAACAAGGTTGCCATTAAAAGTCAATTTTATATAAAATAATTTTTGATAAAAAAAAAAGTTTTCAACCAAAAACTTTAGGCTATATATCTGCCTACTTATATGTATCATTTCACATGCGTTTAAATGCATTTATCACAGCTAATTTCAAAATCTACTTTTTTCCATCCTTGTGGAAGTTTTAATTGTCCGAAAAATAATTGCACCTATTCATTGCTTTCACAAAATTTTTTCCGTATTTTCGAAATATACCAATTGCAAATGATTGCCTTGAAAAAAGCAAACTATTCACACATTGTGTCTTTTTCTCAACCTAATACAAAATTAATTTTTTATATTTTCGAGACGTAATCACCCCCATAAAAAACTATAATTAATAAGTAAGTATTAACTTTCTTTTTATATGATTATGCATATGGTAAATGAGATTAGATTATGCAATCATAATGAAGTAACTGAAATAGTTGAATATCCATCGCTTAATTTATTTTAAAAATGTATTCTTAATTTTTTTTTATTAATGAGAAATTAGAGTTAAGACTCAGCATTACAATAAAAAATTGTTATTAATTTAAATGGTACTGAATCGTCGCCGATTCTTTTATTGAATTTAAACATTCTTTGATGTTAATCATCCAAATGATTCTCTAAAAGATTATATATAATCATTTTGTTCGAATGTCACTGATAGTCACTTTCGTTTAATAAAATGACCTGCTGGTCATGGGATTTAAACAAAAGTCCACCATACAATTCTAAGCTGTGGATAATTATTTCGTTTGGTAATAGTGAAATACTCTACATAGCAGAATATTACTTGATATTTGCTCAGCAAATCCTTTGAATTCACAATCAATCAGATATGTGAACAATGGAATTTTTAATGAGATAAGCTTAAAAATTTATGTAATGTTCAGTGTTATTTCAGTGAGACAATTTTTGCCTCCTATGAACCTTGCCACATCGTTCTTTAGCAGTTAGAGAATTTTAAAAAATTCGTACATCGCTGAAACGCTTATAGAAACCTATTCTATAGTCTCTCTTAACAATAATTCCACGGTTCAAAATTGTATCATCGGCGAGGTAAGCCCTATACTATCGAATCGGTAGCTCCGATTATATGCATTACGTCGTCTCCTGCTTAAAGAGCTTCTCCTTGTGCATGCGCTCCATATGACGGGATATGTGCATTTTCTGCTTGGCCCGGTAGACGCAGTGAGGACACTGGAACTGTGGCTCCTTACCACACTCCCATTTTTGGTGATTTCTTAGGCTGCTCTTTAACTTGTAGATGCGACCACAGGCCGAGCAGCTGAAGCCTTCTGCGGCATCGTAACCCTTGCCCATATTCACCCCCGAACGCCACATGATCGAGGGCACGTTCTCCGCTAGCTTTTGCCAAGCCTCGGCCCACTTCAGGCTAGAAGCGATGCTCAAGTCCTCCGCTGCAACAGATATCGCAACCGTATTAGTAGGATAATCATTTAGGTGGAAAAGATAGAAGGAGCCTGGGTGCACGTAAAGCGAAGCGTCCCATGTGCTAATCATAAATCAATTGATTGTAATAATAATAAATTACTGTAAGAATAATTTAGCGTTTTTGCGATAGTTGTTTCAGTAGTACGTAGGAATAAAGATATTGACATGGTTCCCATTCCATAAAGTAAAATTGACACATGTTAATATAAATACTCTGCCTGTACATGAATAAATAGAGAATTATACAAAGCTATTGGTACTACCTTATAATTTGTATTCTTTTATTAGTTGTTTTAAACAAATAATTAAAATAATATTAGAATTATATCTTCATACATATTTCATAAATAAAGTTATGTAATACAACTATTTAATTACAATAAATAATTAGAAACTGTTAATGAAAAATTTTCAATATTTTTTTTTACTTTAAAAGGTCAATATATTATTTATGCAACCTTCAAACTTAACTACTGCATTTAAAAAGAGCTTTCTTTCAGACCAGACCATAAATGTTTTAGAAACATCATTATATTAAATAAAAATGTATTTATTTTCCAAAGTTTTATTGTAGCACATTTGAATAAAGATAGTGGTCTATTGCACTTCTAAGCAAAAACTAATAACTAAAAATACTAAATGCAATAGCAAATATTCAGCTGCATAATCTAATTCGATGCTTGAAGATTACTTTTACAATATCAAAATAATATTTTACTATACTAATAGAAGAGAAAATTGAAGTTGAAGAAGAAATTCGCATTACTTCTAACGTATCAAGCAAATACTTACAAAAATTTTTATGAAAATAAAATCAAGCGATTTAAGCACTGTTAAAAAAGAACAGCTTGTTTATAATTTTCTAAGACTTTATTATAAAGATAGTTAATTATTATAAAGATAGTTAACTTATAAACGTTACTGCTCTTTTTTAAAAAGATTTAAGCAAACAAAGTATGATTTCAGAAATATTTCTAACTGAACATGCTTTTCAAAAAATTCATATCAATAGATAAATAATTTATACAAATATTTTAGTTTATTAAAAATTCTAAATAGAAATCATTTTTTCTACCTTAAAGACTAATGCAATTTTCAAAATTTGATATTATTATTTATAAGCTAAATATTTCAGATTCTCGAAGAATTCTTGTCTAACTAAAGAAAAAATTACAACCGAAAGTTTTTGATTTATTGTTGGACTGTATATAAACCAAGCTGCTAGCTTATCAAAAGTATTTATCTTTATATTATAAAAATATTTACGATACTATGTAAAAACAAGAACCGTTTCGTATGATTGGATATTCAGATTTTGTATATATATATATATATATTTTAAAATATAAATAAAAATGAAAAAAGTATATATTTCTTTGTAAATCTTGTCATTCTAAAAATGGATCTCCGTTATGATTTTGTATATATGGACAATTATCATTTATGTATTTTTTATACTCCCACATTAAATGGGTATCTGCAAAAACAAAATATTATAATAAAGCTAACATTTTTTCGTTACGATCACTCCAAACAAATCATTGATGGAATTACAATGATCGATATAGTTTTCGGTTTCTATATCAGAATTCTCCTTCCGTGAAATTGAATCTTTCATACAAAAGTATTAGTACCACTCGTCAATAAAGCACTTATACGCTATACTGATACATAATAGTTTGAAAATATCAGTTTTACTTATTATATAGTATAGGTTGTACTAAAATTATTATATACTATATTTTGTAATATAGCAAATAACAACAATTTCAAGGTAAACAGTGAACAAAACGAAAATTACAAAAAGAACTTTATTCAATATGTTATTGTCGACAGTAGATAATGAACATGATGAGATTAATGAATTCAGCGATTTTTTCGTTGACTTAACTTCGGCCGACCTCGCCTTCGTCTACCGGTAACTCTGAAATAAAAAGAAAAAAATTAATATATGTTATTAAAAATTTGTTATATATGAATTTTTAGACAATTAATGCAAACAATGTATATAGTATCTATCATATATGTATATACTATATAGTATGTATGTGTATATATATATATATATATATATATATATATATATATATATATATATATATATAGTGTTATAATATATACCGATAAAAACATTTATTAATAGAATGTATCTAGTAAAATACCACAAACCTTTCAGAATGACGTAACATATGTTGAGAAAGAGCATATCTTCTCCGTCCTTTATAAGAACAAAGAGTGCATTGATATGTAGGCTCAATACCGCATTCGTATCTTTGATGGAATTTTAATGCCCCTATAGAACTGTATGATTTAAAACAGTGATTGCAGTAGAAGTGTCCTGCAAAATAAATTAAAGAATAAGTAATTCTAGCGAAATGAGTATTTTCTATTTAAGAAAATAAACTACAAAAATACATGCTAATCAGAGCGAAAATATTTTAGATGCAGGGAAAATCAGAAAATTACAAACGGAATTTCTAAAGAAATCATTAATATTTATTCATAAAAATTAAGGTACATATATTTCTGCATTGTATCCTTTATGTAAGTTTGCAGACTTTATTTAGTTATTAACTCTATTAGTAGATAATATATTGAATTATTAAAGCAAAAAGTTGCAGATTTTTTCCTCCAGTATAAAATAAAAATAGTTAAAAGATATTTTCTGAAAGTGGGTTTAGTTAGTTTACTTATTTTTATAATAAAACTCTTTTTATACATTAATTATATAAAAAAAGTTAATTTTATATAGTTGCTGGAAAATACATATAGAAATACGTATAAATTTTGTCAATAATTAATATTTATGTGTTTTTCCACTTAAAGAGGTTGGGAAAGTGTCGAATAAATGTAAAAGCAAAAAGAGTTTTATTATGAAACTACGTTACCTTGAAGCAGGTTGTAGAAAGTATTTTCTTCAATATTTATATATTAAATTGACAATAATAACATTTCATAATTCTTTAAAAATAATTTACTAATAATAGGAACAAATCAACAGTGTTTACAATTACAATAATTTAGTATTTTTTTAATTTAGTTCTAAAAATACTTAATGTACAGTTAAAATTAAAATACTATATAATGTATTTGTATTTTATGTAAATAGTCAGAAAACTTGATTTTTTATTTTAATATAGTTTCGTATCTAATTCTGTATAATCATATAGTTTCTTTTATATAGTGTGAGAATTATTAATCTTTGTAAATACCTAATGATTGTATAATCTTTGATTTTAAAAATCATCTATTACATAATGTTTTTTTTCATTATTGTTATTTGAATAATAAATCACCATAGATATTTCCTTGATGAATTAGTCATCCAATCAATTAACCATGAATTATATCTTAAAATATATTGAATTTTTAATAATGTAACATTATTGCATCTTATTTGCAATAAACTTACACAAAATGATTTATAATTTGCAGACTTTTTGATGATAAAGATAAATACTATAACTTTAGAAATTTCTTAAAATTATCATACTATAAAACAAATATAAAAATATATATTGGTCTCCTTAATACAAAGACAACTTAATGTGAAATTTAACATTCCTTTTTAATGAATAGTTTATGTATAACAGACAATTTATATACAGGCTTATCATAATCTTATAATTAATGCATATTATTAAAAACAATAGTTATACAGAAAGTTCTAGAATGATCTAACAAATTATTTATAGATAGATAATTAACAGTTATCAAAAATTGAAGATTTTTATTGTATGTCATAAAAATCAGTGATTTAATATTTATAAAAATCTTCGGTATTCCTTTCAAAAATTTCTAATACTAATTTCTAATGAATTCTCGGAAATAGATTGCAAAAAAGAGAAAAAATTTGATTTATTTCAATTTTAAATCGGCCGTATCTTGTTTTAAAATTTCGCCATAATTTTAATGTATAATGAGGGCTTTTCTATCGTTTGCTGGTACCATAGTCTGAAGTTTTGGTTTCAGAAACAAATACAAAGACAAAACTATTTATCTGTATTCTTCTGTTGTAAAATCAACATTTATTGTTACTTTGCCCAAGGATTTTCATTTGAATTTGTTTAATTTTTTATCTTATTTTTATCTTAACTTCTTTAAACATAGCTCTTTTTAACTTTTTAAACTTCTTTTTCATAATTTTTTTTTATTTTGTCATCAATAATTGTAGTACTGTTCATTTCTTTGACAACAACAAAAACTGTAACATAATCCTTGAAATAAGCATGAACCCAATAAATAGTATATACAAAATCAGACAATTAAGTAATGTAATCGATTTTCTTTCTCGCCTTGTGGTAACACTGCGAACCTGTAACTCCGCGACCATAATAGTAGATCTCTACTCTCTCTATTGAGACCTGGACGACCCTTGTATGATCATTTCTTCGCCAGCTGTTTAGTGTAGCAACGCGCGAGTAATGCTTGTCACGAAAATGGAACAGAGAAATTTAACGCAACGGTGCGTGATAAAATTTTGTGCTAAACTTGGCGCAACAACGACAGAAACTTATGAAAAAGTGCTTAAAGTGTATGGTAGTGTTGCCCTGAGTCGTAGTCAAGTGCTTCGGTGGCATTCCGATTTTAAAAAAGGCCATGAGAGCGTCAAATACGAGGCGCGGAGAATGAGCAAGTCTAAAGTGAAAACCATGTTTATTTGCTTTTTCGAAAGCAGAGGGAAGGTTTACAAAGAGTTTATACGTACATTGCAAAGACTTGGGTTCTGCATTACGGCAATGCTCCCTGTCACAAAGCGTTCAGTCTCTCAGTTTTTGGCGTCAAAAGGCATGCAACGTTACCACAACCGCCCTATTCACCTGACATGTCACCCGGCGACTTTTTCGAAGGTCGTCATTTTGACTCTGTTGAAGACATCCAAAAATGTGTGACGAGGGTACTCGAAGAGTAGTCCCACAGGAAGTGTTCCAGAATTGTTGCGGAAACTGGAAAACTCGTTGGAATAAGTGTATAGGTGCGGGAGGGGACTACTTTGAAGGGCATCGCAGCGATGCACCTTAATTTGTAATTACTTAATTGTCTGACCTTGTATATCCAGACGTTCATATAACTGTAGTTCCGGAAATGTGATGAATTCGCAGCTATATGTATATCTATGTATACATTTCTTTCTAAAATACATAAAAGACGTTTACTATATAAAAGATTGACATCCTTTGATTTCACTAGAGATGAAATATTCTAAGTCTTTTTTTTTGTTTTCATAGTTTTCATAAAGTAAAAGATGTAAAATATTTTAAAGTTAAAAAATTTTAAACATCATAAAATAATGGATTATGATCCAAGCCCTAATAAGTATAGAAAAGTTTTAAGATATCATTTTAGACACATTTTACAAAGAAATGTATGCATAGATATAAAGTTTGCTGCGAATTGATCAGAATGATTTCCATAATTGCAGTTATATGAACCTCTGAATATACATGCCATTTATTAGGCTCATGTCTTTTACACTTATTTGTAAAAGAAATGAACATTTTTACAGTTACTGAAGATACAAATAAGATAAAAAATTAAGCAATTTGAAATTGAAATCCTTGGGAAAGAGAACAATAAATGTTAATTTTACAACAGAAGAATACAGATAAATAGTTTTGTCTTTGGAAATATTTGTAAGGACAAAGTTTCTGAACATTTAGCAAAAAAATTAATTTGCACAAGAGACTTGCCTCGTGCACGAGTTACTATGCATAGGAAAAAATTCGTATACTATAAAAAAGGGAATTTGAAAGAAATATAATGTTTAAAATTAAAAAATAATTTTGAATCTTTTGAACATCGTTATAATTCATTTCATCATTTTAAATGAAATATTTTAAGTTATCTCTCAGTTATGTAAATATTATAATTAAATTGCAAACTAAAAAAACAGATTTTAATGTTAGAAGCAATCTTAATTTAGTGTTGATACTAAGTAGACGCATTTACATATTTCTTCGCACTCGAGTTAATACAATAAGTGTGTAAGCGAGCTTAGGCTCCACTAAAGTTGTTCTTTCACAAGAGCACCATGGCTTCCCAGCCATTTACCAACTACGAAATACCTATATGTACAGTTAAAAAACTACAGAATTTAGTTATGCAGCAATTGCCGAAGGACTAACATTTCCGAAAGGAGAACAGGGACCGATCATGGACTATGTAGATGAATTAAATCTGTCGACTATACGTGTGGAGTGGGAAACATAGTGTAACATAGTAAAACATTTCCAACAACCGAGTATGTCTCTATCTGGCTAATACAAGGCTGGTAGACGATCTAACAGAGAAACAAGAATACGTATTAGTAGAACAAAAGGTAAATATAAGCCCCGGATTTCCAAAATAAAAGCATAATTTTTACATAGACATAATTTGTTACAATATAAAAATCGAAGAACTAGAAGACTTAATATCCCTTCTCTTGGGAGACTTCAACAGCCACAACACCGTCTGGTGTACACAAAAAACCGCCAAAATAGGTAAAATTATTGAAAACCTACTAACTAATAATGATCTAATCTTAATAACCAATTCAATTCCCGTGCATTTCAATATTTCGGGCAATGAAAACCTCACTAAAGAATTGCTTTCAACTATAAAAACCCAAGACTTCTATCAATCGATCCAATAAACGAACACGAAGATAATCCATTAAGCAATGAAATTGCAATAAAGGAATTAAATGAGGTTCTTTATGTACGTAAAAATAAAAGCCCGGGTTCTGATAGTATATCAAAAATGCTTTTAAAACAGTTATCAGAAATTGCACTAGTATATCTATTAAAAATATGGTCTATTAAAAGTCAAAATAAACAACATTTACTCCGATTCAGTATGTATAAATAACGGTGTTCCGTAAGGCTGAGTAATCAGTGTAACTATATTCTTACTTGCTATTAATGATATTTCGAAAATAATTGAACCATCAGTTTTTAGTACAACCTATCCGAATGATATAACACTTTTTGTGAAAGGTAAAAACCCGAAAACATGTTCAGTTATTATGCAAAATAGCTTAAATAAATTAATTTAGTGTGCCAACCTGAGCGGCTTTAAATTTTCAACTACGAAAACCCAAGCTATTACTTATAGTAAAATTAGAATAAAAACTGATGATGTGCAATTAAAAATGAATAATGTTCAAATAAATATCGTAAAACAAATTAATATTCTTTAGCTCACTTTTGACAATAAATTGACTTGGAGGCCGCACATCGAAAACCTTAAAAATCAATACCTACAAAGATCAAGTATATTAAGAGTATATCCGCCAAAAATTGGGCAGTAAACATGAAAACACTTATAAATACTTACAAATATTTAATACAGTCTCAAATAGACTATGGAAGCATAGTTTATAGATCAACAAAAAGAGCAGTTTTAAGGGAGCGGTAAGGTTAATTCGGTATAAAACAGGCATGTTTTTAAGAATTTTGTCTCGCGACACCGATTCAGCTAGATTACCCAGTTAATTTGCATATAATAATGTATTACTTAAATAATATTTTCCTAAATATTCATTGAAAGATATTGAAAATTAAGCGAATGATAGTGAATCTCCGGAGGCTCCTCGAGAAAAAGTTGTTTTGCGGTGTACATAATTACGCACCACAGAATCATCGTTTTCTTAAGTAACGCTGTCGAGTTTTTTTTTTAATTTTAGAATTTTTGGTAGCCCTAAGAAGCCAAAAACCCGATTTTTACTATAAAAAATCGGGTTATTTGTTACTGTAAAATTAAGAATTAATAAAAATAACCAAAAAACTCGACAGCGTTACTTGATGAATTATATAAAGATGTACTGTTGAATTATGTAAAGATGTACTGTGCAAAATTTCAAACCGATCGGTTCAGTAGATTTTGTGTGAGGATGTACACCGACTTCGAAAATGTCAGGTTTCAGGAAACGACTTAAAAGTTTTGTAAACTAAAAAATTCACAATAAAACTTTATAATTCTTTCAGGTTCATATAGAATTGTTAATACCAGCTCCATATAGCAAAACGCTTCCATCTACATGGTCTAAAATATCTTTTTTTATTTTTCAACGTAAAACTCTTCCTTCTTTACTGTCCTGTGACGCTTGTTCCTCTGCTCTATTTATTCGCAACTCGTCAACTTGTCGCTCCCATTCGTGGGAACTTGACCCTGTACTGATTTGCATATTTTTCATAATGGCTAATAGAGCAAAAGAACCTTCATTGAAAGTACATGCAGCTACATTAGCTGCAATTTCAATAATTGTAGAGGTGCCACTCACTGACTTTGGAGAGATTTTCCAGATTAGCTGATTGAGACTCATTATTATTTTGCGTGAAACCTCCAACACATCGTTGGAAGAGTAAGTCTTTACTGAAGTCCTCATAAATAGGTCTAATTCAAGAAATGTTCAAAAAGATGCTTTCAATAAGAAATGAATCTAGGATTTATAAATCAAAACAATCGTTCTTGAAGTAAGCGCGCCGCACAATTATCAAGCAGAATTAAGAATATGGAAAAATCCTACTTGGAGCAACGAATGTTCAAATATTCACAACTTTGTCACTTTTGCTCCGTTTAACATGAAATTTCGACACAATATTCTTGAGATATAAAGCATTAAAAAATATAAAATTAAAAAAAATGGCAAAAAAAGTTTAAATATCTTACCCCCCCCCCCTTAATAAACTCGATCCGATTCTGAGTTCTAGTATGCGAATTGCCCTAGGTGCATACAGAACTAGTCAAATTACAAGTATGTTAAGTGAAAGTAATATTGTACTATTGGAATTAATTTGTAAATATGCAGTTATTGCATTTACCCAATAATCAAGCAACAAGACATAGATGAAATATCAAAAAAACTACCACAGATTGTACGAAGAATAAAATCATTCAGATAATATCTAAGGATTTCTTACAGAAACTGGCCGAACCTACACATAATTGTTATAATATATATATAAATAACCAAACCGCAAAATCAATAGGAGCCTGCAGCCTCTCTAACAAACGGCGAAAGCGTATTATCTAAAATCTCCCAAGAATATAGAAGGCACAAAAAACAATAATTCATATAGACTCGTGTAGATTCATAAAAACACAATCTAATGACACACCTAAGAACAGGAATATCGAGAAAATGAAAACCCACATAAAAGATAATCAAAGAGCGCACAACGTAGCTCACTCAACAACATCGGCTGAAGCAAAAAATCGCTCACGTCACTTAGCTAATCCAGCAATTAAATTAAAATACTATCAATACACGTCTAAAATTAGTTAAGAAGAAGCCACTAGAATAAAAAATTCAAAAATAATGGAAGATTAGAATATGAAATGGAAAGAAAACACTAGTAAAAAAATCTTCTCAAAATACTAAAACGGGACGTATACATAAAAAATCCAACCAGGAACCTTTACAGAAGAAACCAAACTGTTATTAAACAAATTCGAATCGGTCACACGGCCCTTTCCCATCAGCATATTTTTAAAAGAGAAAATCCACGTACATGTGATCAGTGCAAAACCAAAGTGAATATCGAACATATGCACATGCGTCAAAACTACACTGTCAAAAATATAGAAAAGAGGGCCTTAAATACTTCTCAGATAAGCAGCTTAATGAACTATTGAACAATGCAGAAATATTATAAAATTTTTAGACGAATTATATTATAAAATTTTATAAAATTTTTAGACGAAACAAATCTAATTAATCAAATAAGATAAATGATAGTACTAAATAAGCTTAAAGCTTTATCAAAGATTAATACGATTATTAACTATAGATTCTTTATTACAGCATAGCAATATCGATAAGATCGGTAAATAAAAATATCTTTAAGTATATTGGATCTTCTCAGAAAATAAGGATGATTTATAATTAATATTTCTTTTGCTTATTGGCACGATGAAAAAAATATTTGAAAGATATAAATCTAAATAATTAAATTTTCATTTGAAATTATCGTAAATATAAATCATTCTATGGAATAAAAACTTCAAATATAGCATAAACTATCTGCAGAGAAAAAACATTTTATTAAAAAAATTTCTATTACTCAACGAAAATGCAATGCAACAAAATTTTTTTTTTCACACTTAGAACACAATCGGAACTGCAAATAAATTTTATTTCCAACTATGCGTAAATTGCGACTTCTCTGCTAACGGTTTGTAAAGTACACCATGCACTGATGACTTGTATTAGTGATAGATCCAGAAACCGCAAGTATTATTAAGTACAATATTAGCTGTCGTTAAGAGAGTTTGCGGGTAAGTTATAAATAGAAGCTACCTAAAAAAAATGCCTGAAATATATTTACTTTTTAAAGACTAAAGAACTTCACATAATCAAAATTTCGCATATATATATATATGCTAATTGTGAATATTGATTAGAAATATCAAAACTGTAAAAAGTACTATCCGTGGCTCCTAAAATTACTTAAATTATACTTTAAAAATGATAAGAAATTAAAAGTAAAGTATTGTTCTTGTTATGAGAATAGAAATAAGTACTTTAATTGACTAATAATGTTATGACCTAAGTCACATAAAATAACAAACAATTACTTTAATAACACTTATTTCAAATAGCAATATCAGTACCTAAACTCAGAATAAAAATCTGATGTGAGACCAAGAGAATATTCTTCGTTATATTAACCAAAAAGGGAGAAAAAATTAAAAAATTGAAAGTGTATATTAAACCTTTGTAAATTATCAATGGAAAAAAACGATAATCTGTTTCTATAGCAGGTGTAATTTAAGTATCGCAAAAAATTTAATATGTATTAATTAGAACTACGTTTAACAAGTTTCTTTTTTGTTTTCCGAAAATATCCTACCAATGCAGAAGCCATCGCACGGAAACCTCACCCCGAAATTTAATTTTGATACTTGCTCATCTATGATATTTCTTCTCGTGATCCAACAGCTTGTCTCGTCTATAGAACTTTTTTGGACACGCAGCACAAGCGAATTTTGGCTGTTGAATGTGCAACTGCATGTGTGCCGAGAGATTGTGCTTGTATTTGAACCAGCTATGACATATCTGACATTGGTATTTGGGTGCCTTGCCGCATTCGACTTTCAGGTGACGCTTCATGCACGATAATCTCATGTACAGGCGATCGCAGTTCGGACACTTGAAGTTGGTCTGTCCTTCCACGTAATTTATCGACCCCAGTAAGTTACTCGGATTCTGTTCGGTTGCCTGATACATTTGTGGTGCTGTTCGTGGTGGATGTGGTAGCTGCGGGGTGTATATAGAAGGCTGCCAAAATCCTGAAATGCATTATCTAATGAAGAAGAGTTTTTAAAAACATATTGAAGTATACTAGAAGCATGAGTAAGTGAAATTATTCTTTAAATAAGCTTTAATGTTAAGTCAGTTACCTTCCATAGCAAGTTTCATTACATCTATTACTTCTATTCGAAGTCTAACATATATTATAAATGAAGGGATAAAAAATAGCTACAGTAGTTTTTATTCTATAAATCCAATACCTAATGTGATACACTAAACTACGCTTGACATCTATATGTACACATTACTTACATTAATTCTAAATGAAATAAAATTAAGTTGTTCAAAAATATTGATTCTTGTACTATCCAATGACATTAGTCTTTATTTCTTGGCTTTTATACAGGAAATACTAAAACAATCAATCATTTGATGTTCAATGTTTTAGAAATTATTCGAATAACGGAGAATTGAAAGTTTTTCACTGGAAATCCTAAAAATTAAAAAATAAATTAGCCAGATCAAGCTGAAATAATCAAAGTAAATAACAATTTTTGTAAAAATATTCTCTATTAGAAAATTTTAATAAATCTAAATCATCGACAACAATAAAATTATTTATTCAAATTTTCTTGGAAAATTTCATAATATATATCATACATAACAGAAGGTAAAGGATAGCAATTTAGAAACGTTTTTAGACATTATGATTCATTAGTTCACCTTTTTTTATTTTTAGTTGAAATAAACAAATTGTATAAATTTTCATTTCTTATTACGAAAATATGGTTTTTAAATATCGAAATTTTTAACAGTATCACTGCTGAAATTATGCTAGTTTTAATGTTGACCGTAGACTTAGTATTTAGAATTCAATTTTTAATTACAATTGATATCTTTTTTAGTTTCTTGCATTTATCACTTAATTGTTGAGGATGAATGAAACCTCTACCACAAAAGTAGTTGTAAACTGCAAAATATTTAAAAATATAATTATGCCACGCTACATAGAAAAATGCGATATTTAAACATTTTTTCTTCTTCAATTTACATTTCAAGTATTTGGTCAGAATATTTACATTATATTGAAGGGCTATTATTTTAATAATACAATAAATAATCAATACATTGCATATACATTTTGTTTTTATTAAAAATAATAAAAAATACACTACTGTAATTTAAAAATATTCTTAATAAGGTTAAAATCTTAATGCTGATTTATGCATCTATCCAGTATGAAAATGAAAATGCTAGATGTATATAGTATATATAAAATACAGAAAATATATGATGGAAGCAGATTACATATTAATAATAAAACTGTGAAAAATGTGTGTTTGGATCATAATACAATTGTACTATAAGAAAACGTTACATTTTTTTTATCCAAGGCAGTATTAAAAGTAATATTTTAATTAATACTTAAACTTAATAATAATTAGAATTTGCATTATTATACGCATTTTATTAAACTAGAAGTATTTTATATATCGCACTATAGTAAACTATTTCGTTTTTAAATTCAGTTTACTTTTACATAATTTTATTCCTTTAAAAGTATATCTGTTTTCTTAAGAAACATATCGAAAGTTATGATTTAAATAATAATAAGCAGATCCAAACTTTGAAATATGCTTTAAACAATTTTATAATTGCAAAATTATTTTACTAAATTGTTTTTAAGAAAAAACATTTTGAAATTATTTGTTTACTTTTTCCCATTGTCAGTTTTATCAAATGTACGCGATCCAACGTGATCAGTGAATCTTGAAAAGTGTTGCTCTATCTGATGAGCATGGAGAATGAAGGCTTTAAAAGCTGCGAATGGACACATAAGGCACTTGAATTCTGGAGCTTCACACTTGTGCTTTAAATAGTTACTCCACATTTTGTAGAATTTGCTGCACTTAGTGCAGGTATACCCGAGCATCTGTTCGCCTGAGTAGGTCTTGCGGTATGCTGCAAATACAAAAATTTTACAGTTACAAAATGTAAACTTACTGGTAGTTTTCAATTCGATTATGGATAGATATTAATCGATTCAAACAAGTAAAATGCCTCAAATTAGAAATCATTATTCAAAGTTTCGTATTTTTGTAACGATTTCTTGTCTTCGCAATTGAGTAATATGGTTAAAAGGTTTCAACTATAGTGTTAAACATAATCAAACAGAGCACAATAGATGCAGCACTGAAAAATTAGAAGCATTTGATAGAAGAAATATAAAAGCTGAAAATTATTTTATATTTTCAAAAGACGTAAGCATTTCTATATATGTTAAAATCCTACTTTACTTCTAAAAAGAATGGAGAATAAAGAAAAATAAGAAAAATTCAATAATTTGTACGAATTTAGTTATAGATTTTGATTTTCTTTGTAGAATTGTACAAAATTAATAAAAATAGATCAATTACTTCCATAGATATACCATCTAATGCCAAGTTCTATAATCTCTACTAAAGCACTTCATATTTTGATTTTTCCAATATTACCACGTTACTACATTTGACCTGGATCGAGTAATTAATTAAAATATCGACACAAGTTCAGAAATATAATTTCCAAGGCTTTGTAAAAGAAACGTATTATTCAGTTGAAATATATTTTTGTACGTTAATTATGTGTTAAATAATAAGGTTAATAATAAATTGAAATAAAATTCAATTAAACCTAAAACATTATTACTTATGAATATTTATCATTTAATGTTAATATTTCAAAAGCATACAATTTTTTATACAGAAATAATAAATATTAATTATTTTTGCAATCTTGTTAATCGGTATAAGACAGTTAATGGCCGTAAAAAAATTTATTCAATATTCGCAAAATACAATGTTGATTGGTAGTGTATTGCTGATGTTATCATTTTATACTTGTGTTAGATCTTTATATTAGCATTGCATAATATGTTAAAATACACTAGTCTTTTGAAGTAGTTATCTACATATAATAATTAATATAAGAAAATCCTAAAATTAATTTATATTATTTACATCTCTGCATTTTTTAATAATGTAATATGAAACAAAGTTGAACCGAAATGAAATATTTCGCTGAATATTGTATTACAAAGGTTTTGACTACTGTACAGGAATACATGATCTATATAATAAAGCCTCAATATGTAAAATATATTGCTTAAAACTAAATGAACCGTTAATAAATTTTATAGCCAACGATAGTATGCAAAATTATATAAATATAATATATAAAATTCAGTTTTGTATGATGTATTCAAACTTTACATCATTGAATAACTAGAGTTCAGTTCAAATTAAACTACTTCATGAAGTTTTCTGACGTCGACTCATAAAGACTATAAAATAGACCAGTCAGTTGTGTGACTAATTTAAACATTAACATAACACTTCAAGATTCTTTAAAAATTTAATTTACAATATAATCGATAGTCTAATGTCATTTTTAATGTATTATATTAAAAAGTAAAAAATTAAAAAAAAGAATTTTAAAAGAATTTTATCCATGAATCATATTCAATTTCTCACTCTTGTGCAATTCAATATAAATCCATTGTTACAGTCACTGATAATATATTTTCATATATTATAAAGTAAGATTATTAATTATACATACGTATGAATTATGAAAGTTAAAATTTTACTCTTTGTTATAGCCCGATGAAATTCTAAACTTAAATTAATAATATTATAAATAATATATAACATAATCTTAAAATATTTACATTTATGCAAATCATGAAAGTCTTAAATGACATTTCTTTTTAATAACATAGCATTTTCATTCTCTTTCATGTAACATATAGTTTCTTTACATCAGCCCAACTGTTTTATTTTTTTCTTATAGGCAAATAAAAGAAAATTCTATGAGGTACTGCTAAACAAGATTCTAAACAAAATTTTCTTACATGGTTACTCCCACTATTTGGTATTGAGATGCCATTCCTTTTCTCCATACCAGTGCTTTTCTCATTAACTGTATATAAATAAAATATTGAACAATAACTGTCCGGAAATTGTGATAATTCCATTCTAAAATATATGAATGCAACACAGGCTAGTTAATTATAAAAATATTTTTAAGAGATTCAAAAATAAAAAAATCATCTTCTTTGCTCCTTATTCAATAGCATAATCTATCATTTCGAGCTGTATTCACATATCAAATTTAATTATTTAGAAAATCATCACATTTAACATATGTATACAAATCAATCCTCGCGTCTTTGTATTTTCTTTATTAAAAAGATGACTATACGTAAATTATGGTAGCGATACTTATTTTATAATTGCTTAACAAACATAACAATGATTAAATAACAAAAAAGTGTAACGATATAAATCTTGTATAAAATAGTATAAAAATCCTCACAATGAGATTTGTAGTTTGACTACTTACAGTAATTTTATAGTTATTCGATTGATGTCTCTACAATATTTTATATTTGTATATATATATAATCATATACTTATTCTCGAATCATATCCAAAAAAGATTTTCTTTACTTCGTTTTATAATTTTTCAGTCTTTGTCAAGTACAACTGAGATCTCAAGGCTGACAATAGCTGTAGCATTATATATTACAAAATCTATCAGTCTAAATAACATTGTCGAATTAAAGAAGATCTTATATTGGTAAAATATTATTTGAGTTTCGATGAACGGCCCGTTTGGAAAAGTGAACGTTTCTTCTTCATCAAAACGTTGAAAGAATGAGTGCAGTGGGTCACGTTTGAGGAACAACAAATTCGCTTCGAACATTCTTTAATACGCCAGATACGTCTATACATGTGCATCATCTAACGCGCCAATACGGCGTGGCAAAATCGACAAGCTTGAAATGTCACCGATTTCAAAACTACTGGGAGTGCACGTGTCTCTTCTTTTTATGCTTGTTGAGCGACCACTTGTGCGGTGTGTGATAGTCACAGTGCTCGCAGCTCAGTCTCGGCCTAGCATTGACGCACTCAAACTTCTGGTGCCGCCAAAGCGATCTCTGCACTGCGTAGCTCTTGCCGCAATCCGGGCAGATGTGCTGTTGCTGATGGTTCTGATGTTGATGTTGATAGTGAGACTGTTGGTAATGAAGACGCCAAAATCCTTCTGAAACACAGATTCACGGCGTGAGAAACGTTCGTGGAGGGGGGTTTTTATTTTCATTCGAGGAATAAGAAAACGAAATTTTAGTTTTTGTGTGTATGTGTATATATGGGTCGAAATAATACTTTTTGTACAATGGAAACAAAAATCGAGCTTACAATAAAAATTGAATGCTGTGGAAAGGTAAATTATATATATATATTATAGGTAGAAGAGGAGAGCCGCTCTGTACGCGCGATGTTTGCCAGATGTACAACCACGTAATGTATATTTTGATTATTTATTCCAGATAATAATATATAATAATAAATAATACTATATATACAGTTGCAAATAATATATTACAGTTTATTCAGGCACTTAATTTATTAAATAAACATTTTCTCAAAACATAAATATTTTTATAACAAGAATGCGGTATACTTACGTTATATTTTTTAAACAACTAGGAAGTAACATAGTGTATCCAGAATTGAACACTTATAAATTCAATTCCATTATTATTATTTTAATTGAAAATCAATTTCAGGTATAAATATTATAAGAATCATCAATGAAAATACGTTATAGTTTAGAATATATAAAATTATCTTAGTTAATTCTTAATACAATACTTTCCCTGGTAGAAATCTAACAATTTTCAATAGGTTGAAAAGTAGTTACTAGGTATTAAAAATAGAATCAACTATCATGGCTTAAAACTAGGCAAATCATAGAATAAAAAATGTGAACATTGTCTATAAAATTAAAAAATAGTCAGAAACTAGGTTTGAAGCTGGAACCTTGTTTCTGGCTAGTAAACGAACATCTTAATGCGGATGTATGTTTGAATTACTGAAATTGACAAAAATTAATATTTGTACAATATTATGATATTAGTACAATATTATGATATTAAATGGTTGATAGAATAAAAGAAACATCATAAGATACGTAATTAGTTTGAAAGAATTACAAAAGAATAATACAATCTGCTTTGAGAATGAGCCTTTTGAATATCAGAAATTTAACCTGGTTGCGCATTAACTCATATAAGAGACCCGCTGGAAATGAGATTTATTTTATTACTAACTTTCTTAAAAAATGAAAAATACTTTTCATAAATGAGCCGCGTATTGATTATTTCCTAAATATTTTAATGATATCTTGAAAGTTAAGTGTCAATTGTAATTTTGACGAGATATTTAATTATAAAAGCGGTCATATCGGCTGTTGCCGGAAGTACAATGTCTGCCGTACAGGCGACCTGACAGAGGACGTTCGACAATGCAACCCGCGCGTGTTTCACAATAGCATGAGATCTGTGAAGAATTATAACAAAAATTATTATACATGTAATAATTTCATATTATGGTTATTATAATGTTATGATTATTGTATGTTATAAATAGGTGTTGTAGAAGGATTTTTATAAAGCAACATGGCTTTGAACATTTGCTTATTTTAATTATGACAAACAGCACATAAAAATACTTCAATTGTTAAGAAAGGGAATTGCATTTCAAATAAATAATTATCTTGATTCTAAACATTAGTTAGAAAATTCCAATTAAAAAAATATAAAAGTTTTTTTGTTATGCCAAAAGAAACTGTAAATATTATTCAATATATTTTCTTTGACCGTTATCCTTTGGTTTTCATCAACATTGTGATTTGTCAGTTTTCAATATCAACGAGATAGCTTTCTATACGATTTAATAAATAAATTAAAATACTTCGAGAGTTAAGAGGTTAGGCTGAGGTTACATTAATTTGTAGTTAGTTTTATCTGCTCTGACAGCGCAAGCAAACGCATTAAGACGTTTCAACAAAAAACTAATATCAAGATCATAAGTACACATTTTTTAAATATAATTTTCACTGCTTAAATTCGGACAACATTACTGATGAAGCAGTTTCAAAAATATTATTTTTTACTATCTTATACCTGTTTCAATTATTTATAATTAATTATATATATTTTATTCTATTTATTTATAAAATAAATCAATTAATAAATAATATAATTTTATTACGTCGATGCATTCGAAAGCCTATTATCATTATAAATACATTTATACTTCAACTGAAAATGTATATGTGTAAATTACAACTACAAATACTTAAAAGTATAAAAAATGTTTATGTCCTTATAAATACGAATTATGCAATAATATACATGAAATTTATGATGTAAATACTGAAAGTTCAACTTAAGCTTTAATAAAATATAAGTAATAAATCATTTTTACAATAATCTTGAAAATATTTACAAAAATTTTAATTTATGTAACCAAATTTCATCAATTTTTTAGTATAAATTAGCGTGAAAAAACCTAATCATCACATAATTTTCTGTCACCAATATACAGATTTTTTTTTAATTTGTACAGATCCAACCATTAGTTCTAAGTTATTTTCAAAACACCTGGCCCATAATTTATTCATGACAAATCCTGTGGACCGATTTAACATGACAGTCGCGGCAGGACTTGTACTTGCTGCGGAAATCGCACCAGTTGCACTTGAAACGTGCACTGCATAAGAAATGGACGTTGCGCACGTGGCGGTCGACGTTGTTTTTATAAGCACTCTGGTACTCACAGACACTGCACTGATAGAGGCTATCGCAGATCCGCCGTGATAGGCCGTCGAGGTAGGCGCTGGGTACCAGCAGCTGGAAACTCTTAGATTGGTCAAAATTTTCGTGGAAGTTCAGATCCTCTGAAACAGCACAATCGAGACCTGTTAGTGGGAATTAGCAGCTTGAGTCTCGTCTTTGATTCGTAGCAAAAAGCTGAATTGTTCTGTTTGGGAAATGTATAGGAGTATATTAATTGGATTTACTTTTTGCAGCGACGTCGGTCGTTATCAACAGTAGGTAGGTTATAATAACATATTTAACATCAGCTTCTAGTGCTTTTCGAATATTGATTTTGGTCTTGGAAAAATAAAGAATAATTTTAGACTGTTGGATAGCTAAAGGCTTAATCAAGTTTTATTATTAAATAAGACAATTGGTCTTGTCAACTATTATTAAATTTTAAAAGTTCTAAAAAGTTAAAAATTTTTTCACGAAGACTCGACTTTTAGACATACAGTTTGTATAATACTTAGGGAATAAAGCTCGAGTAATAAAATAAAGCTTTTGAAGATAATAAATATTTTAATCTCAAGAAAGTTATAACGACACTAACATCACAATTATTGTAAATGGCCAATTTCTGGTACATTTCTCTTTTTAATCATATTCAAACAATTTTTGTGCAACACGAATTCATTCTTCTCAATAACGCAATGTACATTTTGTATATGCCTAAGACTAAACGAGGTAAAGTACAAGGTATACCGTATCTCGACAAAGTAATAAAACGCATCATCCTGTTCGTTAATGAACATAAAATAACTCTCTTATATATAATAATACAATGCAATTTGAATATATCATTGAACATAAAACGCATAGAACTACATGGTAAAAAATTATTTACCTATGAATTAGTTAACGTATGAATAAAGTTAAAATAAAATATTGTGCTCCCGGTTAATGTGATATTTGAGGAGCGTACTCATGCGAGCTCGGTGATTGCAGTACGGGCACGGATAAAGCGGTTCAACCTCGCAGAAGTAATTCATATGCTTCTTCAAACTACGCCAGTCAGAGTAGGTATTGTCGCATTTGAGGCAACGCAGCATAACCTTGCACTTCTTCCAGACCTCAGGCGGTAAGGTGCTGCAGTACAGGTTCGCTGGAACAGAAATAGAGAGCGAGGCGGATGTAAGGGTTGGTTCGCTATCTCTATATAAAAATCGAAAGGTTTATAATTAGGACAAGATAAGCTTGGCAGGGAGAGCTGGCTACCATATGGATAATCGAACTGGCAAAAAATATTATCAATTAAAAATTGTAAATATGTCAACTGTTTTGAATTAAATAAATAAATATTTTTATCGGTATTACAATCTTTATACTATAATATATTATAATAAAATAATGACAGACAGACTGTTCTTATTTATGTTCACCCCCGTATCATGTTCACCCCGTGACGTAGAAATTACTATTAAAAATAAAATAAAATCAGATTAAAAATTAATTGTGGTGAGGTTTGCTCTTTTGTTCTTTCAGCCAGTTTGTTCTTTGCTAACATAGAATATAGCTTATTTTTTATTTTTATGAGATTTATTATTTTTAATTTTTAATCCAATTTTATTTTATTTTTAGTAGTAATTTCTATCATCATATTCATCGGAGGTGGTTATAAATAAGGACAGACTGACTGTCATTATTGTAGTATAATATATTATAGTAAAAATACTGTAAGACCGATAAAAATATTTCTTAATTTAAACAATATTATCGGTACGGATATAAGAATTTGAGTGTGATCGACACATTCACTTAAATATTTTAAAATGTTTTGGATCTGAAAAAAATGAATGCTCTTATTATTCTTGTAAGCAAACAATGAAAATTTAGATTAGTTATTAACAAATTCAGTCGTACAACACTGATTTAAACCATTGAAGATTAATTCTTTCTCAGTCAAATAATCATTATCATTACATTAAATAAAAAACTAAAATAAATAAAATAATGATAAATTATAATAAATTTAATATTTGTTCTTAGAATGATTTAAATTTCGATATTTAAATTTACATTAAGGAAAATTACTGCAATGGGACCGTTGGCTCAGAATTCATGTGATTCAAATTTAGATACTGCATTCAATTAAAATCTGCGGTATGACAATATGAAGCAATACACAATTGCGTTTGGTTTTAGGGTGTAACTAACTAAAAATTTCTTGAACTGTGTAATTTAAGCACATAAATCATTAATTTAAAATCTAATTTATATGTAATTAGCAGAACTTCTATCAGAATACTTATTTAAGCCACAGATTCGAACTTAATATAATTCAATAATAAACAAAACGCAAAAGTGTGACCAATTTATTTAAGTATTATTGAAAAGCAATAAGTTTTTTAAATACTGAAGTTTATTGAAACGTAATCTCACTTTAAATAAAAGCATTACAGACGATGTTTAATATATCTGGACGATATTCAGTTTTTAAACAATAATAAGCAGTCTTTTTAGAATATCCTTCAATAATTTAAATAGTCGTATGGGTATGTAATAAAAGTTATTTATTAGCATTTTCTGTTCCTATTTATTATTTAATTGAAATTTTCGAAATAGCGTAATTGCAAAGCTAAACAGTGTTTTATATTTAAAAATGGTGTATACAGCAATACGATAATCAATTAACTATACGCGACCGGATGAAACATTTGAAATTAATTTCTAAATACCTTAGAAAGCTCTAATTATTAAGAATATAATACACACTTACATGATCGCATTGAAATTCCACGATTCTCACTTTAAAACTATGTGAAGTACATATTGAATAGTTTTACAATTAATAATCTATGACTTTTAATTTAATAGTTTTTAAAAAATAATGACATCACTAGCTACATCTCATGTGCAGTTGCTTTTTGAAACGCTGCCAACTTTTGCAAAAAATGATTAAAAAAATTTTTTGAACTTGAAACTCGAAACCTCAGTTTTTCTCTACATGCCTTATTTTTTGGATTGAATGTAAAAAGTAACCTTTAAGTGTAACTCATAGGTATTAAGTATGTATTACCTACAGTTCGATAAATATTTCTAGAATTTAATAAAAATTAAAAATGTTACCATTTTTCTTATAAATCAATGTGTATGCACGGACACGTGCTTAAGTTTTTTTTCGAAGTTTGACAGACATTCACACATGATGAACGGGGTCTAATGGACTCGTAGTATGTAACGGAAAATTCTTCGGGCTTATATTTAATGCGAGTAATTTCGTTTAATTTACAAAAGAAAAAACTTTACCATTATCTTATGATAAAGTTTATTATGGTTTTCTACTAATACTGATTCAGGATTAAAAAGCAGTATTTTTGTGCCTTGTAATCGTGCAAACTAGACAAGTAACTTTTTCCTTTTAGTTTGAAGTTTCCATCTCTTAACATTCTGATGTTGCGAACAAAGAGACAAAGAAACTCAAAATGATAATTCTGAAGTTTTTAAGTTGTACTCCAAAATTCAGGGAATCTTGTATTATGCATTCTCCAACTTGATAGAATCTTCGAATACAATTCTTAGTACGTATGATACTTCGGATGATCCTTTGCCTCCCTCAAATCTGTACGGTGATTGTGTAACAAATGTCTCTGAAGACTGGTATGTTGCGTTTGTTATTTGTTACTGCATAAGTAGCACCAGAATCGCCGTTGGCCATCATACTCGAGTTTTATGTGTCTCTACAGGTTATTCTTTAGCGAGTATAATTTACCGGACTTTTAACACTGGAAGTCGAAATTTAAACTGTCCCTTATGAATGATTTCTTGATTATTTGCAGCTTTTGTATCTGATACTGCTCCTGCTGCTGATATTGAAGAGTCGCAGGTGAATATATTAGTAGAGAATAGTCCTCGTAGTAATCTGAAAAATAAAAATTTATATCTGGTCAATATAATGTGCACCGATCGATATATCCCGGTGTGTCCGCGAATTTTATTAAATAAAGTTGCCCCATTGTAATACCAGAATAATCAAATAATTTAAGGAGTCCGTTAATCTCAGATAATAAAAAGAGAAAATTAACATGCTATGTTTCATATTAACGATTTTATTTTTTATACTGGCAGTGATTGCTTTAATACTTACAGTTATGTAAAAATATTTTAAATGCAATAAATATAAACAAAATATAATTTTGTTCTTCGCTTTCACGAATGAAATTAAATATGGTCAAGTTCGAAGAAAGGATGAAATAAATGACAAAGCGTCAACAAATACATTATTCTTAAAAATAATTTAACGCACACTGAAGGATATTGTAAAAAGTTAAATAATACTTATAAGAGTAATACTTTAAATAATTCTTTTAGTTATACACAACTATAATAAATATAACGGTTTTCACAACTATTTAACATAATAAATGTTTTACTAAATTATTATGCTATTCATAGAACTGGTTATATGAATTACTGGACAAAAACTAAACTAATAGTTACATTATTTGAAAGACATTACTATTAAAATCATAAATTATATTAAAAAATATGCTTGTAATTTAATCTCAAAATTTTAGACTCAATTTTTATTGCCATATTACTTTTATAACTATAATCTATCGATTGCAGTAAAGTTATAGAATAATGTCATTTAAAAGCATTCAAAAATTATGCTTCTCCTACGAATGTTTACAGGCTACGAAGAGTATATTGTTCAAGCATATTAGATACTCTTTGAAAAAGAGGACGGAAAAAGATATGGCATCGAGTAATTCTGTATCGAATGAATACTATATGAAATCTCATTAAAGTTTTCAATTAACTATATTAGTATAGTACGAACATCTACCACTCTATTTTTTCATAAATAAATATTGAAAACTATAAAGACAACGGAAAATAACATTCTATAATAATTGTAATTATGGCGTTTTGGCTGCATTTCCATACGGGAATATATCAAATGGAAGACAATTTTCAGGTGTACTTAATATAATTAACTATTTAACATCGTTTCCGAAGTTTTCGCGTTTTGCTTAAAGCAACAAAGCTGAGGATGGGAGGAGGCAAGAAGCAGAATTGACTCATCTCCCAACCGCAAAAAATCCCCCTGAATGCCAAAATGTTTTCTATCCTTTAAATGAGACGTTTCTTTTTCTGCGGCGGTAAGTACACGCAGTGCATCTTCAGTAGGTGCTGCCTCAGGCTCCCGCTTTGCGTAAACTTTCCTGGACAGACGTGGCAGGAAAAACTCTTGCGGCCGCCGCACTCGTAGCGCAGATGCCGGATCAAGCTGACTTTCTTTTTGTAACCACGGCCACAGGTTTGGCAGCTGAACCTCATCCCCTCGCTGTTAGAACTCGAGCCTTGCGCCGACATTCTCAACTGCTGCGGCTGCCTCCAAGAATACGGCTGTACTGAAAATAGAAAGAGAGGGAGCTCAGATTAATAGGAATTATGAATCGGCGGAACGAGATAGATGGAATTTTTCAGTCTTTGTTCCTAGAGATAGAATTGCGTGTGTTTAATAGTGGCATAGAAACTGAATAAACTAATGTTAGGTTTTTATTTTGGTACTGGGTGAAGTAAAAAGATTCTGAAGGATCTCGTTACAAATGTTACAGTGTTCACATTACATAGTTACATTTTTTAACAATAACTATAAAAATTTTACATTTTTAATATTAATTTATAATACTGATAGAACTAAAGAGTTCTGAAGTTATCTATGGGCCTTCTATTGCTTCTGTTATTAAAGCTTTCTTCAATTTATACACACATGCAGTGAATATTCATACTATTGATTCTCCTCCATCCTTTATTCCTTAAACATACGTGAACAATTATTACAAGAAATGATTGACATCATGAAATAGGTGACAACTACAATATATATTTTAAGGTACATATTTATTAGAATTCGAAAAGAATAACATTGATGTTCATATATCGCGGAATAATATTTAATAGTTGATGAGAAAACTAAAAATCAAAAGTTAAATTTATGTAATATGAATATAATTTCAGTAAAGTGATTAGTGAGTAAATTTTAATGTATTACAATTTCTTATAATAATGCCAATATATTTTTTTTTTGTAATTACATGCCACTGAATATTTAGTATCTATTGCATTTCTGATACTAAATAACAATAATAAGTCCCTGACTGACTGCATATATCTAGAAAAAAGTACTTAGAAATAACAAATGTATAAATTAACTAGACAATTACATGAAAAAAGAGTATTAAATTTATTTATTTCAAATAAAAGAAAATAAAATTACATTAGGTTTCCAACAAACGTATTTTTTCCTTTTAGAGGCAACCTTCCAATACTAAAACATACAAAATCCATAGTAAAAAGTTCATTTGTATTATTTCTATTTATTAAGAACAATAAATTTTCTATTATAATTATTTGTTTTAAAATGTTAATAATTTATTTTTACTTGTCTCATCATTTCAAATATTACTGGTTTCCAATATCAGTTGAATAAAGAATATATTGCAAAATAAATAATAATATTAAATTTTAATTATTTATATACTGCACTTATTAGTATTAATTTATAAATATAATATATTAATAATAAATAATTATGTATAATAAATTGTTATATAACAAATATATATAATAAATTATTTATTTTAATATAATATATTATTATGCAACAACTATATTTATTACGGTATAAGTTCTTTTATAATATTTCATTGTTAATTACCAAAATAATATCATAATATTGTAATATAAACAATGCAACGTAATGTGGAACAAATTTGTATATTCCGATAATTTATTTCTTTCTGATTAAGCTTTCTTCGTTCTAATTATTAATATTATGTTTTCGAATGGTTTAAATTTCTCTTAATAGTGTTTTTTTAGAATGCTTCTTAAACATATGCAGCAATATAATATGGAGACGTTTCGAATAGAGCTTATAACGAGGACACTAAACTATTAAATAAGTTATTTCTGCAGTGATAAATCAAATGACGCTTTATATTTTGTTTAGTAGTAAAAGTTTTACAACGTGAACAGAATTTTTTAGTTTAATTTTTTAATTTTTTAGTTTTTTTAATTTCTCATATCTTTGTTCTGCATGATTTTTAAAACTGCATTTAAAATCAACGTTATGCTACGATGAAGAATCTGTTAAGTTGTCACACGGCTTCAAAGATACTGTAGTGCAGCCAACTTTATATGGAGTACAGAATTCATATTTTCCATAAATGTTAGTGTCAAGTGGGAAGGGAGTGGCGTTAAATCTAAAAACAATGTAAAACAGTAATGGTTAAATTTTCATTCAGCTATTTTCATCTTATATTCGGTATAATAAAAAATCAATTCAAAATAAAAATTTCTGAAATAGTATTTCATGAAATTATAATGAAACTAAAATAAATTAGTTTATTGTAATAAGTTAGTTGGACAACTAATTTCTATTCCTAAGATCTTTCTTAATGTATACAAAATTTACAATACTGTGATTAGAAATAAAATTTCAGTTCTCAATAAAGCATCATTCTTTACAATTTTTTTATAATATATACAATATCTGCTTGAATATTCTATTCTGACACACGCAGGTTTCACATGTGAAATAAATTACTTTATAGTTTTTCACTTGAAAAAAGGTTAAAAGTACTGAATATCTGGAAGATATTGGTTATATTAGAGTAACATATTATTAAATATATTGAAGACGGGATTTTTCAGATAAAATAAAATTTTTATTTTCTTTAGTGCAGCAATTGTGCTAATACATGTGATTTTATACCTATAAACAGAAGTATCAAAACTATGTTTATTTATTGACCAATTGAATCAAATCCTTAATTAAAGTTTGTACAATGGCATTTATATTAACAGAGAACAAACAAATAGAGTACACAATATAATTTCTTTAGACTAGGTATTCAGAGTTCTACATTTATCTAAAAATCTCTAATAATGCATGTTTAATTTTCGGTAACTGAGATACATTGCTGAATCTGCGATGTTTTTCAAACTATAAAAAAAGTTATCGAATAGCATTAAAAGTCTAAGAATCAAGAGAATTGCGGTTTAACTATAGAGAAGCATCTGGCACCATTATTGTAGTATTCTACTAATTATTTACTAATTAATATACTAATAGATTTTCTTAATATTAGAGCATTTATATTTTGTCACTATCGTGTAATTTCAAGTCTACGTGTAAAGAAGATGAAATGCCTTATTCTTCCAAAGCCAGAATTAACAAACCACATTAAATATGTATTGAAATTAGTATTACGATGGATAAAAACATAAAGAGTGATTTAATATTAAAAAAAAAAAAATTATAGTACTTTTTGATACAGATAGAGTTCATTAATCCACAGCCTGTCGTAGTGTGCCATCCCCACGAAGCATATAGTTTAATTTTATGCTTACATTGTCGAAAACATTTTATTATCGATACAATTGCCCGAATTTAAATGTAAAATTCGACATGTTATTTCTAAAAACATATAACAGTAGCACGTTTACTTTGACATTGAATTCATCTAACTTTTGAATTTTTATTCTGTCTTAAAATAAGATATGGATATATTCTACAAATAGTTGCTTATTGATGGTCATTTGTTAAAATTGAAAAGCTAGATTTTCATATTATATACTGAACACGGATTCAAAATTTGATATTTTTTACAATGTGCCTTTTACAAAATTCGCAGTTTACCATAGCGGCCGTAAGATGCATCTTTTAAAATATAATAAATTTTAAGGATAAATAAATCTTGTAAATCTTGTGTCTGTTATTCGTTATTTTGTGGCCATATTTACTAAGAACACTTTTATTGTCATTTTATATTACGCGATTTCATATATTTGTATAATATTAATATAAGACACTAAACTCTATTCATTTGTTTACAAGATCTTTGCATTGAGTAGTATGGTTATTTTTCATGTAAACGCAGTAAATATAACGAAAACTTTATAAAAGAATCTGCATTTCTATGTAAATTGCAATATAAAGTATAATCCTTCATAAGCTTTTATAATTTATTTTTCTATTAATTAAAATGTACGAATTCGATAGAATACACTGACGATCCACATCGTTTATAATTATTATGCACTAGAAGTAAATTAAACGATAAAAATTTATTATATATTCAACTTAAATTACTTTTATTTTATCGAACTTTGTATTATTTATTTTAATAATGTCTTTGGTTAGTTTTATTAGATTTAAATATATTTAAGATAAAAAAAATCAATTGACAAAGTGTTTTGTTTCTCATTTGATTGATTAGTAAATAGATTTTTTATACGGACGCGTCGCAATATATAAATAATTTCAAAATTCACGTTAACTTTTGCATTTTCTATTTATGATACAAGTTTTTATGCTAAAAAGGCTATTATTAACGATAAATTTAAATTTCTGTTTATATTAACAAGAAATTTTAATACATCATTTAAGGTAACTCCGTTTGTCTACTAATAGAAAATTTAAATGCTCACATACATGAAATAAGCATTTTTACGTACAGATAAATACATACAAATAAATGTAGCATTTATTTCATTAGTAATATATACCGTGTATAGCTTATCAACTGTATTAATCTGGTAAAAAATCGTAATGTGCGATAAATTTTTTTTATTTATTCTTATATCATTGTCTGAGTAATGACTTTTTTATCAAGAAGATTTATATCTGATACCAAAAATCAGAATCTCCTAGTTTCTTACAAATGAATTCTTGACTTGTCATTTCTAAATTCTATAGATATTATAGTTACAAACGAAAATAATGTAGATGAATGTGAATACAGAAAATTATGTACAATATATGATTTAAATCTTTGTAAATCTAATAATAGATGATCAAACTCAGACTTCGCTTAAACTATATCAGATATGTATTTGTTACAAAAATATAAAAGCGCTCGAAATATTACAACATAACTCTTCGACGAAATAAAGAAGAGTTTACATTATCATTCGAAAAAATCAGAAAATCCAAATAAGTTCTCTTACGTAATTATAGTACCTCAAATGTTACAATTACTTTAACTGAGAAAAAATCTATTTGACGGTCTGTAAAACGTCCTCATTTTTGAAAAATTTCATTTTTCTTGCAAACTATTTATATAATTACTATTTATATAATCTGAGTTTTTGAACCAAAGATAATTTGGTAATGATATTGTCTATCGCTAAATCTGAAAAAAAACAAAATAATTCAAAATCGATATTTTTTTCATTCATATAGATTTACTATGAAAAATTATTATAATTAACAATTTCATTTCAGGATGATTCGAGAAATCTCCTCTGTCCCGAACTCAAAGAATGATATTTTAATTTGCCAGTTTATTCTTGAAAAACACAGTTTCTTATTGAAATTTGCATACTCTACTCTGATCGAATCTACCTGAATTACAATCACGTCAGCACGTGAAACAATCAGATCACGTGGTAGAATATAAGCATGTATAACTATCCCTTAGGTAACTTTCTAATAAGAACCAAGCATCCGTTCCTATCCTGTATCTTAATTAGTAGGCGAGGATTTGGCCGCGATCTGCGCACCCTCTTTGTTCTTTTTTTTGAGATGCTTGCCGTTCATATGGGTATTGAGGCTGGAGCGATGCTTGGTCCTGTACGGACAGAGCGGACAGAGGAACTTTGGCTCGACTCCGCACTCGTGTTTCAAATGCCGGGCCAGGCTCGAGCTGTAGTTGTAGAGCTTGCCGCAGTTGCCACACGGATAGGTGATGCGCTGGTGGAAGAGGTAGTCACGGATCGGCCGCAGGAGACCTGTAACCAGAAAGAGGCGGATTATCAACGCGGGTCCGCGAAGGACTTTCGGAATTGCACGCGCACCAGAGGTTTACAAATGCATTAATGCGGCAGGCATATTCTGTTTAAAGCATATATATATATATATACATATATATATATATATATATATATATATATATATATATATGTGTATATATATATTTATTTATTTATTTATTTAGTTATTCTATATAATTATAATATATATATATATATATATATATATATATATATATATATATGATTAAACTATTAATTAAAGAATATTTTAAAACTTTCATACAATTATGTCAAAATCCTTTTCCTATAACTTATTTTTTAATTAATTAAGCGATAGATTAATTTCTGCGCATATTCAAATTTTTTTGAATAGTCTATTGTATATTAAAAATATTTTTATCAAATTTACAGTCTTTCTAAAATCATACGAATTTAATGACAGTATGATTGTAAAAATATATGTTAATTTAATTTACAACAGTCGACTTTAATTGAATTCTTAATATATTTTAATATATGTTTTTTTCTTATGGGCAACGGTATGTTATTTGATATATGATATAAAATAGAGTAAACATAAAGCGATATAATTTTTTGTCAATGTGAACTATTTAATTGCATGATATTATTTAAAACCTTTTCATTATTAATTAATAAATGAAGACCATTTGCCTTACAAAAAAGTTTTCTTACAAATATATTGTTCTATATAGTATATGCATGCTATCAATTTGTCAATGAATCTAAAATTTAGTTTGGCTATTGCTAAGAAAGTATACAACAAAATTTAATAATTTCCTTTATTATCATTAACCGCTGATACAAACATCTAAAAATTTTAAAATCTATTAATAACATACTTTAAGCACATATATATTATAGTTATATTTATATACAGTAATATATATTATATTTATAGAAGTTACATAGTATATTTAAAATAAATTAAGTAATTGATTTCAATAGCAAAGTAGAATTTATTAATAAAAATCTACGATGTACAAAAATGTAATCTAAATCTGATATTTGAACAAATAGAAGAAAATATATCATTGCATATTCGGTTTTGATAGACTCACGTTTTCATAACTAATTGTGATGATATATTTTATGGAGATTTAATTCTACGTGCTATTATGTATAAAATATAATGATTTTTGAATAACAGTTTGTATCAATTATATTTAATAAATTGAGAAAACTCTATACTTATACGATAAGATTATGTAATAAAACACAATAGATAGGTTTTAAAGTGAATGTTTATATGCTGTCCAATTTTATAGATATAATTCTATCGTTTCATAATCTTTGTCCCGTCACAAAAAATAATTATAAACTATTCGAATCTTGAGAACCTGGAACTTTGGAATTCGCAGTCTCACATCATATATAATGCACTATACATATTGCAACATAAATATGAGTTAGATTAATAAAATCCATAAATATTAAATAAAGTCTACGAAGCGATATTTGTCGTGATATTATTCATCTCATTCTCAATGATTACATGCAGTATGATTTAAATATTTCTCTGCATTAATCACATAATTATTTTACAACGAAGAAATAATAAATTTATTATTTATATTTAGTTCTATTTATTTATAACGTAATCCTAGAAAATGTAAGTTAGACTTCGCCAGCCTCCTTCAGAACACGGTCATCTTCAAATTTAAACTATGAACTTTGAAGCTTATACTGAAATCACGACGATAAGTATATCTGTAATTATCTCGGAACAAGTTGCCATAAATGAGATTGTAATTAAGCATCATGCTCTTTCAGTAGTCTCTGAGAATCTATTTCAGTTTTCGCTGATGAAACAAAGCATATTAAAACTAAGTATTAAAAATAATTTTCTATTTTTTTTATTTAAAATTAAGTATATATTGCAAATTCAGTTTCCTACGTAATTACTATATTACGCATAAGGGATCAGCTATATCGGCTGGTGTAAGAAAACACTTCCTTCCTTCTGATTATTTTCTTCTTCCTCCCCAATCTTTAGAATTCGCAAATGCTGCACTTAATGCATTATGAAACTGTAATTCGGCAAAAATCTTCCCATCATAATTTCTATGATAATTAATAATTATATCTGCGAACATAAATTAGTAACAATACATTTTATATTTAAGATGAATAACATACTATTAGTTACATAAAGTTTATATTTACTTTTTAAAATATCGTAAATAATAGAATCTTTAAATAAGTGTTTATTTGAAACTTTTTTGATAGCAGTAAAGGTTGAAATTAATTCTTTTGTGAATATTTTTTTCAGAATATTGGTTATGCTCTTGTTAGCATTATTTGAGGCTTGATCCAAATTGATTTTTACCAAGAAAATCTAAAACAGAATTTGAATAATCTAAATTAGTACAATGTGGTAATAAAAAGTCGTTAATTTATAAAGATCTAATTTAACTTACAAAAGATTCTTTCAAGTCACAGTCTTCTTTTAATATTGTAATTAAAGTTTGCCAATCAAAAAATGTTTTTAATGGTACCGTTAAGCCCCTTTCTTTCAATTTCTCACAAAATGTATTCTCTGTTTCGAACATTTTTTCTTTAATCTCTCGGACATCTGTTTGAACATTAGAGATCATAACTTTCACTTCATTGATGGTTGTTAACAGCACTTTAAACTCTAAAAATAATATTTATATATAATGATTAGAAAAATTTTTATATTGTGATATTTTTAAACCATTAAATTACTTGTATCTTACCAGGAGATGAAAACTGCATTAGTTTGTCCATCATTATTTGTCCATAGGTCTTCTGACTATGCAACTTTGCGAGTTCTTTAAATACATTTCCAATATTTCCTTTAGCACCATCTGCATTAACAGAGAATATTAAAATTAGCAAATGAATCTTCCAATAATTTTCGGATTGTTATATTATTAAGCTTAAGCAAAGGTTCCATATATTATCAAAAAGTTTTATGTTTATGTTAACGTAAGGTGGAGTTTTAGGGATACCCGATCTGATGTGACTATGATTTAACGATATTTCTATGCATTAAAAGTAGCTGGTATTTTAAAAAAACCATTTTGTTGCAAATGAATACATATAGTAACAAAGGTATATATACAGAGTACATAAAAAATATTATCGAAAAAATATTAATAACTTTTTATTACATTATTTTTTGTACATTACATCGAATATTGACGTTCATAATTTAAAAATTTATTTGGTTTTACAGAAAACTTTCAGTGTAATGGAAATATTAAAAATATGAAAAATTATCGCAGTTTAAAAGTAATATTATCATAATTAATTTTTAGAATGCTTTTTAAAATCTAGACGACAATTCCAAATTTCTTACTTTTAACTTGTGTAAGTACATGAATTTTTGATGAAAATATGACAATTCATATTTGATTTACAATGAGGTCATTTTAGTAACGCCGATGCAATCAGAAAATCCAATTTGATCTGTGTGAAACGTAAAGTATGTTCTTTAATCCCTCTTAACGAATTATAATTAAAATAGCTTTCATTATAGTTTTGTACAGTTATACATGTTGTTACAATTTTTCACAATTTAATTAATATTCTAAAAATCTATTTTAAATTGTTTGAATTGTAAATAAATAATTGATAATGTTGTAACGCGCTTTATTTTATCAGAACGTTTTTACTTATTGGAATGAATGGAAAATAAATGTATTTTTTTCTAAACCATTTATATTTCCATTGAGTTGTGTAGAATCGATAGAAAATATTACACGTAATAAATGAGAATATTGAGGCCTACGATGGCTCGATCGCTAGAGCGAAGGACTAGTAACTTGGTGATCCGAGTTCTTCAAATCCCGGTCTCGGCCGATTGACACAGGCACCGCTGTAATAATTTACATGTGCTTTGTTTACAAACACATCGTAGACCTCCGTCGCTGATTAGCACCGATAATTGGAAGCATAAATAAAGCGACGTTAAATAACAAAAAAAAAGAGAATATTAGTAAAAATTAGCTGATAACCTATTTGAATTGATCTAATGCCCAAACTCTATAAGTAAAACTCATAAGTAAAACGCTTAATTAGAATAGAAAGAGAGCGCTTTATTTTATCTGATTTAATCCTTAAAACGTTTCTGAATGACTGTGGTTGTCGTCAATCGCATCGATACGTGCGTATTTACATAAATGAAAACAATAATCTAACAAACTCTGTTTTTATATTAATATCTTATTAGATTGAGCAAACAAATGGGTTCTCCAAATAAATATACGTAATACTTTTAAAACTATAGTGACTCGGTGGATTTTTCAAATCCATCTCTTTGATTTTTTAATCGAAAACTGGTGTTTTTAAAACCACCATACTTTCGCGACGGAAAAAATGTATACACGTAAACAGTATAAAGGTCTTCTGTGATGTGCACGCTTCGAACATTCGCATATCAATAATAAAAGTCCTTAGTGCACATAATGGCACGGTATATAGGCATATATAAAACACGTCCTCGATACGCTTACAAGCCGCTGGCTCGGAACTGTCCTAAGTTCTCATTGCCCTCGCTCCGATGCGACGCCTCTGCCTCGGCAGCCACTGCTGCCTCGAATCGCCGCAGCTGTTGGCGGGCCTCAATCGCCCGGGCCACTGCCGCGTCCGTCAGCGCCGGCTCGCTCTTGACGAACAGGGCAGCGCTCTGGGCCTGGCACTTGATGCGCTGTAGCTTGGATTTGGTGATGCCGAAGAGCTGAGCGGTCTTCCTCAAGGAGAGGCCGGCTCTCAGAGCGCGCAGAGCCTCCCGCAGCGTGTGCTCGGGCACGGGCACCGGCCGCCTGCCGCGGCGGTAACCACTGCCCTCTTCCCTCGACAGCGGACACCAGTACGTAAAGACTGAAAAAAAAGTGGCATCGCTGCTGTTACGTGCATAACTCTGAGAAATACAGTCTTTAGTCTTGGGCGCTGAATACATCCCCTTAGAAACAATACGTCCCAGGGTACAAAAAAGACCTTTAATGTATCGTGTATTTTGACTCGCAGATGCAAGCTCGAAGGCTCCTTTTATTAAACGGACTAAATCGTTATTTAGTCCGTTAAAAAATATAACGGATAAATATATACACTGTAAGTCGAACATTTTTAATAATTAACAATCAGTTAATGTTTTATGCAGGGCACACTTTTTTATTGATTTTTTATTTGATTATGCATTGACGAATTAATAAATGATTTCAATAGTGGTAATGAAAATCAAAAAGAGAAAACAACATGGTTTCAAGTTACGATTTTCAAAACTAATTATTGAAAGAATCTGTAAGAGATTTTTCTAAATATTTGCATAATTATGAAAATTTGTCTGTTATTCGTATCGGTAGCAACGATTTTTCTGAAAATCCTTTTCAGTTGTGAAATGGAAAAAATTTCTAATGAGCATCTATGTTCCAGAATCGGTGCAAAAATACTTCATCAAGAGTATTGAAATCGATTGTTCCGAAATATTTTCTACACTGACATTATCAGATTATTTAAATAAAAATCACATAAGTATTTCTTCAAAAAATTTATTACATAAATAATGTTAATTGCAGAAACAGAATTTTTACGAATATGAACCATAATTTCATTTTGGCAATAATTTCTCAAAAGATAGAAAAATCTAAGCAATTTTAATATAGCATAATTTTCAAATATTGAAAAAAAATTCTGCATTCGCAAGTCAAAATACATAAGAAAAACTTTTTTCCAGGTTCATATTACTACTCAAACAGAAATTTATTAAGCGCTAGAACTATTTTTGAAGATGACTGGTGGGTGTAGAGGTGAGAAAGCGTGCGTTTAGGAAGAGAGTAATAAAATTGTTCGTGTCTGACAGCGTGTTTTGTGATGTACCAGTACGTACACAGCAAACGAACTTTTGTTAATTAATAAGTTGTTTGGAATATATTATAACAAAATCATTATATTGATAGCTACGTGTGACATGCTACAAATAAATTTTACAACACAAAATTTTTATAGACATTAGAGACGTCGTTTACGTAGAAAACCAACACTGTTTGGGTATGAAAAGATACCCATATGCAAAAGTATCTATTAGTTATGAGAGAGAAAAAGTTATCTGATGATTTTTTTATATTTATTAGTATTGAGATTTCAGATTTGGATGCCTAATTTATATTTAGAAAAAGTATTTTATAATTTTTTTAGCAATCTATAAGGTTTTTAAAAAATATAGCATCTAACGAATTATTTTAGAATTACTTTTAAATGTTAATTTGTGAACAAAAAGCCATTTATCGTAATCAAATATTAGTCTGAATATATTTAATAATTAAATATAATATTTTATTTCTATTTTATACAAAGTATGTACTTTATATCTTATGCTACTGATCGAACTAGATTATTAGAAGAAATGCAGAATTCGTTACATTTATGTCGACAAAATACAGCATATATTTTCTCACAGTGAATAAAATGTTGATTTGAAAAACCTTCATACCATTAATAGTTTGGCATAAGAATTAATGTTTTTTTTCTTCATAAATTTATATAATTTATAATAAACTGTATTAGAAAAATACTATTATAAATATTTCAATTTTATAAAAGCTATGTATTGTGATAACAGAATATTTAAAAAGTTATGAAATAAAAATATACAATATTATTTTTCTATAATCCTATAAATATTATTATACTTTTATAATGTTAAATACAATATTTAAGATTATTTAGTTTTAATAAAATCGTCCTCAAATTCAGATTCTCTATACTTCTGCTGCACTACATTCAAACGCGTCGTAACCATCAAAGTAAAAGAGATTTTTAAATTAGCATAACAAATATAGTGTTTACGATCGTCTTGTTCATACCGGCATATACCTATAATGTCACAATCACCTAAATGTCGCTCGTGCGAGAATCTATAAAAATCTATAGATTACACTTTACTAACTGATCACATCAGGTAAACAGGGTACTAACGTGACCCAGAAAAATTGGAAAATTTATTCCAATCTGGTTATTCTGTCACCATATCAGATTACATTAAGAACCTTAGCATGTTTGTAATATTTTTATTTCTTTACATCTAAACATTAAATTACTATAATTAGTACATTTTATTAACAGAACATATATCAATCTTATAATTGTTCTTACATATTTAATAATACAATAGAAGCTCTTTACAGTAAAAAATTGTACTTATCACATTTGTGCCATAAACGTTTTAGAATAAAATAGTATGTTATTTTCAGGTGTCTCATACGCCTTAGATCTAACTAGTAGGTAGATATGTATAAGAAAATTGGTTAATCTATCATTCTTTTATTTTCTTTAATCAATTTTATGTAACAATCTATCCCTGGTAGAAATCTAACAATTTTCAATAGGTTGAAAAGTAGTTACTAGGTATTAAAAATAGAATCAACTATCATGGCTTAAAACTAGGCAAATCATAGAATAAAAAATGTGAACATTGTCTATAAAATTAAAAAATAGTCAGAAACTAGGTTTGAAGCTGGAACCTTGTTTCTGGCTAGTAAACGAGCATCTTAATGCGGATGTATGTTTGAATTACTGAAATTGACAAAAATTAATATTTGTACAATATTATGATATTAGTACAATATTATGATATTAAATGGTTGATAGAATAAAAGAAACATCATAAGATACGTAATTAGTTTGAAAGAATTACAAAAGAATAATACAATCTGCTTTGAGAATGAGCCTTTTGAATATCAGAAATTTAACCTGGTTGCGCATTAACTCATATAAGAGACCCGCTGGAAATGAGATTTATTTTATTACTAACTTTCTTAAAAAATGAAAAATACTTTTCATAAATGAGCCGCGTATTGATTATTTCCTAAATATTTTAATGATATCTTGAAAGTTAAGTGTCAATTGTAATTTTGACGAGATATTTAATTATAAAAGCGGTCATATCGGCTGTTGCCGGAAGTACAATGTCTGCCGTACAGGCGACCTGACAGAGGACGTTCGACAATGCAACCCGCGCGTGTTTCACAATAGCATGAGATCTGTGAAGAATTATAACAAAAATTATTATACATGTAATAATTTCATATTATGGTTATTATAATGTTATGATTATTGTATGTTATAAATAGGTGTTGTAGAAGGATTTTTATAAAGCAACATGGCTTTGAACATTTGCTTATTTTAATTATGACAAACAGCACATAAAAATACTTCAATTGTTAAGAAAGGGAATTGCATTTCAAATAAATAATTATCTTGATTCTAAACATTAGTTAGAAAATTCCAATTAAAAAAATATAAAAGTTTTTTTGTTATGCCAAAAGAAACTGTAAATATTATTCAATATATTTTCTTTGACCGTTATCCTTTGGTTTTCATCAACATTGTGATTTGTCAGTTTTCAATATCAACGAGATAGCTTTCTATACGATTTAATAAATAAATTAAAATACTTCGAGAGTTAAGAGGTTAGGCTGATGTTACATTAATTTGTAGTTAGTTTTATCTGCTCTGACAGCGCAAGCAAACGCATTAAGACGTTTCAACAAAAAGCTAATATCAAGATCATAAGTACACATTTTTTAAATATAATTTTCACTGCTTAAATTCGGACAACATTACTGATGAAGCAGTTTCAAAAATATTATTTTTTACTATCTTATACCTGTTTCAATTATTTATAATTAATTATATATATTTTATTCTATTTATTTATAAAATAAATCAATTAATAAATAATATAATTTTATTGTTAAGCCTTAAATTAATTTTTTTAAGCTAAGTTCGTTTAAGCCTTCGTATACATATATATAACATTGTATGCGATGTATATGTATAAACTATTATCGATGCGTTTAATGTGTATTATGTATGTATATCAATAGCTTGTGTATTAATGAATTCAATATTCAAAATTACAAACTCGATATAAATTTACAATTTATTAATTGAAGTAACTATCGAATTCAATGAATTTATATAATAATTCATAAAAATGATATTAATTTTTTAGCTAGGCTATATATTATACCTAGCTTAACCTTGTTTTAAGGTAAATTTGAATCATAATCAAAAATACTTTGACATGAAACTAACCATTATGGGTCTTAAATATCCAAAAAATTGGTTAAGAAAATTTGTCTATAAATCGGCCAAAATAACCGGACAAAATGTTACATCTTAAGCTAATTACTACCGAAGTTAAATACCTCGTTACTAGGTTTCATCATAACGAAATACCTTCTTTATAGCTTAAAAATGTTCAGCATTTCTACCAGGGATGTTCTAACTAAGTATTTCAATTAGCCACATGCAATCTCATACAATGTAATTAAGGTGTCGTTAGTAGGCCCGGAAGTGAGACAATAAATAAATAAAAAAAAGTAATTTAAGTATATTCTTAGATATATATATATATAATATTTCAAATACTTGAATAATTTCAGAAATTTGCGATGTAAAACATCGATAATATTTAACTCAATATATGTGGCGATTAAGCCATATATGAAATTTACTTTCTAAGAGCTATGCAAAAAGTAATTTTTAATTTTGAAGACAATAAGTTAAAATGATTAACTGAAATAAATAACTATTTGTACGTTTCGCTCTCGGATACCCACGAGGCTCGTCAATAGCCCATTGTATTAAATTGAAGGTTTTCAAATTATTAATTGTATATATTCTAGAAAGTTATATAGTGACTTTTTCTTATTCAGCTATAAATAGATTATTTCTTGTATAGGTCTGAGAAAGTGAATATCATATTAGGCTTAATCGCCATTGAGATAAATATTGTCAATGTTTCACATCGCAAATTTGTGGACTTATTCAAGTGTTTAAAATATTATATATTTCTAGGAGTGTACTTTAATTATTTAATTAAGTTCCACCAAGTGGTATAGTGCATTTGAATTTATCATTCATAAAAGAAAAGTATTTAAAAAAATTGTTTTTACAAAGGAGCTTTTCAGCAATATCTTTATTGTTTATAATAAGATTGCAGTTATACATGAAAAAGTGAAAGATTATGATTTTTAATACATGTAAAATAAAGTTGTATTTAAGATAAAGATATTTTCTATTGAAGTGTGAAAGAAATAGATGATAGTATAGATATTTCATTGGTATTAAAATTATATTCGTTTTATGCTTCTTTAAATAAATTATTTTTATATGGGCCTTTTTCAATTTGGAAGCAATCTATACAAAAATCAGTAAAAAATTACAAATGAACATCAAGTACCTGTGTGTTTCTATGTTAGGAGCATACACTAAGAGCACGAGTTACCTTAAATAACATCGATTTATGCATTTATTTATGCATTGTTTCATGAGTTACATTTTAGCTCAATGAATTTTTAGAAATCTAAAATTTATAAAAAATACACGGATCTTTAAAATATGCTTGTTGAATAACATTGCTATGTTAACAAAAAATTTAATACTTCATATTATTATAAAATAATTAAAATTATGAGTAAATTAATTTTCTTCTTCGCTCTCTCTCTCTCTCTCTCTCTCTCTCTCTCTCTCTCTCTCTCTCTCTCTCTCTCTCTCTCTATATATATATATATATATATATATATATATATATATATACACACCATCGCATTTACTTTATATATTTGATTTTTGCTGTAATTGGAATTGAATTTCATAATTTAACGAGTATTTTAATAATTTTGCTCTGCATTCAATATTAAACTTTGATGCAAAATTTGCATTTTTACGGTATATGAATATTCTCCTTAGAACAAAAAACGTAAATGTTATTATCGTTATCGTAGACTAATCGATGTTATTAGAGTCTCAGAATTGAAATTTGAAGAGGCCTATCTACGATTTCATGTGTTTCATTGTTTTAGCATGTACACGTTCAATATGTGACTTTACGTTCCATCTGCGATTACTTTGATACAAGCACAAGGGACAAGAGAATTTAATCTTCGATTTGCACTTGCGAAAATGATTCTCCAGTGCGTGCTTTGTATTAAACGAATTGGAGCACCTCTCGCAGTCGTAATCGGATTTCAAGCCGCTTAAAAGATTTTCCGTTAGATTTGACAGTAGCAAATCAGAATTCATCAACATACCACCTGAAAGACAAAAGGATGTTTATTAGTATAGAAACTTGAAATGAATTTGTGCATTTAAAAATGTTAGAAACATGCAGATTATATCGCAGTCAATCAAGAAAAATTAGTCAATGAAAATTTTAGTTGATAGTAATAGATTTTTTAATTGGTATCTAGTATTACAATATTGATTTTGAGATTAATATGGAACTCGTGCTAGAAATCGTATTTGATGCAAATACATATATTTATAACTTTTTGCTAACTAGTTAAATTTAAATATAATATTCTATAAATTAAAAGGAAAATTTTCGTAAAGGACAGTAGTAATTATTTACAAAAAATTTAGTATATGACATAATATGACGTAATGACATTACGAAGTTAAGATTTTATATAAATTCTTTTTATTTATCTTAAAATATATATGATTCTATCTTTATTATTTATTTAACAAAATTCGTGAAGTTCAATACATTGTATGTTGTTCTTCCTGTTGATTGGTCATAATTCTTCACTTTGTCAGATTTACCAAGTATATTCTAGATTTTCGACTATTGTAATTGAATATATCATATTCGTATAATATTCGTACATATTCGTCTAATAAGACCAGCTGAAAAAATATATATTGAATTAATATAGTAATTAAAAGTAACAGAATAATTATCTAAAAGTAAATAAAAACAATGCTAGAGGATTAGACCAATATGATCATATTAAAAATATAGTTAAGAATATCTTAAATATCATATTTTTTTCCTTAAAAAAAACATTAAAATTAATCTTTTAGAGATTTCAACTTCTGTGGGAATTTAGAAAAAATGTTTAATTTATCTGAAACTATGTTGCTGGAATTCGATGTTTATGTGCTTAAATAGTGATCATTGAATAAAAGTTTTTTAAACTATCGCGTGTACTCGACTCGTAAATATAATACCAAATATTTCAATATCATTTCAAGTCAAACTGCGCTTACTTACAATGGATCTTATAGAGTCTAAAATACACAAAATCAAAATTATGAATAAAATCAAAGAAAAGAATAAAAATTATTAAAAAATAATTTCAATATAAAGTAAATTAGCAAGACTTTCTAAATGGTATTTTCAAAAACAGAAATAGTTATCATTTGGATAAAAATAATCAAATACAATTGAAATATTGAAAATTTACAGAATTTATTGACAAGCATAAAAAATTTCTTACATAATTTTATGTATGTGTGTGTAAGTGATTATATAGTAATATTTATTATTATGTAGTCGTATTTTAATAAATGTCTCATAACTTCTTATACAGGTAGATAATACAATTTTTCTCAACGTTATTTTTTTAATACTTAATATATTATTCTCGTCATAATTTAATTGTTATTGTTTAATAATATTGTATAGATTTTTATGCATTGCACACTAAAAATAAATTCAAATCTATGGTTCAGTTTTTCAGCAATTACGAAAATCTAATTTATGGCATCGTTGCACTAAATAAGTTGTAATCAAGTCTTACTTCTATTATTATTAAATATTCTTGACGTTTTATTTTCTTAGAAATGAGGTTTTACATTATTCATTTAACTCTATTATTTAAAGCATATTCACAAAAACATATATTTTGGCTTCTGTTAGTAACTTTTTATTATTTCGAGGAACTGTCAATGTTTAATGTATAATAAAACTATAACTGTATCTTAATGCCTACATTATGTACGTCTATAATTTAATAAGTTATTACTTATAGAATATCATTATATCCTACATTTTTAATCTTTCATTGACTATTTTGATATTAATTTTTTTATGTAGACTAGATTTTCATGAGCAGCATGTGCAAAATGCAAACAAAACGGTTTACATTTTAGACGATAAATAGATTTTCTTCATTCTTTAGAGTATTATAATAAATAAATGCTTTTATTCTTTAGGTTTTCCACTTTATGTAATTTTTATCTAAATCGTAATAAATATCGTAATTATTATCTAAAATTATTACTACACAATTAATACAGTTATACCTTTTGCAGCAATTAACTTCGATTTCAAAAATGTTATTTGTAAAAAACTAAACAAGTTGTCGATCAATTTATTACCCATACAATATAGAGTAATTTTTTTATTTATGCAACACGCGTATATTTCAAGAAAATTTAAATATTCTAGATTGTGAATATAAAATATTAAGAAATATAAGTGTGGTTCATGATTTCTATATTAAACAACATCAAATAAGTATGTTTTATGTATCAAGAGATGACCACAAATTTAGGCAATGGAATAACTTCGCACAAAAAGAGGTATAACTTTAATTCTCTCTAAAATAAATTGATGCCTGTACATTTTTATGATCAAACGCTGTTCCATTGTCAAGATCTGATAATTATTTTTGCATTTCAAACAAGAATATAATTGCAAGTAAATAAGTTGGAATAAACATATTGTCCATAAATGTAGTTTTTTAGTTATATATCCATTGACGGTCTAAAAATGTTAAAGTAAACTCAGCCAAATTTCATTTTAAAAAAGAAGTAAGAAACTATACATTTGTATAGTTTGTGTAGTATTTGTTTAAAATGTTATTCTTTTTTTATATTCGGTATCGAAATTATGCGTATCATTAAAAATATAGTTCTGAGTTGACAGAATATGGAATCTAAATAGATAATTCCAACTTCGTACCACTTATGAAGAAAGTACCATTTCTGGAGAATGTAAGAGTGTTAGGTCCGAAACTTCACAGGCTTGAGTTGATTCTGTAGGTCTTCAGCGATACCTCGCTCGATGTGTATCAAATCCATCATCCAAATATCATGGCCTCTCCTTGTCGAGATCCTCCTTGTCCAGACGTTTTCTTTGTTTTTTCTCCCCTGACTATTAGATACTGGCCTTATTTGAACTATATTATATATTTTTTTATACACTTCACTAAATGATGTATCATCTCGTCTTTCCTTTCTGAGAAATGAAATTTAAAAACCATAAAAGTTATTTGGTTAGATGAAGGAGAGCGCAATTGGAATATTCTGGGTTCACTTAATGTTGTGCACCGACATCAAGTGTTTGATGAAACTGGCTTCGATCCGTGACTTGTAGGGGCAGTACTGACAGGAAAAGTGACTCTCGCAGGTGACAGTGCCACAACCATTTTTTAGGTGCTTGCGCAGATTAGAAGCCCAGGAGTACATCTGTCCGCAGCGTAGGCAAACGTGCAATCGTGGCCTGACAATTGGGAACAGCGGAGTTTCTGAAAATAAACCAGAATAAAAATCGAATTATATATCGATACGGCATATAATAAGGAAGATGAAATCGGCTTGGTTTGTAACTGTATACGATAAAAAGGTCGTTTAATAATTATTGTTATAATTTATAATGATGTAGTCCAATCGATATTTACAGTTTACAGAGAATTCCTAGATTAACTACACAAACAATCATAATTATTACTCTAGTATTGCTAATGATGATATACGCATTTTTTCGCATTTTTTCATATACTTCAATACAAATGACAAATATTTGATAAAACATACATGCGGTCGCATTTTGTGAATTTTTTGTTTTCGATATCAAGTAAGAAATATGAAAAGAAAATTTAATATTTACTATTTTATATCACTCTAACGTCAATATTACGCATTTAACATAATTTTGTATGAAAGTCGATTCTTACCTTGTTGTGTGTGCATTCTTTAGTTTCCAACGTTGAAAAATGTCTCGTGAGATAAGAATTTAGATGTAAAATTACCGTTTTCCTCATTTTGCGAGCATAAAATAAGTATTTTGTGCCTAGTCTATTTAAAACAGAATAATAACTTCGGATTCATTCGCACTCTTGTGCATCTATCATTAATCACTGTATGGAGTACAACTGCATACACTTGTTGAGTAAACTACAATTGTTATATTTATTAAATTTATCTTCAAAATTTATGCAAAAACTTATATTTTATGGAGTCTAAGAAATTACCAATAATTCAATATTGCGCATAGTGCATCAAAACAGTTATAAAATAGAAGATTTGTTATTAAAATAAATCCTATTCATTTCTTCGCATTCAACGTCTGCTATCGACTACTTAAAAATATAATAAATATAGTAAAGCACTTTTCGTAAAGCAATATAACTGAAATACAATCGTTTTTTAAAATATTTATTATAAATAAATGTATTTTTATATATTATTTTAAATAAATGTATTTATTATTATTTCAAGAGCAACCTTATAAACACAAAAACATATTCCGCTTAAAAAATAATATTTTGAAAGGATTTCACATATGCGTAAAAAAATATTTCACCTTCTCGTTTACTTCTCTCTGAACATTTTTTTGTCAACTAAATCAGACAATTTTGATTGATGAAATAAAGATTCAAACATACAATTTAAATCTGGTTTAATTAAATTCGCTTTTGTATATTATTTTATGTCTTATATCTTTCATCAAAGATATTTATAAAAAACTAAAATTTAGTTTCTGCATAACTTAACGTTGATCTGTTCAAGCACTGAATAGGAATCAATTTAAAATGTCTTTGGTATGTTCAGATTTCTATTACCTTGCTCGATAGAAAACACCTAAAAAAAACAAAATATTATTAATATGTTTAGAAATACTCTATTTATATTTATTATTCATATTGAGCATAAAATTAGATTTTTAGATTTTAGATTTGCTTAATATTATAATATAATAATTCTGAAAGATGAAAAAACTAAAATCAAACATTATAAAAACAAAGTCATTTCACCCTTATGCAGTATCTTTTACAGATTTTATACATAAAGATTTGAATATTTGAAGTAGAATAGATATAAAGTTTTAATTTTTTAAACATGATTATATTTTTTAATGCACAGAATGATTAAAGAATTAGAAATTAAATTATAATACAAGAAATATTCAGGCATAACCCGTAAAAATGTCAGAATTCAGAATCGCAAGTTCTTCCATGTTATTTCAGTGCAATAAGTGAAATCTCTTCATATAGAAATGAAATCAATGATCAAATAGATGACACCTTTATTAAAACATTTAAGATGTGAACAATTCTTCCCACTTCCATTTTATTTATTTTCAACAATGAATTCATAAATATATTATTAATATAGACATTATTTCAGTGAACAAATAAATACATTCTTCAGGATTTAACATACTTCTAACAATATATAATTATTTGTAAAAAAACTATAATACTTATTAAGCAGTTTGGCTAATACTTCAAAAATTAATAAAATAAAGTTATAATAAATTGTATAAAACTATAAATTCTACTAATATTTTCATTAAGTTAGTAGAAACACAGAACTTCTAACATAGTTTTTTAAAACCACATAAAAATTAATACATATTTTAACATGAACGAAATTAACTACTCTTAATTCACTGATATCAATAAACTAGTCAGTCTATAAGCATTATAAGGACTATTCGTCAATGAGGGTTTTCGATCCCATCTGCAGTAATGAAAATACTCCTGTCAACACTCCTTTCAATTATTGCAGTTCCGCTGAAACTAGTCGATTTTCAATTATAAAAATTGTACTATGTTTTGACAGATATAAAACTGTATTTATTTCTATTTTTAAGTTATTCCCATGCTTAATACATTGAGAAAACTATTATATCAAAACTTAACTTTATTATATAATTTACGATATTTGAAGTAAAAAATTCCTGCAATAAATACTGGAGAATATACATACTCGCTTATGGTAAATTTTAATAAATATTTATTAATTCTTACAATGATTACCAGAAATTTTATTAAAAATATTATGTTAAAATTCCAAGACTTAAAATAATAAATTCATTAAAATTTATCAAAAAGTAAGGAAGATATATATACTTCAGTAAAAACTATGCTATGTAATCAGGAACACGTATTAAACTTTTACATAATATTTTTCTCGTTTCATAAATTATAATTAACTTTTTTGCCATATCTGTCTTAAACAATTATTTTCTCCTGCAAATAAAATATTATCTGCGGAACACAGATCGAGTATCCGTAATGAGCTACTACGCGAATCTGCCAGTCTAAATTTAAATATACTTAAAATTTGCACTCGGACTCAGTCTTTTGAAGGGCATTGAGTCAAGAATATTATTCAATTTTGAAAGTGCATTATCGAGATTATAAACACAGGGCGGCTCTCTCATCGTGAAAGGAAAATTTGCACGACCCCCCCTGCCTTCGCTTATGTTCTTGGTATGCACTGCGACTTCGACTCCTCTTCCAGCTGACTTCCTCGCGGCTGTTCACAGGACGATTTTGTGTATCCTGCGTATATGGGAGCGCATGCTGTTTCGGTGCTTCGTGCGCCTCGGGCAGTATGGGCAGGCGACGCTGGGCTCCTTGCCGCACTCGAGCCTGACGTGGGTGGTGAGATTACGATACCAGCGGTAGACCTTGCCGCAACGCTCGCAGGGGAATCGCCCCGGCGACGAATTTATATTTCGCGCAAGGCGAGCTTGATGATGCAACAGCAGCGGCGGCGGAGGTGCGGGTGGCGCGGGCGGACGGTCCAGCGGAAGGAATCCTAATTCTGAAAGTAAAAGAGGACTCAACGTTAGATTGAGGGAATCTCGTGAGTAAGGGCTGAGCTGTTGCACCTTGACCTTAGTTATAGGGGTCGGATGTATATGTTATAGGGTACTTTAGATTATATATATTTATGTATGTATGCATGTGTGTATGTATATATATATATACATATATATATATAAAGTATTTACAAATGTGTGTCTTTATTGTTAATATGATGGCGATTGAGCTCATGTTTGTTGGTAGCTCCGGTGATTTTGGCTTGTTACAGACACTGATGTTAAGGTGTCCTTTAATAAGAGACTTTTTTTGTTCTCGTTTGTTTGAAATAGTTACTAAAACATTTATTAGGAATATATTTTACTGAAATTAATAATTTTACAAAAATTATATTAAAATATTAAGCTTTGGTTAAATAATATTTAAGGCACGACGATGTTTTTTAATTATCCTTCAAATAATAAACAGTTCAATCGTAAATACGGTAATCCATTCCATCCAGAATAATGCCTGTAAAAGAAAAAAAAATTACTTAAAGTTGAATAAAAATGATGAGATCGCATAGAAATTTTATAGGTGTCAATCATTAAAGATAAAGCGTCCTAAATTCCTATAACTTTTATTAGATATAATATCAATTTTTATACTATATACTTTGTGCACATCGCAATATTAATGAGATAGACAAACACAATATTACCTTTTACTCTAAAAAAATATTTTTGAAAAGTCTTTTATGTTAAAGAACTAATCAAAAATACGTATTAAAGATCAAAATTTTTATTAATACAGAAGTAGTAATCTTGCAAAAACTTTAAGTTTTGATTATATATAACTTATTGATTTGATTATATATAATTTGATTTAATATAACCATTCGGATTTGGTTCAGATTTAGTAATATAAATCTCTTTTTCTCCAAATGAGTCCTGTAAAGTTTTCAGAAAAAAATTCTCCTACTCTTAAGATACAGTATTTTTATATTTAATATTAGGATTAGAATGTGATTTATCATATAGTCTGAGAAACCTTTTTTAATGAAAAAGATGATTTTTTTACGTAAATATCTAGCTTCTTAGTTACTGTAGTCTGAAGTTTCGTCGAATTGACGCACACTCATTTCAAATTAGACTCATTAGAATTTTTTTCTGGAAGTTACTTATTCTTTGAATCCAACACATTTTGATTATAATAATAATAAGAATACATTTTTAATAATGAGTCATCAACTAGACAAATTAATTTTAAAAAAATAATTCATTAAATAATTAATATAACAAAATTATGTTCTCGATTGAAATTCTTACGTTGCCACTCTCATCCGATTTCACATTTCAAAGTCATAATTTTAATTTCAATATACATAGATTTCTAATAATAGAGATCTAAGCTTCCAGATCATTAAATAAACAAATATTAATTCGATAGCTGTAAAACAATTTAATTGTACTTATGTCGACTGCCTATATACAAATTAATAAAAATTTTTTATTGGTCTTACAAGTGTTACAAGTACAATTGTCTTACAATTGTCTTACAAGACTTACTGTAAGATCAATAAAAAAATATTTATTAATTTGATAGCTGTAAAATCTGAATTTTATCAATGCACCTGGATATTCCGAATGTATATTCGAATGTCCAGATTTATGGATAATCTTAGCAATAATAATTATATACAGTTTTTATATAAAAAAAGATTGCTTGAAGAAAATTTGCGAGATACTTAAAATTTTCTTTAAAAAACAACAATTTTTTAAAGAAAATTAATGTCTGCATTTTGTGGTCACGTTCAATAGGGAAACGTGAAGGAACAATTTTTGCAGAACTATAAGAACATAAGTCATATAAAGATTTAGGTCAGAATTGAAATTATGTTATATAAATTTTTTAGTTAACATCATATTTATTATAACTTCCTTTAAGCTTTGATTTCATTTTATTTTGAATGAAATATGTAGAAATCTGTATTAAAGTCTTATACGCAGAATATAAAATAAAAAACAAATATTTCAATTAGTCTTGCACATATTTAAACTTATTTATCAAACAAATCTCGATGAGCTCAAATTAACATTACTAGAATATTTTGTTATCAATGGATCAAAAACATTCTTAATACTTATTTACTAATATATATTTTCAGGAAAAACATAATTTGATAAAGTTTCACGAATTTTAAAATTATTTTATTTGATTTCTGAAAAAACTATACATAACTGGCATATTTCTAATTTCTATTTACTTACAACACTCACAAACAAAACTAATAAAAAATTCATTTCTTCAAAAAATAAAAGAACGATAAATTAATAAATCATTAAAACTATTAAAACAATATTACATAGCAAATTCACTTCAAGAAACTAATTTCCAAAAACATTGTTTAAAATTGAACCTATCCTTAACAAGCTTACACTCGATGTACGTTGACAAATTAAGATAATGACAATTATTTATATGTAATGTATATAAGATTATTTTATATATTTCGTTTCGCATTATTTCACAATTTCTTAACTACAAATTATATTTAAAATACTTATTTATTTTACTCAAACACTTTAGTATTTTAGTATAAAATCTGAGGTAACCAAATTCGATGTATTTAAAAAGTTGCAACAACTGATGTACATCAAGCTAGTAAACTATTGAACAATATTTGTCTCTTAATATAAGTCACAATTTAGATTTAATTCACACTTTCGACTTGTATTAAATCGGCAGTTTCGTGGATTATAAATATAATTATTCTAACCAACTTACACAAGAAACAATTGCGATAATTACAGAGAGCAAACATAAGAGTATTAGAGGAAGAAATAAACAAAAAATTATATTAAATAAGTATGATTTAAATAAGAATGATTTAATCCGGTCAGCCTTGATATTATTATTCGTAAAAGTAAATGACTTTATGATCATTAAAGTTTAGTTTAATAATTTAAAAATCACAGATAAAGTCCAACAACTGAAAAATGTATTAAGCCTTTGGCACTGTTGCAACATCTTTTTTATGATTAGCTAGAAATTTATTATAATGCAAAGGCAAGGTAATTTTTTTACAATTCTTTGTTTATATGATATATACATATATATATATATATATATATATATATATATATATATATATATATATATATATATATATATATATATTTGTGGTTACATTTTTCTATTATAAGTTATAAAAGTTACTTTTCTCAGTTAGGATAAACTGAATTTGTGATTAAATATTTCTTACTATATATATTATACTATATACTCGAAGTTTTATAGCACGCATAAAATGTGCTAAATATATGAAATAGAATTGGCTTTCTCTACATTCATTCTATGTTATTGTAATTAATTCATATTCATAAATATATTCTATTTTAAAGTGTCGGTAATTTTCATGGATAACTCGTAAATTTTAGATAAATATTGAGAAAATGTTAAATCTGAATTTTTCATTAAAATTTTATACAAAATATTAGTTAATAAACAAATAATTCAATTATATTATTATAAAACTACACAAACCTTTCGACTTCAAAACGCTATCACATTTAGAGACTTCACAGCATATAATTTATTATTGCAAAATATTGAAATTAAAACGAAAATGATTAAACTAGAGCATTTTCAAAAAAAATAGCGTTTTTTTATTTGATTTTTATGAATTAAAAATAAATTAATCTAGAGTTTATTATACAATAGGCAAGTTTATCAAACATAAATATAACAACCGAAAATAACAAATAACTCCCCTGAGCCAACACTATCTCCGACTTAATAGCTTACAAAATACATAAGTTTTGCGATATATATTGAACACACTTGAGATATGACTCTAGGTTTTAGAGCTCCTGAATACGAATTTGTCGGAAGAATTAAAAAATTTAAATGACGGAGCTGAAATACCTACCACGTATTCGTTTTTGACCGTATACTGACTTATGTTTGAAATGTTTTTTTCAATGCCAAAAGCACAACACAAACTTCCTATATTTACAATCAACACGCAGAATCTGAAATATAAAAATTAAAATTAATTTTGTTAGTAAAGGATGATCTGACTGCTCCCTTCACTAAACATTCTCTCCATCTGCAAAGCTCAATATTTTCAGTACCTCTTTAAAGGACTTAAATAATCGACTTTATTTGATTTTAATGAAAACATATGTATACCCAAACCTCCTCAGCATATATCCCCATTTCTTGCTTTTCAACTTTCATAAACCTTTGACTATAAGCTTCTGACGGATTCATACCAAAAAATAGTTGATATAGTTATGAAAAAAGAGAACGTGTATTAGCTATTAAAAACTGTACTTATGTCGAATGTCCTGAATTAAATTAATAAATATTTTTATCGGTCTTACAGTCTTTATAATATAATATTTTAGCTAAAATGACAGGCAGGCTGTCCTTCTTTATATTCACCCCCGAAGAATCTGAAATAAAACTTATTGCTACAAAATATTATATTAAAAATTAAAAATTACAAATAAAAATTAAAATAAAATTAGAAATAAAATAAAAATACAATAATAAATCAAATATAAATAATAAAAATAATGTTCTATGTTAGTAAAGGACAACATGACTGCCTTCACGACTTTAAATTTAGATTCACCTTTGGTGTCCGACGTTTCGAACCGCTACGGTTCATCCTCAGGAACTAAACTCATTATTTAAGCTAATATATTATATTATAAAGACTATAAGACTAATAAAAATATTTATTAATTTAGCCATTTGAAATTCGATTGTTTTAAATATTGAAGTTGCGTTCCTGTAATAGATATGTATTTAACAACTCCAAACAACCGCATAGATTTTTGAGATCGAAAAGTATAAATGTGTGTATAATGATGACTTTCAGGCAGTATTAACAATTGCCGAATTTTTTTCATATTTAAAAATTTTTCGATATTATAATATTTTTCATGACCACGAGAATGTTATTTGATATTTTACACTAAGGTTACCTGATAGCCCAAGCAATTAAATTTAATTGGACTTTTACAGATCTCTTTGCGCTTTGTTTTAGGAAAGTTATAAAAAGAAAGATGGCGACTTATGACTAGTGTTAACTCGTCGCGTATCCTATCTTATCACTTCGTTCTGAGTATACTTATCGCGTAACGCAGAGGGTTTAATATACTTAATAGACTTGTTTAGGTATATTACGTTGTCGTAAATATTAATTTTTTTAAGTACAAAGATCATTTGCTTCGCAATTCTCAAATATTTTCAACGATAATTAATAATATTAACACAAATATAATATTAATACAATAAACACGTAAATATCACGTAAACTTCACATATTTATATAATATTAAAATTATAATTTAAAAATATTTCAAAGCTGGTAAAGCATTAAAATTACGTATTTCTAATGAGCAGAAAATGTTCTATGGCATCGACCAATATAATTATACACTAAATTAAAATTATTTTCCATATAAACAATTTTCACGATAATGATTTTCTTTAGTAAATTCATTTGGCATATAATGCGTCTAAATACAAAACCAGGTTCAATAGTGTCTCATAAATATATATGTTAAAAATTTTTAAAACAGAGCGTATTAATTGAAAAAATCATGAAAAAATAAAATGTTAAGCAAAAAATTACATGAAAATATTAGTCCTATAAAATTAATTTAAAAATAGAATAAAATAGAATTCATGTAATAAAGTCTAGGACATAATATAATTTTGGACTTTTGTAAAATAGTAATTTATGTTTTATTAGGATAGGAATAAAACCTATAATTTGGTTAAATGTATAAGAGCAGCCTATATGCATAATATTATGTGTAATATCTATGATTTTTCTTAAAAGACAACATAAGTTAAAAATACAGTCGAAATCTAAATAGTTTTCGAAATATATCTAACTTGTATATATAAAGAATACTGTACATATCGTTGCTTCCTTATAAAAAGGTGGTATCTCAGTTTCCGCTTCAAAAAGGTTTATCTGAGCTTCCGGTTGAAGAAGGTCCTATCTCGCAGACCATTTTTTTTTTGCTTCAATTTAAGTTGACACCAATACCACGAATATTTACATATTGGTACCAACTGAAATTAAAGCAATCAAAATGGTCTGCGAGCAAGCACCTTCTTGAACCGGACGCTCAGATAAAACCTTTTCGAAGTGGGCGCTGAGATAGTACCTTTTTATACGGAAGCGACGATATTATGTTTCACTACGTCAATGAAAATATTTTAAATAAGTGCTTATACAGACAAAAAAAACTTTAAAATATTCTGCATTAGAGTAATTACTAACAAATTTTATATGAGTTATAGAATAATCGATAATTTTTCGCAAATCCTTATTTATTGAAATTGCTATATACTAGATTTCTCGTACGAGTTCCCCTTACGAATACAATTGAACCTACAAGTGGTTACTAATCACTGATCATCTGGCCCGTCCCCTCCCCTGTCCTACTCGTTTACCACCCACTGTAAAATTCTATTCGCTCTGCTCGTACTCCTCGACGTTGATTACGCAGACTTGCTCCCCGGGGTGTTTGTTCCTGATGTGTGAGTAGACCTGGGAGGTCTGCTTGCTCCTCAGTTCGCAGTAGGGGCACTTGAAGCGCGGCTTGAAGCCACACTCGTACGTGTAGTGACGCTTCAGGTTACTCTTGAGAGTAAAACCTCGGCCGCACTTAGGGCAGTAGTACTGCTTCTCGCGCCACTGCTGGCGTCGCGCCGCCGACGAGGACGAGGAGGAAGAGCGCGTCGCCGATACACGGGCGCGGTTGCTGTCCTCGTTACCAGGGCAGTCGGAGAACTTGCGGAGTGGCGGCGCAGATGGAAGATCTGGAAGCAGAAAATAAGAGTTGACCCGATTAGATTCGGTTCCCAGGGCTCCGAATACTCTTGACGATGCGGGGATTTTTATGGGGAGTAATACTATTGTAATAACATTCTGGTATTTGTGGCGAGGTGTTTCGTCTGTGGAATGAGAATTCTCGAAAATGTTTGGGGAAAATGGGGACCTGGTTTTATGTTGCATTAGTTTGGAGTTGTAAAGGGCATAAAAAAATCCGATGACTTGTTGTTCGAATCGAACTATCGTGTAAAATCTGTCGAATCGTGTAAAATATCTTACAAGTATAAGATTCGCTTAAGATTGTCTTTTTATTAGTCGTTTGTGTTGCGTTTACGATTGACAATAAATCAACGCATCGATATTTACATTGTCGAAAACTTATATTTTAATACAAAGTTTCTGGATAAACATTACATTTGCACAAAACATCTAAAATAATAAATAAAATTAGAGTCGTTCGGGTGATATTACAAATTATCGAATGGCAAAACATTCAGAATACATATTGAATTTTAAAGTTCAGAAATGCTTCTTTGTACAATCGTTTTAGTTGTTCCGCAAACATTTTTATTCATTTTTTGGTTACGGCAGCAAATATGCATTTCTAATAATTGCAAATTAGCAGCGATATTTTTTATATATAGTTTTTTAAAATTAATTAACTAATAACTACTTTTAAATATGGTTGCATGTCTCTCTGAGAAAATTAACAACCGCAACAATAATCACCGATAATGGTGGTATAAAAACTAAACTCAACAAAAAACAAATAGGAATAAAATTACATAATTGTTATGATTAATATATTAATAATCATTATACTCTTGCATACTTAGGCAAGATTTTCATAAACCCTGTCTTTATCCAATTTAGAACAAATACTATTCAGAATGTCTAAACTTGCGGAAACATGAACACAGATAAGTGATAAATCTTTCGTACTTATAGTTGATATATTAATATAATTACGTCGAAAAGTTTAACGTTACTAAATAAAAAAAAAATCAAAAATAATTTCTAGCACAATTGCATGAGACATAGTCGAGAAACTAATATAATTATCATTTCAAGTAAGTCCCTTTCACCCGCGACGTTATAGCTCTTCGTTCGACGAAGGATTCTGATTGAGATGGACGACGAATACACCCTGGCCAATGTGCTTGGTGCGTATGTGGGTCATGACATTCGATGTCTGCTTGCTACGGAACTCGCAGTGGGGACACTTGAACCTCGGCTCTTGGCCGCACTCGTACTTCAGGTGGCGCGTCATGTTGCCCTTGGCATTGAAGACGCGCGAGCACTTTGGGCAGGGGAAGTGCTTGTTATTCCGCGCCTGCTGAATCTGTTGCTTCGTCATCATGACGGTGCTGCCACAGCCACCCTGTGTCGAATCCTCGGGCGCGATTGGTAGGGACCCTGTGACCGCCGTAACATCTACGGCATTGAAGATTGCCTGGCTTTGGAGAGCGGAAGTCTCGCCTTTTGCGAACATACGAGAGGCCAGGCTGAGATTTACTTGGGACATGAAGAAGCCTACAATAGATAGAATAAAAGCGGTTATTCCAGTCAACATTGAATAAAAAGCTCGGATATGAAATTGGGACAGAACAATTTCCGGTACATGACAAAAATTCGATAAGCAAGGGTTAATGTATGGAAAGCTTAATTTTAATGCAATAGGAATGTTGCATTGAACGTAATTTTTTCTTTATTATCATTATCAGTCTAATAGGTATATAAAACGATTGATAGGGGTAAGCAATTCAATGCATATATAAACTATAACGCACTGCTACGAGCGTGCATACACACACACGCGCGCGCGCACGCACGCACGCACGCACGCACGCACATCCTCTATAGGAATGGCTGGTAACTTTTGTCAATAATTTGAATAAACCCTGACTTAAAAAAATGATCACATCGCTACTCTACGTGTAAAACTCAATGAATTGATTAGCATTAGTATATTTCAGTATGAAATAGAAACTACAAAGTAACAATATGAATTCAATAAATTCAAGAAATTTTTATTTGAAGTTCTATTATATTTTAATTTTTTACATCATTAACATTTACATATATTTTTATTTAAATTACCGATCCCTTGAAATGTATTGCCAAATTTCATTCAGCGCTAAAAAATTAAGATAAAAATTTATGCACATTTGATTCGAAAATCTTTATAGAATAATTTTCTTTTGTTAACAACTGGAAACAAATTTCCATAAATGAAGCTTTACAAGAGTTTATTTAAAAATATCGGTCCAAACGAATTCAGAAAATTGTTAAAATATCCTCAACAATTTCTCTTTCACATAAAAGAAAGAAATACATAACACTATAATTAGTTTTTACAGAATTCAGTTATTTTGTGCATTAAATAATTATGATTATCCTAAGTTATATATGAACGGAGAACGATTCCAAATTTTTCCATTCGGATGGTTTACTTAATTCAGCAAACATTGATTTTAATGATTCGCATGCCCGTATTAAAATAAATTGAAAATATCTATACAATAAAAAAACCAAGTCTAACTACAAAGAAATTTATACAATGTATTTTTCTGGTCTAATATCAATAAATTTCCCTAACAGAGATATATATGATTTCAACATAAAAATTTAAGATATAATCAAATTTTTTATAATCATATCACAAACCATATTTTCAATATTTGTATTCAATAATATTATCAAAGAATAGATAGGTATAATTATAACCTTTTATACTGTTGATCATTTATTTATCCAAACAAATAGTGTATAGATGAATAAAACTCACAGAATAATATACATCATAATTCATAATTGATACAAAAATTCTCAACATCGAACTTATTAAATTTATTCGAGAACATAAGAAACTCATAATAATTTTAATTTTATTAAGCAAGTTATTTTAAAATATGTAAAAAGAATAAAAAAAATCTTATTCGGAAGATTAAGAATGTTTTGGATTGTGATTTCATAGTTAACCACATTTATATATAAATATCTAATTTAATGGTCTATAAAATAATATGATATAAAATAATATTATCTATTTCTTAATAAAATTTTTTTTTAAAAAGCACAAAAAAGTAAAAAATAATTCCTATTATTAACATAGATACAGATGATCCAGTGATTTAAAATATGAATAGAATAAAAACTTTTATATACTCCACAACATTGAATTTTAATTGTATTTATATTATTTTAAAACGCAATGGTTAAAGAAATAGTTAAACAAAGTTGCCCTAATAATATGTCATAATCTGTTTGGATGCGGAATCTAAGAATTATCGTATGCATCAACATTAATAATTACTTTATATCAACGAATTTATTCTGTAATATTATCTAAATAAATTGTTGGATTTTATAAAGGTTCATTGACTCTACTATATATTAAGCTTTCAATAATTTTATTTAAATATGCGTACAATACGTTTAAGGTAAAACAATAAAGAAATTGTGCTTATTACAATATTCTGATGTGAACGTAGTAGTTTTCATTATATTAATATCTACTTATAATAAGAAAAACTTTATTCTATAGTTATTGCTTTTGTCTTCTTCCTAATAGAATGCAAAGCGTTTTAATAATTTTTTACCTTCGATTGTTCAGTAATCCCATTTAAGGCTTCTCAAATGTATAGACTTATATTAATAATTATACTAATAAGACGTGTCAATGTAAAAAGTGAAACAGTAAAAAATAAAAACTGCTATATTAAGAGAAAATTACTGCTATAACTGCATTATCGGATGACAGTATATTGGTTGCATTCAAATCATGCGTAAATTCGTAAACAATAAATAAATTTTTCCTTAAAAAAACTGTTCCAATTCACCTAGAATTGATCGATTAACTTAATCCCAGTATCATAGACAACAGTACAAACTTATAAATTGCACTTTTATCGACTATTATGAACTAAATTAATAAATATTTTTAACAGTCTTACAATCTTTGCACAATAATATATTATACTAAAATAATGATAGTCCTTCTCACCATAATCACCCCTGTTCAGTTAGCAATGACAATTACTATTAAAAATTAAATAAAAATTAAATTAAAAATTAAAAATTAAATGATCTATATTCTATGTTCGCAACGATGGTCCTGACTGGTCTTACCACCTTAAATTTAAATTTACATTCTATATCCGACATTTTGCTCCACTTCACCTTCGAAGATAAAACTCATAACATAGAATAGAGATGATTTTATTTTTATTTTTAATCGTTAATTTAATTTAATTTTGATAAAAAAGGAGAGTCTTATATTAGTGTAGTATATTATTGTATAAAGACTGTGAGATCAATAAAAATATTTGTTTATTTAATAACAGTAAAAACTGTTTCTATACCTGGTGCAATGTTATCATAATATACCTTCTGTATTTCTAACATAATTCGACCAAATCGATAATTTAGCCACATCAAAAATCCGCCGAGTCTGCACTGAAACATTACACAAATTTTTCCTGCAGGTATATTGTAATGCTGCAACGCGAATTACCAGCAGTCCATACACTGGCAGACACATAATTGCACATTTATTATTTATAAGGAACTCTCGTTAATCATTCTTTGTTGTTATTCCTCATTTGAGAATCTGTTGAATGTCGACCGCGTAGACTGGGCTATTGGCGTGGGTGCTTTTGATATGGCAGTAGATGTGGGAACGGTGCTTGGCTATGTAGCTGCAGTGGGGGCACTGAAAGCGCGGCCGCTTGCCGCATTCGTAGGTGACGTGCCTGTGTAAGCCGCTGTACCAACGATATGTCTTGCTGCAGTTTTGGCAGTTGTACGCACCGGGCTGACGTGGTTGCCTCAAACCCAGTTGTATCCTTTGCAGGTAGTCTGAAACTAAAGATTCGTGGATACCGTGAGAGCAGGATCATTTCGTTAAAACACGTGGATATATATATATATATATATATATATATATATATATATATATATATATGTATATATATGTATATATGTATAAAATATACGAATTTCTTTTTCTCACTGTTATTCATATGTACACATTCGTTTGTAAGCTCTGAGTGGTTTTCAGGACAAGTAGAGAAATTCTCGGATTTACATTTATTTTCAAGGCTCTTTTATTTAATCGTCCTACTGAATTTTTTATTATTTATACATTAACATTATAAAAGTAAAAATGAACAACAAAATTTAGAGGAAAAATAGTATTTATTTTCTTCTATCTTCTTGGTAAAGCATTTACAATTAGCAAACATCAAAAGTAGTTCATTTATTTCGGTAGATTGTGTATGTATATATATATATATATATATATATATATATATATATATATATATTTCATTAATAATATACTTTTAAAAATAATACCAGTAATATTTCCAAAATTATGCAACAGCTTCTTTATACAAATATTCTATACATAGGTACCGTTTTTCTGTAAATCGCAAATGTAAATTATAGAAAATATTTTTTGCATGTATATATATATATAATTATAATAACATGTGTGATTACACAATTACATCAAAAAATGATAAAGTATGCAGTTCACGATGAAGATATAAATATTTTTTTCTATTATTGTAATGACATTTACTTGTCATTATTCGCACTTATAAGGTCTATGGTATTATAATTTATCTAAAACTATTATAGAGGAGAAAAAATGTATCTGAACGCTACAAGTAGCATACGCTTGGAATCTTGAATGGAAAAAAAAAGATGAAATTCATATTTTTAATTTAAGTTTCAAGTTCTACAACACATCATTTGATAGTAAAAAAAATAAACTTCTCATTTCGAATTAATTCAATGCCACATATTGGAAACTACTTGACCTCTACTTTAATCTGAACAAATAGCTATATTTTCTGATATTTTTTTCTATTATATAATCCGCTGTCTTCCAAGTGACCTGCGTAATAATGTTTATAATGCTTTCAAAGAATCTATCTTTCTTGTCTAAATTAAAATAATTATGATATGGAATTCAATATGTAAAAAAGAATAGACCTTCGATAATAAATCTGTAGAGCTTAGTTTGATGAATTTAGTAAGGTGACCAGGGAATAAATCTTAAATTACTTTAATTTTACTGCACATTGAACTCAGTCTGATGAAAGATGATTTGTTCAAAAAAGAAATTATTGAAATGAATAGGAGATGTTATCAGCACATAAAAAGCATCTTCTTAAAGACGTGGAAAATCAAACCAAGAGAAAAACCAAGGCACAAACACGCACCTGGAGAAGGGACTCTGGTAGGAAAACCTGTGTCGCATTCCGTGTTCATGACATTTTTTATGAGCCTCTGTGATTTTCCATAATTCAATTATAAGCGAATGATTCTATAAATAGGCAATTTATAAACTTGAATCGTTATTCATATAAGTAACACTACATTAATAAATGAGAATTAAATAAGAATATTGGTTGTTTAGCTTAACATATTAATTATACGAACTAAATTACTTCATAAAACTTCTAAGATAAAAATATTAAAGTTTAACTTTTTAATAGAAACTTTAAGACCAATATCAAATTACATTTATTCGTCTTATTTTACAAAATTAAATTATTCTTCTAAAATAAAAGTCATCTCGAAATATATAGATTTTTTTACAACTTATTTTGATATGGAAATGTTCAAAAGTTTGGTAAATAAAATAAGGATCAATTATAAAAATTATAAGAATTATATTTAAATACAAAATCATCCATCTATGAAAAACATAAAAATATATAATAAGATCTTTTGCGAAAACTATGGCTACTATTTTGTACATTATAAAATATAAATCTCAAAAGAATTATCTCGAACTACTGATTAAACATAATTAAAACGATTAAAGGCATATTTCAAAAGCAATATAAGTATTATGATAATTATAAATTTTAATTTTCAAATATAAAGGAATTTCAAAAATGTAACAATTTTTGATATTCCAAGTTAGTATAAAAAAACATAATTCAATTAATTGTTTAAGTTTGACCAAAAACGGCGTTATCTTTGTTTAGCCTTTTAAAATTTATAAGTCGACAAAGCTTTATCTCTATACAAAAAAAAGATCTAATTTATGTCCTCTATATATATATATATATATATATATATATATATATATATATATATATATATTCTAAATAAATCATAAATGTAATCGACTTCTAAATAAATAAATTTGCTTCGTCTTATATAAGCCTAGAATGTTTTTATCAGATTTTATAATATATTTATCTTTCGAAGAAAATGTAAAGACTGTAATCTCGTTGGACTATGTGCCGAAGTTAATGGCAATTGGATTGAGAAATAATATTTTTTCTGCAAAAAATAAACTTATCAATCCACCCTCCTATATATAAATTTAAATTATAAACTTCTGTTAAAACATTATTTCCACGGTAATAATATATGTATGATAACTTTAGTCACTAATTGGTCATCTATTTGGGAATGTGATTTATAGATTTTATGATCATAGTTTTCATCGAATATGACATTAGAATCTGTAGCACGTAGTATTCATGATTATATTGTCAATTTTCATTACTGAACTAATAAATTTAGTAGAAAATGTTCATTGTCATTGAGCTGTTGACAACCATCGACATCATCAATCTGATCTTCGCTTCTGACGGTGTAACAGATTCAGAAGAGCCGATTAACCTGTACGGCCATGCGCGGGTGCCACCTCCTAACATGCCGGTACATATTCGATGATTGGTTGCCTTTCATGTGGCAGTAGGGGCAGCCGTAGCGCGGTGGCGGGCCACATTTATGCTTGTACAAGTCGGCTATGCGGCGAAAGCCGGCGCTGCAAGTCTTGCAGACATAGCTTGTGACGTCCGTCCCCGTGGTCGATGTCCATTCCGGATCTGCAAAAGTTAATATAGTTTGGTCAGTCGATATAACCAGTCGGATGGCGGCGATCATGACGACGGTCGGAGGTACAGAATTTATTGGAGCAAACACATGCACCTAGATAATGTGAGGATTTACTTGGAGCCATAAAGGGTCCTCGATGTTCGGTGCAATTGCACCAACAATTACAGCAACAGCTAGTCAGATTTCAAAAAAGAAGATTGCTTAAAAAAAAGTAATGCAAATATTTTATAGGATAGGAACTCTGAAAAAAGTCTACTTATACCTTGAAGAATTTTTATAATAAAACTGATACTATTTAATACTGATTTTATTGAATTACATACATAAAAACTTTGTATATTTTAAATACAAAGATAAATATTGAGGCACTCTGTCATCATTATAATATACTTACAATTTCAGTATGACGAGAACTAATACGAATGCAGAAATATTTCTTTACGAATAATTCAAACACACCCAAATAGGAAAACTATTTAAATAATATTTATGATATCAGCTAAACTGATAATTATTTTTAAACTCTTCTGTATGGATTACGAAATTTCTGTAAAAGCAGAGCAATGATTCTTTTTTAATTTTTTTGCTCAAAACATGAACTAAAATAATTATTCCAAATAATTATTCCAAAAACTATATTCCTAAAAGTCAATAACGATTACAAGCATTTAAGGATACACTAATACAAGTATATAATAAATATCTCTGTTATTTTGATAATGCGTCTATTAAATTGATAACAATATTGCCTGGTAACAACGTAAATTAAATATTTGTCATAAGGAAGATTTAACAATCCGACAATGATTGAGTTAAATCTTTATTATAATACAAATACCATTGCATAACGTAGTCTGTAAATACAGTTAATTAATTTATAAAGCTTTTTTCCGCAATTAAGGAAATAATATGTTTGGATTCTCGATAATTAATAACAAATAAACATATATAATTAATAACAACAGTAATCCCTAAAAGATGAAATATAATTCAGTTAAATTTAGTGTCGAGAAAGAAGTACTGAAAAGGGTTAGATAATTACATTTAATTTTTATTATTTAATCAAATTACTTTGATAGTATAATTTAGAAGAGGTTCACTTTACTAAAGAACAAATTTTTTCTAGTAAGTGATTTTCTGCAAAATAAATTGGCGTAGATATTTACGTCTGTTGTTACTTTTTATTTATTAGAATTCTCTTAATATTAGTATTAATTGTTAGTACAGTTTGTAAAATTGACATTTATATAAGTATGTTAATTAAGAATTGTGAGACTAAAAATAATCAATTATTTTTTTATAGAACACTAACATTTGAAATAATAATTTCAGTCCGTATTTATTAATTAAATTTTTATATTTATTGACTTTTTATAACAAAGTATGCTAGGATTCGATAATTTGAATGTTTTCAAGAATTGATGTAAATAATCATCAAAAACGTTTAATTTCGTATACCATGATTTTATAAAATTACTCAAATAATTATTAACAAATCATTAAATAAAAAATAAATTTAAAATATCTATAATAAAATATCTGAAATGAAAATCTGACCCAAATCAAAACCCCAAATTCATGCGGTACCATTTGTTGATCTAAAAGAAAATTTTTATTCTATACAGAATTTACTTAAAAGCAATGGGAATAACGATCGTTTATGCTTTATCTATATTTTTAGTTTATATTTTTTTGATATTAAAGTTTATACTTATTACCTACTGCAGAAATTTGATTCTTCGATGAGGTGAACCTTTACTAATTTGTACAATTTTAACCTCTCAATTCACTTCTTCGCCATTACATTGTACATTTATTAGCTACCAATTCAGTACTAATAGCCTCGATCTTATCTGGAGAGCTTTGTAATTAGCAAAACATCAATATCAATCCATCGTTACGAGAACAGTTCATGTTAATAATTACAGACGATTAGCCGGTCCTCTATTCAAGAAATCCTCATTTATGTTTTACTTTTGAAGAGGCTTCTTCTTTCGCCCTGAAAATAGAAACCCATCGCTTCTAGATTATCGATAATCTAAAGATGTACTGCGTAATGTCTCTTGTGCATGCGTCGGACGTGCTTGTGCATGTTCGAGGTGTACTTGGAAAAGTAGTCGCAGTAGTTGCATAGGTAGCGTATGCCACGCCCGTCAGGCTCCTGCTGGCGTGTGAAATCGTGGACGCGAGTGTGGCGGTTGAGTGCGCTCGTCGAATCGAAGAGACGCCAGCAGATCGAGCAACTGTACCATTCGGTCAACGTAGCCTTTTCCGGGGTTTCTCTCTCTTTCACTGGCCCTGTGAAAACAGAACAAAATCGTTCGTAGGTTTTAGCAACAATAAAGTTTCCTGAGACATATTTGGATGAGGCTTCGAGAGCTGAGCGTGCATGCGTTTTGATCTCGAGGGATGATTTAATGTTAAGACTTCCCGAGCTAGTTCACAAGAGTTAGATGCCACTATTATATGTAATATTATGATAGAATATACATTCATCTTATTGATTTCTTAACATTATGACATTTATCAAAAAAACTCTGTGATATATAACAGTAAAAGGAGATTTTATTAATAATGCCTATAATTTTTACTAGATGAAACAATAAAATTTATGATCATCATTATTATGTTCATATCATTAGAAATCAATTTTAATATACAACTTTTAAGTATAGAAAGGCGAATAAGATATATATTGTGAATACTTACAATGTATTAGTTTGCCAGATATATATATATATATATATATATATATATATATATATATATATATATATATATTGCGAATTGGTAAGATGTTATATTTAACGATTTCATTTACGTTTATCGTAGATTATCTGAAACAAAATAATATTTGATAATTACTTAAGTTCTTAAATTTGAAAATATAATATCATTTTAATAATAATTTTAAACTATTTCAATTTTTTTCAAGAAACGTATTATTTTTTATAGAAAAGTATAGTAAGTTTAACTATATTGATTGTAATAATACAATATTCTATGATAAATTCAATAAATACAATTTATTAAGTATAACATTCACAATGAATAGAAATAAGCGGAACTTATACGACATACACATTATTTATTTCATATTGAATAAAATTAAGATGTAAAAATTTATAAATATATATAAATTTATAAATTTATAAATATATAAGTTTTTAGTTTTTGATTATAATTATAATTGTAATTTTTTCATTATAAAGTTTTATTTATATTTGTTATAGAATTTAATATTCAATATAATTTAATATGTGTAAAACAGTTTTTGAAAATGTTATATGTAATATTTTAATAAATATTAAAAAATTTGGTTAAAAAGGTTATAAACGGAATTTTCTGAACTTAAAGCACAATCGGACCTAACGACATACTATAAATCTAGCTTGAGATTCGAATTTAGCACATCAAAATGCATAGTTATATATTCATCAAGTCTTCCTACAAACCACTTTTTTCTGTGCTAATGCTGCAAATAAAAGAAAATTAACAATACTGAATACATTTCTCTTTTTATATTATTTATCTATAATTTAAGGCAGAATTAATATCTTGCGGGCGTACGTAATAACTTAAATTTATTACAGCTATCTGACGATTAATTAGTAATGATGTTCTCCAGGCTAGTATTCCGATGCACAATAATGCTTAGTGAATTTTTACATAGATACAAAGACACTTTTCCAACAAGCTGATATAAAAAAAAACTGTCTTGTAATATATATATATATATATATATATATATATATATATATATATATATATATATATATATATGCATTACGGCGGCTAATCTTACGTTTATAAATTAGTACAGTTTAACAAGAGTAACATGCTTGTCAGGATGAACATATCTGACGTGCTGATAGATGTTGGACGATTTCTTGCTGGCATGCAGGCAGTAGGGACACTTGTACCTCGGTGCCTTGCCGCATTCGTAGCGATAATGCGCGATCATGGAGTCTTTTCTCCCGTATCCATTATTGCACTTGGGGCAATGGTATTTGCCGGTTTCGTTATTGTATTGTTGATCGTTTAACCTAGGTTTGCAATAACGAACCTTCTTGCCCCGTCCGATGGTAGAGCTTGCCGACCTGATCGTGTGGCTAACATTAGCAGACTTGCTTCGCTGTCGCATATTGCCTGTAAAAAAAATGATAGATCAATCAATTGAATGGGAATTCACAAGAGCGATACATCAAAATATGCTCGAGAATTTTCAGAAATGTCTATTTTCAATAGTTATTTGATACCCGCAAGTATTGAATTATTTTTCCTTATTTCAAAAAATCTTCAAATATATGGATACTTTAATTGTACTTTTGTCGACTGCTTATATACAAATGAATAAATATTTTTCCATTGGTCTTACAGTCCAATCAAATCAATCGAAAACAATACGTAACAATATCAATACATATCTACATTAACATTAATACATCAATTCACCAAAATAATAAAAATAAATTGAGTCCCTGATGAGGAGCCGTAGCGAGCTCGAAACGTTGGACTGGATCTTCAATTAGGTAAGGGTATTGGGGACAGTCAGATTGTACTTTACTAACAAAAATTTTTTCAGCTAATATTTTATTTTCAGATTAGTTTACGGGGGTGACTGTATACAAAGACAGTCTGACAGTCATTATAATTTTTAATTTTAATTTTAATTTTTATTATTTTTGTGTATTGATGTATCAATGTTAATGTATTGTTTTCGATTGATTTGATTGGACTGTAAGACCAATGAAAAAATATTTATTAATTTTTAAATATGTGGATAGTTTATGCTGATCTAACTATATTATGTTTATAAATTAAACAGACAATATACATTTTTTATCAGGTCGTCTTTATTTAGAAATTGCAAATTTTTCATCTTCTTTTTGGTAGATGCTATATTACATTGCCAATAACCTAAATTTGCATACAATAAATGAAATATAGAAATACAATTTTCTATTAAAAACATAAAGATGATAATACCGCTGCTCTGACATTCTGTTAGTTATAGTTATATTTTGATTACTTGACTAGAAAATTTGATACGCCAAATATGAACATCGGAGAATATAGTAAATTGTTAAATCATCGATCATTATTAGTTTTCTTAAAATGAAACATAATTCAGATCCTCGGCGCAATCATGGCATTCTAAAATTTTGAATGATCTAATAAATTAGAAATAAAAAATAAACATATTTTAATGTCACTAGTTGCTAGTAAATTATCCTGTCAAATTTTTTTCCTTAGTTTTGCTAAATATGAATTAACTATACATAATTACATAATTAAACTATCATGGACAGTATTTAAAAACCATGAAAATCACGCCTAAAATATAGAATTCAAAGAATTATAATATAAGTAAAGTAAATACGTAGCTTCTTAGTTATTGTCGACTGAGAAAATATACGAATCGACGACTCAACCGAAATTATAAATATAATTTGCTAGGAACAAAAACTACAGATGTAAAAGTTATGACCAGAGGAGATAGATGTACAGTGTAAGGTCAGACATTAGAGACACATACAGGGAGAAGCGTAAATATTGCGCATTTATCAACCAGACGTCAAACGACCACAGCATTTAAGCGGAGTCATACATTAGATAGCGAGTAATAAACAAGGGACTTGGTGCAATGAATTTCAAATAATTAGCATCTTTGGAGTAAAGAAATTATTTACGAAACACCTATTTGCTTCAGTATTAATTTATTGCCATTTTAGTCCTCAACAAATTCATTAAAACATATTTGTTTAAACTTCTATTCTTTGTTCGCACCTGATAGAATATAACTAAGTTAATTACAGAAATCAACTGTAATTGTATTTACTATAATTTCATCTACTATATTCACTGTCATTGTATCTACTATAATTTAATCTACTAGATCTACTGTAATTTAATCTACTGTAATTGTAAGAGAGAAAGTACTATATCTCTTAATCTTATATCTTAAAACTATGCAGGGCTCATTTAGAAGATAATCAAAGTTACTTTGTTTACTCTAGTTTAAATCGGTCATCAACATCGAATAGCTTCAATGCTCTTGTAACTTTTTATGCAGCTAATATAAATTGCTCTAATTTTTTTTCTACCTCTCTCTCTCTCTCTCTCTCTCTCTCTCTCTCTCTCTCTCTCTCTCTCTCTCTTCCTTTTTCATTTATTAAAAATTCTTTAGCCAGCTTCTTCATATCAAATTCTAGTGTGGAGAATGTTGAATCCTGTTCAAATTCTTATGGAGTTATTATTATTATGGCAGGGATGTAAAATATTTCCGTTCAGATTGGATTATCATAAATAATTCTTTCAATATTTCTATTTTTCTTTCAATTGTGTAGGGAATATGTCATATATATATATATATATATATATATATATATATATATATATATATATATTAAAATTTGAAAAGATAATCTGTTGAGAGTAGATAAATAATTTATTAAGTTGGTCGATTTAATGATCAATTTTGTTTCATGATAGTGTATGTAAAAATTTTGAATTAGACAATTTTCCATCAATTCAATAATTTAGTTAGATTTAATAATGAGTTATTGTATTTAATAATGAGTTATTGTAATTTAGTCAATGTTAATTTACACTTTTACAAAACTGTTGTAAGACAACATATAATAAAGTCAACATTTACTGTCTATGATAGTTCATTTCGTCATTGATGTGAACAAGGTGAACGCATAACTTGCACATTAGTGATGAACGATATTTTCCACAACTATGACTACAATATATAAAAAATAACGATGACATATTATTACACAGTATTTACACAGTATTTACGCTATAGGAATTTATATTCATATTTTATAGATAAATAATAAAATAATTGTTATTTTAATTTATCTATTGTAAATCTAAAAAATTATTTTGTGTATTATCGATGTCGTTATCAATGAAAAGCGTATAATTGTGAATATGTATGAATATCACATTTTTGATTTTTATTTTCCTTAAAAATTTAATAATTAATTATCCTTTACATAGATTCTTTTTTGTTTTGATGATTATTTTCTATATATTGTAAAGTATTGCTACCATAAATTTATAGTGTGTTAGCCATAAAATACATGATAAGAAAGGTAGGTGACTTTTTATATAGCGTTTTTAACGAAACTTTTATCTACAAATGATCCAGCTCAACTTTTTATAACACAAGAGGCACTTTTTGATATCCCAATCTAATATTAAATATGTACATAGCTTACATAATTTAGCCTCTTAATCTTAATACTTTTCTTCTTTTTTATTTGAGTGGTATTAAAAACCATAAAACAGATCAATTAGATGTCGTTATTAAAACTCACCGTATACAGTCATTCGTGATTAGACGAAATGTGTCGTTTAAGGTTTGCAATTCGTACGCTTTGGTATGGGCACACTGGATATTTATGAGCAAACTTACCGCATTTGTGCTTCAGGTGCCTCGTCAAGTCGTACTTGTTTTTTTAAGAGTGGAAACAATTAGGACATGCAAATTTATTTTCTAGTGGATTTATTTCCTCTAAGAATGATATCGAAGCATGATCCAGAAAGTTTAAAGTATTTATCTGATCAACAGCAACTACACGTAGCCAGCTCGTACCTAAAATTTATAATTATCTTTTATCAATACTGTTTTTTCGTAATTAATTAATTTTTCATAATAAATTAAGAATAAATATCATGTTTTTATAAAATTGCATATGAAAGAATATTAGTGCAGGGGATCCTTGTTAGTTGCAAGTATTACTTGTCCTAATACCGAAAGAGGATTCATTGTTAACTCTTATATTGTTGAGTAATTTTAATGACCTTCTAAACGAACAAATGTAAAGCATTCGGAGTTTATCTGATCCAGTACACAAAGAAACAAAGATTTCATAATTTATATTTCTCGAAATTAAAATATTTGTACTATATAGGAGACCTACGAATAAAATAATCAACATATGTCTATGAATATTCGATATTTTAACAAAAAATATTTAAAAAAATTTTTGTATTTGTTTCCAAGCACACACTACAGTTTGTTGAATTACAAGGAAAGCATCTCTACTGGGAATCATTGATTTTATTAAAATTAATTAATCATTAATCTTGTTATCTGAAATGATATTTTCCAAAGTAGTTCCTCCTCCTAATACTTATTAATACACATTCTCTTCTGTTGTGGAGATCTGCCAATCTTTTAGAACTGCATACTTTCACAATGGCTTACCTTAAAATATTTTTATGTATCTTTGAATTTTGAAGTTCGTGCTTCCTAATACCAATTTTGGTATATTGAATAAATAAAATCATCGAAAAATAATAAGCATAATAGATAAAAAAGTTTAGATTATAATGTACCACGAATACAAATATAATACTAATACATATTTATCTGTGTGCATTTAATGCTTTAGTATAATCTCACGTTAATTATACAGTTGAGATTCTTATTATTTGTAAATTATTTTATTTATTAAATGCATTTATATTAATAAAATATAAGTAGATGATATTCAGAAATATATGAAAATGGACTTGCAATCACTTCATCGGGAAAGCATACGTTTCTATAAGAACCACGCATTTCCAAAAGAAAGGAAATTTGGAAAGATTACTAGCTCCTCTAAGAATCGTGTATTTAGAAATTAAGAACAAAAGTGAATTAATTTCAATAAAATCTGTGTTTCATGATAACGACTCTCTCCCAATTAATATAAAGAAAATATTTTAAATAACAGGATATTGAAAGGCAACAAAACTTTCATTTATGAAACTTGATAGATTTTCGTATTGAACATTATATTTTTACTATTTCGAGTAATACACAAAAAATATGAGACGCTTAAACGAAAAACAAACTTACACGATTTACTTTGTCCACAGAAATATTCTCTTTAATTTTATAATTGCGGTACAGTTACATTAGATGCTACAAATGCACGAAGAGTAAAAGTTTTTCAAATCCTTATTTACTTTATAAAATAAAATAAATTCTGATCGACAAATATAATAATAATAAGATAATAACAATAATATTAACAATAGAAATAATAACAAAAATTAGTTGAACGCACAAAGTTGCTTAAAATATTATATAGGTAACTATAAAATCGAAAAACCGATTTTACAACGATGAAGTTGACAAGAAATAATAAATTTTTATCTTAATGGTTAAGACTATTCATATTATTAAGTCTGCATTATATTCCAATTTCATGTATGCGTTACCCATAGTAAATTATAGCAAACAATATAATTTGCATTTGCCATGTCATAAATTGCTCAGTTAAACAAATCTATGCAGAGCAAGATTACATTTCGCTCAAACTTCTTACCGTTAATAATGAAATAAAGAAGATTTTTTTTACTTTTTTCTGTCTTCTGTAATGTTTAGAACCTGAAAAAAATTACATTCTTGAAGTTAGTTGAGTAAATGAAATATTTAGAAAAAATTTAAGAGATAGATTTATTTGTTACTACTTGCTATAATATCATTTTTAATCAATTAGTAATTTTTTTCATTAAAATTAATAAATTCAAGAAAGAATTTTAGTATAAATGTGCTGTAGTCTCGTTTAAATCACTCAACATTTTTTGCCTTTTTATATAGTTTTTATTTAATTCATTAACTTTGTTTAGTTCTCGATATTAATCTTTGTTACACAACTAGACAAAATTGTCATACAATATAAACATATGTATTTTTCGATAGTTTCTTATTTTTTAATAACCGTTCCAGCAATCACATATCTGTTAATTTAATTAGAGCTCAACTTACTCGGTCATTTGAAATTTTTGTTTCGAAGACAACAGAAATACAATTAAAATAGTAAGCATTTACATAATACTTGTGGGTCGCCTGGCCCGTATTCTTAATCTTAAGCGTTAAGTCAAATTTCTGTTAAAACAAATAGCAGGATTATAAAATATATCTATTTTAAAATGCATATAAGTATGACGAATCCTGTAATAAATCTTTAATGAATCTATTAGACACACTACGTAATAGTGTAAAAAATAAATTTTGTTCATGTAATTATAACATGTTTACTATTGTTTTAGTGCATATCTACTGCGTGCTATTACAAGTTTTTCATTGACGTTGCCGATTGGAGGTATATGGTATTTCATAAAAGTAATCGGAAGTAAAAATAAAAAGCTTATTAGACTATTAGTTAAACAATGGACTTAAATACAAAAATCTACTATGTATGCTAAATCCTGTGCAAGATATGTAATTATGATTTTCGGTGCTAACCACATAACTACTTTCCGTCAACTTTCAACAATTTTCGGAATCGCTTTTTATTACAAGATATTACAATGATATTATTTAATAATATCATTGTAATATAATAAGGATATTTCAAAATGTATTTAATAAAAATTAGATCTAACATGGTAAAGTATTAATAACAGTCTTGAAATTAAATTTTAGTATCTTAAAATATGTAAAAAAAGTACTTGAATATTTTTGTGACTCTTCGTTATTAAGAAAATAGTAAATATCAATAATATCCTATATTCTGATATTGAACTAATTTCTAAAAATTAATCTCTACGATCGAACCTATTTCTGCAAACTATATAAACACACGCGTGATCCATCTCTTAAAATACATGTATTAGTTTAATAGATCTCGTATGTGACGATACATACTATTCAATAGACGTATTATCAGTCTTAAAGGAAAAAAGCAGTGTGTTAAATTTCAATGCTTAAAATATGGCAAAATTATCACTACAAATGAATCCGAAATTTTAACGCAAAAAATTTTACTTATCATTATACTTTGTCAATACATAATAATTACATTCGAAAGCATGTAGGATTTTAAAGTCAATGTTTTTGTCAACTGCATTTTTTGAATCATGACATTATAGGAAAATTTATATTAAATTCAATCTCAAAAAGCAAAAAAGGGTTTTCTTGCTTCTGGAAGGCAGACAATGTTCTTTGTACCTCAGATAAGCATACTCGTAGAATAAATGTCGCGGTTTTATTTGAAGCAAAATATTGTCTTGAACATTTATCGTATGGCATTGTAAATTCTCAAGCAGATTTTTGGAATTGAAATCCCTCAATCGTGCGACGTTGAATGGTAGAAATAGATCATTGAATAGCTTCGTTGCGCAACAAATCGTTGCAATAAACCCTTAATCCAGGGTGCACCTTGCGCACGTGCTTGTAGAGGCTGAACGGCCACTTACTCTGAATGCTGCAATAGGGACATGCAAACCTGGGCTGTCGATTGCAGTCGTATTTTATGTGCTGGACAACGCTGCTCTTGGCCGAGAAGCGCTTGGGGCACTTCGGGCACTGGAAATTCTTGGGGGTACCCCGATAGCTCGGCAAATCCTCCGGGCGCTCGCACGGGACCGGGAGCTCGATGATCTTCGGAGCCAGTTCTTGCTGCTGCTCAACTGACTTTATGAGGCTTCGCCGGCGTCGGCGGCGCAGCGTTTTTGACGAGATGTATTCTGTCAACTCCCAAGCTGCAAACGATCAGAGAGAATTATTTTAGACTCGCGCTTTGGGGCTGAGACACGGAACGATTTTGGGATTGGATTTTCGGACGTACTAGGAAGTAAGGGCAACCGGGTAAGCTATGGCAATGAAAACATTGAACCGTGTCGCAACTTATAAGTTTCGTCATTATATTATAAAATACGGATGTATTACCTGCTCTGATATATCTTTCATGTATACTCATTCGTCAATTTACGTAAAATTGGATTTAAAATTGGATGCTCAATTACTAAGCTCAAAATTAAATGAAGCTCTGCTAAATAAAATAAGCTGTTAGATCAAGTAAAAATAATGCTAATAGTGATAAATGACTACATAAATATTCATTCATCATTTAGAAAGTTCTAGTAAATTTCGTTGGATTAAATGCAAATTAATTTTTATACCCATCTGATTATTGATAGGGAGGTTATTATATATTTACTTTAAACATATATATAGGCATAAATCTTAAAATATTGATTATTCGACTCCTAAGGGCAATAGTCATAAAAAAATATATAATTTTCTGCATATTAATAGATTTTTTATTGTAACTTTAATTGAAATTAGCATTCTTTGGAAGATTGAATTAAATTATTTAAAACTACCGATACGTAATACTTATACGTAATACTTTAAGAATTATTCAGTACCACATAAAAGCTACAGTAGTATGATTTCTATAAAATAAATTAAGACTATAATCTTCAAAGTTGTATTAATAATAATAATATATACAATGAATACATTAATTTTAAGAAACTTGTAGAAATACCTAATGATAATCCTTTATAAGACACTTCATTTTATATTATTTTCGTTGCTATGCCTTCAGGTCAGATTAGTGCTGTGAATTTCGTATCAAAGGCCGTTCTACAGAAAAGATGACAATGCACTTATCACGAATGCACAAATCGTCGCATAAATACTAGATTAAGTTAACAATACATGTTCTCCTTATTCTTGATTTTCTATTCTTTTTCTTGTCTAAGCCCTTACAAGGTCGTTTTACTTATACATATTTTCACTTATGTATTTGAAATCTTATACATAACCATTATATTTTAATCAAACCAGAGCAACTTTTATTTATTGTTTCTAGCAGAAAGATTACTCTAAAAGTCGTTATCGAATAAATTAATATCAATAGTAAATCAAGTATTTTAAGTCTGTAATTATAAAATATATTAAGTATCATTACTATTTTGAATGTAGATCCGATTTATTTTAACCTTAATTAATATTGCAACCTCAGAATTCTAAGTGGAAATTCATATTTTGCATTTGTAAATCAAGTTTTCTTACATACTATTATTCATAAATTTTCTGAAATTTATTTTCATAGTAATTTTTTCACGAAAAACTATTGTAAATAAATGTTGTGCCGATTTGATTTAAATTTCGCGGTTATGCATGAACTGTCAGAAACAGAAGTCTTTAATCAGAAATTCACAGGGGCTGTAACATGCATTTATACTTCATCGCTAGTGCTTATTTATATTTTGTCAGTTTTTCTATATAAAGGTCTTTATAAAAAAGATTATGAGCAGTTTACACAGTATAATACAAAACGACTAATTATGCTTACTGTAAATTCATTTGTATATATAAAACATACACTATTACATATTTATTATAGGATATAATATTAAATATTAAATTTTCTACTACATTAATCATATATATATATATATATATATATATATATATATATATATATATATATATACATATATATATATATATTATATTTATCCCATAGTATTTAATAGTAATGGAGCTTAAAATATAAATAATTAACTAACTGAATATTAGAGTTGATCGAAATAATATGCTTACAATCCTTATCTTTGAATAATCAAACTGCTTTCATTTATATATGTGCTAAAAAGTATAGTAGCCATTGAAGATCTTAAACAATACTTTATTATTTTAATACTGTTAGACACTTGGTTTTATAACCGACTTTTCTCAGAACAGTTTGTTCAAATGAGCATGACAAATAACTTCGTTAGTTATTATACAAATTACGTTAATATGAAATCAATCAAATCAATGTAATAAATTTTTCTAATTGCGCTATAACTTCTATATGAAAGAAAATATTATTAGCAGTTTGTTATGAAATTGCATGTAAAAAATTAACTTTTAAGACCACCATTTTCTAAATCTAATCAGTTTTACTAGAACTCCCTAACATATTTCTCTGGGTATTTTTATTTTTTATTATTCTTATATGAGTTAAAAGAACTTTTTCGTTTAGACCAACGTTGTAACTTCTTCATTTTTTATCGCAGAGCACTTCCAAAACACCTTACCCAAAACCTCTGTAGTAAGCGATTTTCAAATAAACAAAATAATAAATATATTTCATTAGTTCAATCATCTATCTAAACCTTCTAATCTATTTTTTTATTATTATTAATACTTAATATTCAGAAACAGTACATAAATGTTTAAAGTACCGTTAAGTTATGTTATATCTAAATAGATTTTTAAGTTGGAATAATAATTTAATTCTCGTCTATTATTATATGTTTATTATCCAATTTTATGGATGTAGATTTTGAGATAGAAAGAATAAAGCTTTCAAATTTCAGATTTATATTTGACAAATTGATTATTTTGCTAATTTCTTCCTAATTTTCCTTCCAAAATTCTTGCTTTTTTCCAATAGTTATCATCCAAGTAGCCTGCAGGATAAAAAAACAAAATAAATATTTATCTATACATTATAATATTATAAATAATTCAAATGAAAAGTTAAATATGCGTTGTACTAATATTTAATATCAAAATACATACAATAATATTCAAGTTATTATTAGAAAAACATTAACACTAAAGCACTTACACTTTTGTATAATTTCAAGAAATCGTTCATTTAGATCATCATAGTTTTTTAAATTCGATTAATTTTTCACAAAATTCTGAAAAAAAATTATACCATATTATTAGAATTCAATTATTTTTATTCAACTTGGTATAGAAACAAATAAATTTATTGTACTCAAGTAAATATAAATAATAGTAATAATTAATATTATCAATGAAAATGAGGAATGTTTTTATATAGTTTACATATTTTATTGTAAATACAAATAAAAATATACTATTTTCTTATAAAAGTTTTTTATTTAAAACTGAACGGGAAACCAAAATTTAAATAATTCAATATTTAAAATCTGCTACGAGAACAATAGTTCATCCTTGAAATTACTTTAATATTATGTAAACTTGTGTCTTCATACATAAATAATTCTATAAATAAAATTTTAATCTATTAACAATCAATTTTAATAATATTTATATGGAATAATTCAATTTGTTCATAAAATAGTTCATTTCGTTAATTTCGATAAGTTCGTAACTGAATAAATTAAAAAATTTTTATAATTAATTATAATTTAAATTAATAATGCTAAGATAATTTTCTGATTTAATATGTAAATCATAAGAAAATTAATAATGCTAAAGCAATAATGCTTAAATGCTTATTGCTAAAAAGTTAACATTTACCTTCAAAGAAAAAAGTGAAAAGTAATTTTCAAAGAATAACATAAAAATTCAATAAATACCATTTTTAATATATATTTCATAAAAACATTCAATGAAGTTTTCTTATTATAGTAATCTTGCACTTTTAAGCGAAAGTATATGTCCTTCCAATTTAATTTTAAGCTATTGTTCATATGAAGATAGGTTAGTAATTGAATAAATTTTACACAGCAAACCAAATCTTTAGTCTATAATTTAAAATTCTATTATCTACATAAATATAAAAGATAACTAATTCAACTGCAGAAGGCTTACTATTCGAATCATTGTTCAATAGTATCAGTTTAACAAATCTCTATTAATAGTATAATGGTTTAATAATCATTTGATTCATTTAATAAATCTATTTATATTATGTGTGTGTGTGTGTGTGTGTGTGTGTATTTTTGTAAATACACGCTCGCACGCGCGCGCGCGTATATAGATGAATAAATAAACTCTGATTAGTACAGTATTGATTTTATTATATAAATAGATTTATAAATTCAATCAAATGATAATTAAACCATTAAACTATTCATAGAAACTGGTTAAACTGGTACTATTGAACAATATATATATATATATATATATATATATATATATATATATATATATATATATATATATAAATGAAATGATGTTGTTAAATGAAATGATTTTCTTTAAAAATCATCGCACCGAGTAACTTTTTACACAATAAATTGTATTCTTTGTACAGCTAGTCTCATTCTTTATGCGTAAGTAAAAATTCATTAATTTTTATATGATTGAATCACAAAGTATTTTACACTATATACATCTAGAATTCTAGCAAGTTTGCTCTAATCTATCTCTAATGATGGCTACAGAGTCTTTGACATTAAAATTTTCTCGCATATAACATATCAACGTTTTTCTCGTTTTCATCTCACATCAACGCTTTTCTCAGAATCTATACCTTTAGCTGAAATGGAGGCAGGTAAACATTTGTGGTATATTATTGGTAACCAATAGATATGATGAAAGGGGGGCGTAAAGAGGTAGCATGAGAGTCACTGAATAGCCTGTATCAGGTAGCTTACATTAACATGTAGCCTTGTAGGATTTATTATTCGCAATGTAGCCAACATAATAATTTGATAATATAGACAGACGAATTAATTAACCCTTAGAGTACTAGGATTTTAGATATTTTCAATACGTATTGTTTCTATGAAAACATGATCATAGGTCCCCAATTTCAACCCAAATTCAGACTAAATGTTTGCTTCAGGATGGTAATGCTCTTGTTAACTTTTTAATAATTGAAAAAAAACGATTCTATAATATTGACAAATTCGAACTTTTGATGAAGAAAATCCTTATTTAGTTTATTTTAAATAATATAAATTTGATTATACAACTATGTATTTATGTATAATAATAATAATTAATTATTTATAATAATAATTATTATTTATTGCTAATTTTTATTAAGAGCTATCCATCATTCTTAATCATTATTAGATACAAAATAGGTGTTTTACAATGGTTTATTTTCTGACGCATAGATGCGTCATAGCGGTACTCTAAGGGTTAAGTATCTCACTTTTTATATATACTCAAAAGAGTTACTTCGATAGATGTTTTAACATAAGTAATGATTGTGTTACATATTAGTATTCCTAAAATCAACCCTCCAAATACTTTCAATCTCTCTTTTAATTGTTAAAAAAATCAATACGCTCTCTTTCGGCACTACAAAATTGCTTCACCGAATTGAAAAAAATATCTGGGTGCGAATTTTCAATCCAAATTTGCTCTCGCTCTTCTAACATTCACAACGTATACGTGCTGATCCTTGTGTACGCTAATTACGTGTCGTTTTACGTTGGGCTTCCATTTACCCCGATATGGGCAATAGGGACATTGAAAATTTGGCTCAAGGCCGCATTCGTGGCGAAGGTGACGGCGTAGAGATAAATTCGAGGAAAAGGCCGAAGGACAGTTCGGGCAGCTAAAAATTTGACTCGGATTCTTTCGCTGCCTACGATACGGGTGTAGAGGATCCACAAGTAGAAAACCTGCAAAAAAAAGATGGTTAGAAAATGTTAAATTATATTAGAAATCTAGATTGTTACTCAAGCGATTTTATACGCAAAACAAGTTTATTATTGAAGGGATAATACGTTTTTGTCGTTTTTAAAGGTGTACAAATATGGCCATTGGTATGCATAATACATCCTAATCCTATGACTACAATTAAACTTTTATATCTGCTAATAAGATTAAAGTTTTTTTCATTTACATAATTATATTCAAATATTTTAGCGATATTTAAAAACCATAAATATTAAATCAATGCTGATTTAAAATAACAATACAATTATATTATTACGCTTCCCAGTATAAATACAGCTATACAAACATAAAGTCGAATTTGAATAAATATATACTACGAATTTGCTGAAACTGCATGTTGATACTTATAAATAATGAACAAAAACAAAACGTTGATCTAATATGGAAAAGAATGTTGGTATATAAATAAATTTATTTTTATTTTCACTATATTCATAATTTGATTCATTAATACACAATTGTACGTTTAAGTGTTAAACATTTTACTTTCGTATATATATTCTTATTTATATGCAAAATAAATTTTAACAGTTTGAGCTGAAAATAAAATCAGGTAATTCAAATAAAATACTACTTTTTAAAACAATATACAATATTTTAACAATAATAAGAGATATAAAACTTATCGTACAGCAAATACATCACAACACTAATATTTTAATGAAAAATATCAAGTCACTTATAAAGATTATTAAAGTATTGAAGCATATTGCCAAGTTTACCAAGGATTTCATTTATAGACTTACTTTTATATTATTTATCAATATAATAGAATAAGAAAAGTATTGTAACTACAACAACGTAGTTTCTAGTACAAGTAGTTTCTTTTTCTTCTATATTTGTGTAATGTTTAATATTGCATTTTATACAATTTAATTTCAAATATATTATTACAATTAATCAACAATAACTAATCAGTTCGCTTTCCAATCTCGTTATCTTAAAATACTGACATAAATTTGCCTATCACAAACCAAATAATCATTGGTATCGGATAAACGTTAATTAACATTCATACTGAATTAATGATTACTGTTCAGATTGAAATAATTATTATCATTATTATTATTATTTTAAAATAAATAATTTATAATATTTTAGGAATTGGTTTAATTTAAATAAGTGACAGTTAACTATCCAATAAAAATTAATAACATAATTACATAAAAGCTATATGTATATTCTTGTGTCTTCCATTCATTTTTACGTATCAACGTGTGATTAAGCATTACATACTATATTCATAGATTTTTTAAATTATTTGCCGAATTTGAAAATAAAAACTTCAGTGAAAAAACTGTGTATCAGAAACGACACTTCAAAAGAAGCATATGTCTCGTTTAACGCAAAGTAATTTATACTAGACTATAATACTAGGCTGTCTTATTTTGTGACAATATTTGAATACAGGACATATTACATAATATCTGTAAGAGGCACCCTTGTTCTGAAATATTTATTTTTTAGGCACCTGTTCCGGTTTTTTACAGTGTTTTTCAAAACTATTACCAAATCGGAGAGCTGATATTTTAATCTGAAGACGAATAATATTAAACATAGCATCATTAAAGGTTCACAAAAACTTACTACACGAGAGTATAGCTAAATCAATTAATGCTATACATTTAAAAAATTACAGTGTTTTTCTTTATAGAAATGTATATTCAAAATCCGTAACCTATATTAGCTTTAATGTGTGTGTGTGTGTGTGTGTGTGTGTGTGTGTGTGTGTGTGTGTGTCTGCGTGTGTAAAATTTAATATAAATTTTAAATTAAATTGAAAATGACTTTGAAACCCATGTAAGTTATAAATTATTTTTGTTCTTATATGAAATATACCAGGTGCACCAAGTCTGAAGTGAGCATCAAGATACAAATGTCTCGATGGGAAGCATTGTTATAAACGATTTTGTTTGTTTGGTTTCTGTGACAACTACTGTGTCAAGCACATTTAGTATACATGAAATCATTGAAGAAACAACATATTTTTTCATCGTGCTAAAAATGTCGAATCTTTTACCAGAAAATCATGATTTACATTAATCCGAGAAAATACTTATCGAGGCATTTGGCGATCATGCATTGTGAGAAGCAATATGAAAAACACGGTTTCAACGTTTTAAAAATAATAATTTTGATTTGAGAAATGAAGAACGTGGAAGATGGCAAAGAAAGTTTGAATACACTGAATTGTACTTCGTTAACATTGCAATCCTTTGTTATTGGATGAATATGACATTTTGAGTTAAAGAAAAGGGAAGAATTGTTAAATGTTGCACAACAACCAATTTCTAACCCTTTAAAAGCTATGGAAAACATTCAAAAAGTAAAGATAATGACCTTCATACAAAGCAAAACCGATTTAAATAAAATCAAAGCACTTGGCTGGCAGCTGCAACCCCACCCGTTGTATTCACCAGACTTGGCTTCTTCGGACTATCATTTGTTTGCATTGATGAAACACGTATTGACTGATTCGATTCCTACGAGGAAGTCGATAATTCTGTGATCTGATGTGTTCACTTTAAAAGACAAACAATTCTATTGGCGTGTTATCTACAAATTGTCAAAAAGGTGTTCAAAATGTGAAGAAAACAATGGCCATAACTTTGGATAAAATGTTTTTCATTTTCCCATTAAATTTAATGTTTTCTTGCGCATAAAAAAGGCTGACTTCATAACGGTTCACTTGGTAATGCGATTATGCATATCCATTTTTACTGCAGATTATATATATCCCTTTTATACTACTTTAATATTTATCAGTGAAAATATAATCAGTGCCATAGAGCGACTTTAGTTATTACATTCACAATTCATAATATGAAAAAATAAAGAATACAAATTCCTAATAGGTTTAAAACAAAAATATATATAAATTTTTCTTCACTACATCTGTATATGTTTCATTCCGCCACTTTAAATACTCAAGCGACTAAGATCCTTATTGAGTACTTTTAAATGTATATTGAATTATTTTTGTACGATAATCGATAACTTTCTATTTTAATTTTGAAGACCAACGTCAATAAAGTAGACTTCCTTGCCGGTATGTATCCGGCGAACGTGGGCTCGTACATTTGACTGGTGCTTGGTGCGATATTGACAATACGGACATTGAAATCTTGGTGGCTGACCACACTCAAACTTCCGATGGTAGTACAAGTTGCATTTTCTGCTAAAAATGCTACTGCAGCTTGGACATGGGAACTTTTCGCCTGACTGTTCTCCTTGAGATTGATATGGCCACTGCTGTTGCAACGACGAAGGCTTGGTAGTTTTTTTTGAGTTCCCTTGGCTCCACGAAATTGGGAAACAGCTGATTTGGGAGTCTGTAACGAAGGGAATAGACAAATTACAGTAGATTAAAGAAAATTACGTTACTTGGAGGTCACAAAATTACTTTGAAAACCGACGCGAACAGAATTGCTGATTGATAACGAAATTTTAATATACTTATATAAATTATACAAGCAAAAATGTTTTTGGACATTAAAATAAATTTTTAGTTAAACTATTTAAAATAATTTTAGTTAGACTATTAATGAGATAATAAACTAAATTTTTTAAAATAAACAGCCGTAAAAAGCCCTATAAATATAATTGCAATGTATATATTACACACTTTTTAAAATAATCTTATATGTAATAATATTCTCATGTTTTGAATTAAGTTAAGAAAGTATAGGTTAACAGCTTAAAAATATAACTTTTGGAATGCAGTGCATAATTAATAGAGAGGTTTTGTGTTATGTAAGAAAACATGCGTATTATGAAAAATGGAGATTAGAAAAAGATGGAGACATTTAGATTCTTATAAAAATTTTCATTTTTATTTTTAAGAAATTTTCATTTGAAGAAAAGCGCAATAATTATATACCAATTTACTTGTTCACATCTTTTCTTAAAAATCTTATATTATTATTATGTTAAACTTATATTATTATGTTGTTTTCTGCATATTCTATAATAGATTCCTTCGTATTACAATTTCTCCCTTCTTTTGTGCATTTATTTCATTTACTTTATTTATTTTATTAATATTGTATACAAACTATGTTTTATAGATTTTTAAAATAAAATACAATAAATTTAGGTTTACGAAAATATTAATATTCAAATCTTAAAATTATCGCAATTATTAATATACAGGGTGTTCCAGATATGAGAGTAGGCACTAAAGAATCGGTAATAGTCAGAGCATGTCGTACACAGCTGTAATACGATGTTTAAAATGAGAGAGGTCATTTGTAAGCTATCTAAAAATGTTCGGCAGCCAATAAGAGAAGACATATTTGATTCTCGCTCGAATGAAATAAGAATTCTGATAATTTAAGAAAAAACAGGAGGGACCCCGAGACCAGGGCGCGAGAAGAATTATTTTTTTATTTGATAGTAACTCTATGAGCGCCTGCATAGCTGTGCGAATGGTAGATGACATACAGATCCTCTTTAGAAATTTCGATACGAAATAACGATACGTACATTGCTAAATAACTGCAGGTGTTAGAGGTGGTCTCTCGTTATCTTCTATTACTCTTCAGTTTATCGGGAAAGTCTCTACCCAATTTCTCAATTACCATATCCCTCTAGTGAGAAGCAAATTAGCATTCATGATAACAGAGGAATAAAATTGTAGTAAGCAGTTTTCTTCTTTTCAAATTGATTTCTATCGAATATAAACTTTTTAAATATGTTTTATTATAAGCTTAAAAGTATTATCAACGTCGAATATCTAATGCTCATAGAATTTATAAAGACGATAAAATATCGATCTTGTATTACCTTCTACTAGACCAAATCCGAAATTCAGAATTAAGATCTTTTCATTAATAGAAATAAATATTAGTCCGATCATTTGGTATAAAACGTATCGAATATTCTACAATTATATACGATAACTTGTCTATTATTTTCATATAGTATTTATAGATATATATATATATATATATATATATATATATATATATATATATATATATATAATTTTCATTATGTTTTCTTATTCTAAAAAATATAATTGATAAATGAAGGCATATTTTCCAAATCTTTTAACAGAAGCAGTGGCTCGCTTTTATATCTTATTCAAATTGATAATTTATAAAATGTTTCGGAGTTAAAGTTATGAAAATCGAATTTGAAATAAAAGCCTATTCCCGCAAGAGCATTCTGGATTGATCTAAAGAAATTGTAGACAGATTCACTATTCTCCAAATAGTTTTTGACCGAAGCCACGTAATCAACTGGTGCTACATTCTGGCCCATTTTCCCTGCCTTGCTCGTTTTAAACAAATAAATTACGTTCTAGACAATGATCCTATGATGGTTTGACCACATGGCAGTACTTCGTAGTATATGACACCTTTTTGATCCCACTATATGCAGAGCATGACCTTATTTACGTCAAGATTTCGTTTCGACGTCGATTGAGCAGGCTTGTCGGGCTCGCCGGGCTTTGCATTCAATTTTCTGCGTTTAGGGTTATCATAATTACTTCATTTTTCATTAGTTTCATTACCAGTGACAATACCACGTAAGAATGATTTATTTTTATAACGCTGCAGCAACATTTTGGTCATGAAAAATCGCCGTTGTATGTCTCTCTCGGCTTCAATTCATACAGCACCCAGTTTCCAACCTTTTGAATGAATCCCAATACTTTCAGGCATAGGAAAACAGCTTGTCCAATGATGAAGCAACTTCTTCTTGAATCTGACATGAATCCTCATCCAACAAAGCGTCAAATTTCTCGTTTTCAAGACGAAAAGTCCTTTCTGTGTGATCAGTTTCTTCAGTTTCAATATTACCACTTTTGAAACGTTTGAACTACTCGCAGTACATTTTGAACTACTACCAATACATTTTGGCCTATAAGTTTCCGAATGCAATCGGTAGGCCTCAACTTCAGTTTTCTTCATATTAAAAAATAGAAGCAACGCTTCCCACAAATGACGTTTATTTGGCTGGAAACTTGCCATGATTTTGCTCTATAATGCTCAAATACAATGCTGCAAAGTTGTTGACAGATATACAACCTATAAATATAATACACGAGGTCTGAAATTTCTGCTCGGTATCCACTGATGATGCTATCTTTTGATAAATGCTGGAAACTTACGTGTACACAGAATACGTTCTTTTAAAATATTTACAATATAAAATTCGATAAATTATCAAAAGAATTTTGAGATTAACTGAACTTCTTTTCTTTTTAGAAGATCCTATTTTCATTTCAAACATGAAGCTTTTTTAAATTATTATAAATGATCCAGATTGGCTAGTAGCAATTGGATCAATTGAATTTAGAAAATGGTTCAATATCTGGTTGTAAAAAAATTTATAAAATTTTATATATATATATATATATATATATATATATATATATATATATATATATATATAGATCATTTTAAGTTTCTTTTTAATCTTAATATATTTTACATTAAGATTTTAACATTTTGTTAAACCTTACTGGATTTTATCGTTTAACATGTCCAGAAACATAATATCATCAGAAACAATATTAACTGCTTTAATAAGCAATGATTTTCCAAAACAAGAGGATCTTTATCTGAACATAAAATATTTGCACAATAAAAATATTTCATTCCTGTAATATTCAATATTACTTTAATAATAACAAATTTATTCAACTAAATGAAAAAAATTAAATTTATTCTCATTTTATTATCATCATATAATTTACACGTTAACGATACTCTTCATTGATTTTGACTTCTTCTACATTATTTAGCTTTTAAAATCTATATTCAAAGAATAATTCCTTAATTATTTTTATAAAGCTCTTAGTTATAAAAGGGGGTAAAATAAATAATTTAATACGAAACTACAGTAATTTGTTAAATTAGACTTGTTTTTTTTTAAGTGGAATTTGAAAAAAAAAATTTTGAAAATTGCACCACTCATTCATCTTGTAATATCTACTAAATTGTTTTCTAGAACAAAGCTAAACTGAATATTCTTATTTTAGTAGAAGTGACTGAAAATACATCAAGCAAATCAAGCAATACATCAAGCAAATAATTTTAGTGTACCTAGAGTCATAACCTCAATTTCTTCAGGATGTGATAATGTTGATGAATTTGCTTTGTTTACTAAAACTAATTATAATGTATTAACATGTAATAGTTAACTATTAAAAAAACGAAAGTCAGAAAATCTAGTAAAATAGACAAGAAATAGCATACGCTTTGAAAATATTGAAGCAAGCAAGTCAGAATTAACAACAATAATAGCATTTTATTGCTTTTTTAATATCAGAAAATTTTTTAATTTATAGATACTTTTAAAAAGTAAAGTAAACCACAGTATAGCATACTCGAATAATGATAGGAATTAAGTGTATGATTCGTAATTATTACAGAATAGTATTTAAAAAACTGAAAGAAACAGTGTAGGTGAAGCGATAATTAACAAATAAATATAATATAGATATGCTGTAAAATAAAGAATTATTAAACGATTTATTTATTTTTGACTGATCAGTATGTAAATATAAGTCATTATTTTCAAACATGTTTCATATGGAATAACGTAAAAAGGTAAAATACTTATTAGCTCCATAATTTAATAATTTCATAAATTAATAAAAATATGATAATATTAACTTTTATGAAAGTAATAACTACCTAATAATAATAAAACTTTAATCAGCAATACATTTTAATGTAAACAAATAATAATAATATTTTTTAATCATTTTACAGTAATGATACTATAAATTTGAATCAAAGGAAAATGGATATCATTCAGTATTTAATTCCCAAGGACCAAACTTATACATATTATTACACCGACAAATTAATGTACAGTACAGTGTACAGTATATTTCAACAATTTCCATGGGTTCCATTTTTATGTGTATATGGTGTTTTTGCTTCACTCAAGATCAGAGTCAATGAACTCTTTGCATTTAAAGAGTTTCCGAGATTTTATAAATAAAATTTGTATAACCATAAGACGTTGACTATATGCAATAATATGAGCCTATAAGTATTTTAGAAGTTTCGTCTAGATATTGCATTTCTGGCATTTTTATGAGAATTTCGTCCATGTTTTACATAATTTTGCTGTTTTATGGTACATCCACGTGTGATACAATCAATATAAATATGATTCATTCTAATGCTGCGCAATTTTGGCTTAATCATGGTCCTGTGAGAGCAATCATTACAGCGAAAAGTGGTTTTTCCGGCTGATTTCTTAGCACTTCATCTACTAGGCAAGTAACTAAAGTCTTAGACTACGCTCACAGTTCACCGTGTAGTCGCAGATTATACGAAAATAATTAGTTTCTAACGCTTACCCGCATTGTTTGCGGTGCTGACTACAATTCGTACTGACTAAATTTTCATTGCACATGAAACATCGTTTGATTTTATGATTACTTCTCAAATACTTTTCAAATTCGTATAATTTCCAAGGTAACGTAGTTACACATATGACATCGATATGCTTTCGAATTGTTCAGAATTATTACAAGTAATCCGGATGGATTATTCAGACTTCCAAGTCGAATGTTCTTGTGCATTTTGAACAGTGATAAATCAATGGTATTGAGCAGCTTATGCACAAGATATTATCTTCAGTATTGAGGTATAGTTTAATGCAAAAATTTTTCAGCAGCAGATTTGTATACGAGTGGAAGTCCTAAAAGAGTAAAATAATGTTAGTAATCATAGGGTAAATTTCACAAATTGTAAATTTAAAATAATAAGAAAAATGCTCGTCTAAATTGTAAAAAAAACAATACTTGCTATAAGTTCATATTTCTTCTTTATAAAGGAATAAAAACTGTAATATTATATGAGACTATATATATATATATATATATATATTTTTTTTTTTTTTTTTATTGAGCTTACCCAAGCCTATAAAAAGACTTATACAGCTATATATATATATATATATATATATATATATATATATATATATATATCTACTAAATTTTTTTATAAATACAAAAGTAGTTATAAAAAAATGATACAATGATTTTTTTAAAAATGAATATTACCGTACGATTAGCAGAAACTATTTTGAATTTTCTATTAATGTTTTGTACGTCCACTAGATGTCTTACAGTGTATTTAGTATTTTCTAGGTTCGCAAATATATGCAACTGAAAATCCTAATTTTTATCTATTTCAATAATATCTATCTTCCTATACGTATATAATATTAAAGGATTAGGTTTAATAAACATCATAAAGTTTATCATCATAAAAATTATTCGTAGAAAAAATTCAAAATAACCAATGAAAAAATTTCATTTTTATTATTAAATTCATATTTATGGAAGAATCTATTAATGACAAATTAAATAAAAATATTATTTGCATAAATGCCCATGTAAATAAATTTCTTATTTTAATAATTAGGTATTACCATGCGATATAATTGATCTACAGCAGTTTTTCTTTAATATAATATTATCAAATACTAAAATATATTAGAAGCTGATTCAATTACTGAAACAAATATAGAGATTTTCTTTGATTGCCCATTTATAGATTTTTTCCAGAATAGATCTTCTAAAATAAAAGCAAAACAAAATATATACATCAAATACGTCTACACTTTACCAAACAATTAATTACTACTGAAATATAGTATAGAGCTTTTTATTTTATTTACAATACTTATAATATACTAATTAATAGTTTCATATCACTTTAATAATTGAAAGTAAAAAAATTCATTGCAAAATAAAAATATCTTAATATGTGTTCTTTTCTTAAAAAAGTTTATTTCAGCTAAAATATTTTGATTGAATATAATTAGAATTTATAGAAAAATGGGTGTTAATCTACAATTACTTCTAGGAAATCATTATGATACTTATATTATATAATCATTATGATACTATAAGTTTGAATCTTTATCTTCTATTGCATTCAACAAAAATTGGAATCCATGATTGCTATATTTTCAAACCTTTTTTCCAAAATTTTGTACTTTTTAAATTTTATTTTTTAAATTAATTATTTAAGTTCCGTAATTAATACATTAAATGAATAATAAAAACAAATTTATTCCACCGTTTCTTTTTATACTACTGTCACTTTACACTTTTTATAGGTCTAAAAATTATGAATATCGATGTCTGATATTCAAGTCTCGAATAATCACGGTTATCCGAGACTAAATAAGATATTTTTAAACAAAATTCCAAACACACTTTCAATTTTTATCTTTAATCATGAATGTTTGATTCTTTGAACATTAATGGAATTGCAAAATTTAAGTAAACGAAAATTGAACATTTTAAAATTGAAGCTAATATTTAAAATTTATTAAAATTTAAATTTAAACACCAAAATACTTATAGATTTTAAAAATATAAACAATATTTTTTCTTATGCTTGATTTTTCAATATCGAAACGTGTTTAAAAAGTATTTGAAATTTTTGAAAGAACGCCCTCAAAAAAATTGAAAATTGAGTCCCCAATTTAATGGGATGATAAGCTTTTATTAGAGATAGTTGTAAGTGATATTTTTATTACTTTGATACTTCATGAACTAAATTCCTTGTAAATTTTTGATTAATCTCAAATAAAAGATAAAGTAATACAGATATAATATTTTTAAAAATATAACTAAATAAAAGCATAAATGAGAATATAATAGTTATATTAGTATTATTAGACTTATAATATGAGACTTATATAGAAACAATAAATTAATAAATAACAGGTAATTTTAGTTCAATAGATGCAAAGCTTTTTGTTTATAAGTTGTACGTGTCGCTAAATACCACAAATTTTTATAAATTAATATTTTATAAACTGTACATTCTATTAAACAATTACGAAAACTCTTATATTCAATTTTTTGATTAATAATGATTAATAATAATTAAAAGTAATTAACGTTTTATACAGATTTTTTGGAACTTAGCATTGGTATTAGCTGTAAAATCGTTATAAAAGTAACATATATCAATGTACGTTATAATAACACATAGCAGAGTTTTATAAAATCTGACGTAAAAATGAAATATATGCTGAAATGAATACAAATAGAAATAATATTAATAATAACAGCAATAAGAAAAATACTAGCTTACTATTTCTATCCATAAGCTCGGAATGCATGTGATAGCTGAACACAAGGCCCACGAATATAGATACTGTAGTTAAATTTTGAAACATTCTGAGCATATTTTGGCGTGCGTGAAGATCAGTTAGGACTGCCACTAATAAGTATTGAACTGAAAGCAGCGATATAATCACGCCAACAAATCACAGTCTTCTGAATAATATCAATAATGACAATAATTACAATAATTTCAACAACAACAGCAAGAAGAACAAAAACAATAATAATAATGATAATAAATAGATGATTTTGTTTTCGCCCTCGTGTATATATGTATATGTATATAAATATAATTATTTCGATCAGCTTCCGGCTAATAAAAAACTCAAAGTGTTTTTATTTCACAACGTTTCGTCGACAGCTATTGTCAACCCAACCTCTTCAGGTGCTTTAATAAAAATAATATTTAAATAATTACATATCAAAATTATATAACAGTGAGAAATACCGTACAATAAATAAATCAACACTTACAATTAAATTTAAAGGCAAACGCTAAGACGTTCTAAGTCAAACTGATGAAAATTTTAATATTGACAATGTCAAAGTTGATAAGTCAATAACGACCACAAAAACAAATCAAGTACTAATTATAAAATTTTAAGTCAAAATATATTCTAAAATTATAAAAATGGGATTATGTCTGAATATATTTTGCTAAGAAATAGCGTGTCTTCTTTTTTATTAACACACTGTTAATAAAAAAGAAGGCTCGATATTTCTTAGCACAATATACTCAGACATAATCTCATTTTTATAATTAACACACTGTTAATAAAAAAGAAAGCTCGCTATTTCTTAGCACAGTAAACTCAGACATAATCTCATTTTTATAATGTTAGAATATATTTTGACTTAAATTTTATAATTAGTTTTTGATTTGTTATGTTTATGTGATCGTTATTGTCTTATCAACTTTGACATTGTCAATATTAAAGTTTTCATCAGTTTTACTTAGAACGTCTTAACGTTTGCTTATAAATTTAATTGTAAGTGTTGATTTATTTATTTTACGGCATTTCTCACTGTTATATAATTTTGATATGTAATTATTTGAATATTATATTTATTAAAGCACCTCAAGAGGTTGACAATATCTGTCGACGAAACGTGAAATAAAAACACTTTGAGTTTTTTATTAGCCCGAACCTGATCGAAATAATTATATTTATATACATATATAAATAATAATAATATCACATCTCCATGTTGTTGCATCCATAATGATGCTGCTGATGATGACAATGATGATGATTTATTCATCCAAGGAATTATCCATAAGGACATTATTTCTCGGTCGTGCTATCCGCTGAACCCATTCGGGTTTGCAGGCCTACTTCGAGCAGTTATGGTCCAGAACAGTTTTACAATAGAAATACACTTTGGACGACTTCTGCGGACTATCGAGCATCAGCTGAATTATATTATCAGACCCAAATAGGCCTATGTCGAGCCTACCGTGCTTCCTTTCAAGGCGAAAAGTTTCACACTGAAAAAAGGCGTGGAACGCGTCGTCCCTGCGAGCGCCACTGTGGGCACAGGCAGGCTCCGGTATTTTCCCGATCTTATAAAGGTACGATCAAAATCTGGACCATGCCCAGATAAGAACTGCGTGAGGTGGTAGTTAACCGCTCCATGCGACCTCTGAAATGATAGCTTTATTTGACTGCTGAGAAGAACCTTTAGTAAAATGACAAATGAAGATCAAAGCTTTATACATATGTAGTTTATACACTATTCATATAATCCTGCATTTAATTTATAAAAGAAAACCCGTAAATTATACAGTTTATTGATAATACACGTCTAAATATTTAATTGTTTATAGGATTTTTATTCATTGGTAATTACAATTCAATTTAAAAATATTCCAAGATAAATAATTATAAAAACCTAACCGACGAATACATAAATATGTATTAATATAATTCCATAATCATTTGCATAAGCCTAATATATAATTACCGATCTAATGTAATTATTTTATTAATTGAATAATTCAAAGTATTATTTATTATCTTCGAATTCGTCCAATGATTCTACGACTAGCATGTTTCTTTATTTTTATAGTTGTATTAAGATTTTTAAATTAAACAAACTTATTAATATATTTTTTAATAAATCAGTTAAGATCATTTTATTTTTTAAAAATATGATGTATCATAAAATTCGTTATCGAATATTGTATTTCAATTTCATTGTCAGATTCTACAATAATGTTTTTGTGATTACATGATTATTTTTTAAAAACGCAAGATAACGTTATGTTTGTTGGTAATATACGAGTATATGTTTAAATATACATACAATAAATTCTATAAATTATGAATCTCTACATAAATTCTTAGTTTTTCAATCTATATTTAATAATAAAAAATATTATGGTATTGCTTTCGAGTACCCCAGTCGTCTCCTATTAAATTTTTATTTAATTAGAATAAAATGATAAATAAAATGATAAATAAAATAAAATGATTCTGTTTTTTTCTTTTTGAAAACAATAGAATGGTACATTGGTGCCGGTTGGAAGAAAGATTAAAATAAACTCTGTTATTTTCTAAATGAGCAATATAAAGTTTTAAGATCTAACGGTCTCTAATTCTCAAAATATTGTACTTCTTTGTTGAAAATGACTATAATTCAAGTTATTCTTTTAGGTTTAGAATACGAAGAAAGAATGCGATTTAAAATTAAAAATATAGAAGAACAAAAACACGAATTAATGGCCCGAAAGTCGTAGTTTTTTAGTTCTTGTGAATTGTAGTTGACACATGTTATCGGGTGATTGTCTAACTAACGTGTTTATAAATAATCGAATTTCAATTGACAATTGCTCAGAAATTATATTTGTGCGGAGATCGTTTCTCTACAGTGTTTTGGTTTAACATTATTCTCCCTATGAATCATCAAAACTGAGCTTTGAAGCTTCGAAAGGTTTTTCAACCAGCAGTTTTATTTTTCATGAAAAAACAATTGCCATTCATAATTCGAAGTTAAAAAGTAGTGTATTTAAAAAACACAAAGCTTCATATTCTAAAATTAGCATATTCCAAAATGAATATGGAAGTAATCAAAGTTACCTTCCTCAATTTGTATCAAATCGTCACTCTTATATTGCGGCCTGAACTTGTGAGAGTTACCAATATTATACGTGATTGATAATGCAAAATTAATATGACTGTATGTAAACCAACAGCAAGAGATTGCAAGACATGTCAGATTTTTTAATTTTTTAATTTTTTAATCAACGCTGTACTTTATTAGCAGACTTTTCTGCGTTTACGTGCTTGATCTTGCACTGTGCGACGTGACTCTTTAGCGACATATGATACTTATACTTCTTCTCGCATATGGGACAGCTGTAGATCATAGAACTCATTGTATTAATATCGAAATTGGGATGCCGATGCTGCATATGTTGCCTCAGGTGGTCATTTCTCTTAGTCTTATAATCGCAAAGCTTACAGCGAATGTGCGGATTCCTCCCACAACTTTGCTGATGCCTGAGCATGTGCTTGCGCCTCTTGTATGTCTTTCCACAAAGGTAGCATTGATGGGAGTTAGTTAGCTCGCAATCCTCGTGGATATTCTTGATGTGATTCATCAGATTTCGCTTGTTAGTCGTTTCGTAGTTGCACTGCGAGCAATAAAGGGTTTTCGAACTGATGCAACTCAAGCGAACATGACTGCGTGCGCTTTCGAACAGGCGATAGAGTCGGTTGCACTTCAGGCACTGGTATTGGAGCATGGTATCGCAATCCTGGCACATATGGCCGTCGCGAGAGTATTCCGCTGGCTTCTTCGAGGTGCGACAACAACGCTCGCAGTATACATTGATCAAATCAGCAGCGGAGATACCTGTGAAGAAGAAGAAGAATTTATATAAGATGAAATGCAGTATTATACAATACAAAAGAGAATATGTTAAATAAAAAATATGAAAAGTACTTAAAAAGAGATTCATGCGGATTTCTCCGAAATCTATTACATTCAATGAAATGAAGCATTATTGTCAAGGGCAAAAATTTTATTTTGAATGGTAAGAGGTAAAATATCATTATCAGGTTTTGAAATAAAAATATCTGTTGCAAGAACAGAGTTCCATAAAAATAATATCCATATTAAAAAAACGATATCTGGTAATGACTTATCCACAGAATATTACGTTTAATATACTGATGATACTATAAATTACATAAATAAGCTATTTTACTCCTTAAACAAATTTAACATTTAGTACCATTACAAATACATAAATGTATTCTTTATAGATGAATGTAGTTCTTTTGAAACGATTGCAAATTTTTTGGTTATAAGCCATTTATGGTTTCTTTTGTCAAATCCTCCTACGTACTTATCTATCAATAATACATAGATTCATAATATTCTTCGTTTTTTTTATTCTAGATTCTAAACTACATGTTAAAAAGAAATTGAGTTTCTTTTTTATAAACATTTAAAAATGTTCCAAATTTAGGCCTTAATTCCAGACATTGCAGTAATACCCCTTAAGTCGACTAGCTTAATACTAAAATATATACATCAATTATACATACTTGAAATTCTTGGAATATCTGCGTAGACCTCTTCTTCTTCTTCTTCTTCTTCTTCTTCTTCTTCTTCTTCTTCTACTTCTGCTTCTGCTTCTGCTTCTGCTTCTGCTTCTGCTTCTGCTTCTTCTTCGGCTTTTATCGATTCAGCCTTTAGAATATTCTTCGTGAACTCTTCCTCCTTTACGACTATCTCTGAAATTCCAGAAACATATGAGCTACATATTAACCGTCATAAAAAATAGCAATTATTCATGTTCAAAAATTACCTACCCGAAGTACCGTCCCCAGATTCATCGGATGGGGAAAGTATTTCTTGTTTAATATATTGCACATCTGGTTTAAGCACACTGATTTTATCTAAAACAGTAAAAATAAATTGGATTTCAATGAGCTAAGCAAATAATTTCATATAAATTTAGAGAGAAAAAGACTTGAACAAATGTTATAAAAATGTATTTTATATTTTTTATGATGTTCTAAAAATTTATTCAGATTTTCGAAAGGAAATAAATAGTATCTATATCAGAAAAAATTCTCTGTTATAAGTGAGTAATATGCGTTATGATATAATAATTAAAAAACACATTTCACTATATTAATTTCAAATAATTATTCCATTTCTATGCAACAGTAGATGTTAGGAGTCGATAACTTTATGGTTGAGAAATTTAATTAACGTTCTTTTGATTGATCATTAATTGATCATTAATTGAAGGTGATTGAACGATAAGCTGGTCGGCTGAAACAGCTGTTAGAGTTTAAAGAAATTTTTAGTGAAACTTTAACCACGTGTGTGAATTATTTTACCAGAATTATTTTTTAATATTTAACTCCAATAAGTAACTAATTACTTTACAATTTTGAGAACTACTTTACAATATTAGGACCTCACCCTTCAAACAAAATCATCAATTATAAAGCGTTTACTTCTAATTTAGTAACTTCGTTAAGTATTAATTCATTAGTAATTATATCTGTTATAATAAGTTTACTTGAATTAAATATACAAATTTCAAATTCATTTTAATTCACCATGTAATAAAGTCTTGAATATGAACAAGCAGTATGGAAATATACGGAGTTACGTTCATTAATTCATCGAACTAACCTTTTTTCTTATGTTGAACTGAATCAAAGCATCTGTTGCTTGGATGAATACCTGGATAAAAATTATTTATTACTAATAATAGAACGTTAAAAATCAAATAAAGTAAAAATTTTATTGCATGCAGCAACAAAAACAATTATTAGAATTAAAATTCGAATTCATAGCACATTATTAGTTTTTTTTAACTAAATTTAAGTAAATAAAAAATGTGTTGATATCAAATGAAAAAGATATTTTTAAATAATGTTGAATGCAAAAGGAAGACTTTCCAACAAGTAATAACGAAAGGCTCTGAATATAGATAACGAAGTTGATCCAAATTCAGCTATATAACTATTTTTTACCTCCGAAATGTGTCCAGTAAATTTTTTTTAACAGACTTAGCACTATCCCATTATTTACATATAAAACTGTCTTACTTATAACTAGTAAATACGTTGCATAATATATGAAATCAGATGAATTTTGAATGTCACTACTCTTCGTGCCAGATTCGAAAAAAGAAACATTTAAACAAAAAATTCTAATGCATCTAAGTTCTTAAATCTATAGCTTCTTAGTTATTTTGCAATTCCAGTTAGTTTGTAAGTTCTAGTTATATTTTAGTTGAGTAGGAAATCACCTATTAATTCTTGTAAATTCATCTGAAGCTCAACTGAAAAACGTTAAGAAACTACTTGGAGAAATGGGTTCATTTCAACTTTTTTGCTCCAAATATTATTCATTTACGAATATGCTGCTACGAATATGGATTTTCATTAAAAGCAATTCTTTGACTAATTTATTTAAAGAGCTGTATCAATTTTAAATTATAGAGACAGATTAATTATTTAAAATTACATTATTATTTTAAATTACATTTTCTTGCAGATGTAAGAGCCGTAGAACGTAAAATTGTATAGGGCTGATATTGTAATCAGATTTATCTTCCCCAATCTGCACCAAATACGCACCAATATATCGTGACCTCGCCTTCTAAGTTAATAAATAATTTAATTAATAAAGGTGCATATTTCCAATATTTAATAGTTATAAAAATAATTATTGTTATTACATCTTTCATATTATTTATGTAAATTTGAGCTTTTATCAAAAATATAAATTTACACTCAAAATACTAATTATATTTTTGATTTTTACAATATAATATAAAACATGTACATATATTATTAATTAGTAGTAATTACTTACAATATTTAATTTTTAAAACTAAATAACTTTTGTTGAATCTTTTGATAAATTTCTTTACTCAACAATGAATATATTTAGATTTTAAATGTAAAATTAAAAATCCATAATTAAATTCCTTATGTGTAAGTCAAGTGAAAAAAGTTGTGGTATCAAGGATTAAGAATTTAATGATTACATTTCAGAATGTTAATTATAGTTTCTTTATTCATAGAAGTTTACATTAACTTTTATATGCATTTATTTTTATAACACAATTCTAGCATTATGTATAATTTCTAATAAGTAATACAGTATATAAGTGTTACAATTATTTACCTTATATAATTTGTAACTTCGTTTGTAATAATTTGTAAAAACCTATATAATTTGTAAATTGTTACTTCGATATTTATAAGATTTTTATTCAACGACGTACTTGTTGCTCGATTTGAGTTAAATAACAAATAGTCTATAATTGTTAGAGCAAATATTTTTTTTTATTTGCGCATAAGTAATTAAATAATTTGTAAAAATTCCAAATCACAAACTTCAAACATAATATAAACACTTTTCAAAAAGTTATGTATATACCTATATTGCACAAATTTATTAACCACATACAGTTAAAGATGTAACATTTATCTGATTATTGTGTTACCAATTAATTATTTATATTGTAACGGAATAGAAGGAATAAATTAACATCTATTTATAATATTTAACAAACTAATCTAAATAATAAAATAGGTAATCTCTTCAAGAAATAAAGATTATAATTACGTATGTACTATTAATGTATATAAATAGATTAAAATATTAATTTATTTTATATAAAAACGCTGAAATCTTCAATTTGGTGAAATAGGCATACATATATTATACGTATATTACGTTATAACAGTACATTAAAATAATTTTCTCAAATGAAGCACTGATAAATTGTAGATATTAAATAAATTAATATAAAATATATTTATATTACAATCGCTAAAATTTTCATAAATATTGTAACACAAATGTTTTATTGACACAAAAATGAACATAGGTTAATGTAAAAGACTTGACGAGTTTGAAATCTTATCGAATCCATATTCAAAACAGTATAGTTAATACTATATATCACAATATAAAATAAGTTAGATTAAAAAAAAATTTCGCTTTCAATAAATCCATGGTAATAAAGATTTTGAAATAATCCTGATTCCAATAATTATAAAAAAACAGCATACAATTTGGTTCAAATTTTTTAAAAATTTGTCTAATTATTCTAAAGAAATTATCAATGCCACAAAAAAAAACTCGAAAAAGTGAATTCCAGAAAATTATGTTGAACATTTTTACTATAAGTACGAGAAAGGAATAAGGAATTGTTGGAGGAGTTGAGTTATCGACGTCAAAATGTTTTAAAATTTTCCCTTTGCTATAAAACTATTGGCATAATATTTTCTATTTGTTTTAATTTTAACATTTTATTTATAAACCATCTAGATGTTTGTGGTATATAATAATAAAATAATTTTAAAAATAGAATTAACTACTCATCTCAGAAAATACTTTTGAACACAAAAACCGTAAAATTCAAAAGAAGTAAGAAATATTTAAAATGATTTTATAAAGGTTAAATAATATTTTTTATAATGCACAAATGTGTGTATCCCTGTATATAATCACTCACAAGATTTTTTCTTAGTTCTTCTAAATATTGAAAATAGTCGAAAAATATTTTCCAGATAAGCTTTAAAATGTATGAAATATTCCTCAGATCATTTATAATATGATGTCTTTAGTATCTAATAATCTAGTAATCTAATAAGATTGTATAAAAAAATCACTTAAAATATATAGTATCAAATGAAGCGCCTTTCTTGCGAACATACTGGATAGCTGTTACGTATCCTAAAGTTAAAATTTTATCAAAATACTAAAGACATCATATTATAAATGATCTGAGGAATATTTCATACATTTTAAAGCTTATCTGGAAAACATTTTTCGACTATCTTCAATATTTAGAAGAACTAAGAAAAAATCTTGTGAGTGATTATGTGATATTTATTTATTAATAAATATCACATTTCTCCATGTAATATAAACCTCTGATTATAAGTTCATGTTTTCAGTCTATAAAAATCGTTCATTCTTTGCAATTTATTGAAAAAAATTTTTAGAATTTAAGGCATTTGTAGATTTTTTTAATAGATCTTCAACGGTTGACATTCGCTCGAAATCGTCACTCGATATTGATGACTCCGTCGGTACATCTCTGTACATGCCTCTCGTATCTGACCATGGTTTTGAACTTGCTCCCGCAATTAGGACACTTTCTTGGGCGTTTTCTCGGCGTGTACTTCATATTCCTGACGATGTTCTCGAGCTGATGGTCATTCAAATTTACCTGCACGTGCTGGGACTTGCCCCTGTGACGCTTCTCTATGTGACCGATTAGGCGATACTTGCGCGGCGTCTCGTAGTCACAGAACAGACAGCGGAGCGTCTGTGGATTGACGCACTCGCCATGCACGTGACGCTGGGCCGACTGGAAGGCAGTGTAGATCTTGTGGCTGCAATGCGTGCACTGATAGAGCAGGGAGCCGCCGCATGAGCTACAAAACTTTATGCGGTCCCGGGGGATTAGGCTGCGGGGGTAGGACTTGTCGCAGGGCTTGCAGTATAAGCAGATGCGCGAGTCTGAAAATTGGTTGAACTGTAGTATAAGAAACAAATTCGCATTTTTTGCTGTGTAATGGCGCTGTGAAAATGATATATCGAGAAAGAAGTAAAGAACAAAATCAAGCTGGCTGACAAGTTGACTTGACTACCTTGATATTTTCACAATTTTATAAATTTTATTTATTTGTAGAATTATACAAGTGTCCTTGTTTATTAATTAAAACCCCTATGGGGCTTATTAATAATCACTGAAAGAAGTATATAATGAGTATGAAATGTTAATTTAATAAATAAAAGTAGAATTGATATTTTTATCTTCAAATTTAATTAAATCACTATTATCAATGTAAAACAATTTTTTTTCTCCTTATTTTATTTCTCAAAATGTAAGTGAGCTAAACCGAGACGTTTTAAGATTGTATAGTGTCTATCAATAATAAAAAACTATTATAATTATCATCTTATATAATTCTATATTCAACTAGGTAATGTTTAAATATAAAAATTAATAATATACTATAGTAGAACTATTAATCACCTAAAGTATAAAAATTAGTATGTCAAATTCGACAGTGTGAATAGATCTAATTAATATATTTTCTAGAATCTCTATCTTATGTGGAAACTTGAAAACTTTTTTAGCATAATAATCGTCAATAATATATCTGTTTGACGAATTTTTTGTGACAGAAATGTATCTAGAATCGTTAATTAAGAAAAAAATTTCAATATGAAACTAAATTTATTGAAAATTAGCATAAATTAAAATTATTTATTTGATTTAAAAATTTAAGATTATGCAAATGAAAAATATCTTAAAAAGTAATATAGATCATTAAAATCAGATGAATAGTTTCTGCCATATGATGAAAAAAAAAACTGTAGGAAAACATTGAAAATTAAGTACGTACATGGTTCCATCATTTGCTTTAAAGAATTTACAGATATGCATTAGTGTCAATATTAAATTATGAACTAAAACTCATACAATAATATTGAATCTTACCACTAATTTCATCATCGACATCGTAATCAGGATTACACTCGTCTGCATCATCTGATAAAAGATTTATTTTTTAGTCATTATAATTTGATTTTAAATAGTAAACGAACTGTAAATGATTTCCAAGCCAAATTTCTATTAAGCCAAATAAGAAATTTTAAATGTATAATTTTAAAGTATACAAACTTGAAAAGTTTAATCCAAATGGTGCCAAATCTTCACTGTCTGAATCATTACAATCTACATCAGATTCTGAATAATTGATACACTTTTCCCTTTGTTTCTTTAAAACAGCAGAAGTATTCACTAGAAAATAATGTATTTTTTTACAATTATTGTATACTAACTGTTCATAAATATAATTTTGGTAAAAAGTAATTATACCTTCACACAACTTGGAATTGAAAGTTGATTTCCTAAGAGATCGAACAGCACGAATTTTTAAAAATGGTCTTTCATCTGAATTTAACCCTAAGAAAAATAAAATTAGAGAATACACAAATATTAGTATGAACAATATTATTATTAACGCTTCTCGGTTATCATAATTGTAGCTGTAAAGCAAGCTGAATAAAAAGATGTTAGTATGCAAATTACACAAGAAAATTACAAGAAAAAGTTTAGTATTTAATTCAATTTTTAATAATGAAAATCTGATGAGACGGATATACTAAATGTTATACAATTTCAATTTTTTAATAACATTAGGTTCACAATTAATAAATAAATATTATCTTCTTCATTTCATTTTTGTAATTTTATTAGCTTATTTAAATGTTTACACATATAAAAAATACTATTTAAATTTCAAAACTATTCACCAGAACTTGAACTTTCTCCAAAAAGTTGAAACATAATTAAACGTTCGTATATAATTTGTATGTTAGATATCATTATAGAGGTAGATTATCTTAGCAAGATAAATAAAAGATTTTTTGTAATAAAAAAACAATTTTTATTTATAATAAATTATCCAATAATCAAATTAGGTAAAATTCATAACAATAGATGAAAGTATGAAAGTGATCATATTATTACTTAATATTATTGATTTTATCTATTGAAGACTTCATTGAAAATTAAATTTTTTCAATGCTTTTTAACTAACTGCGAACGAATTTTGTAGCTTCTGCTTAAATTTGAATCGTATTACTAAAATCAAAGAGGAATTTATTTCAAACTAGAAAATATATCTGCAATGCAGTGAATTTCTGCGAAATGAAATAAAAAAATTTTATCGACAGTAAATTCTATTCTAATAAATCTATAATAATAAATTTTCTTTTTGTTTATAGGCTACACATAATTGTATTTAAACAGAAATCTTAACTGTTTAATCTTAAATTATTCTATTAAATATACAATGTTTTTCAGTTAAGAAATAATAAAATAAAGTAAATAATTTATAATTAGCCTTAAATACTGTACTTATATGAAGGGATATAAGTGAGTGTCCAGATTATAGAGAAATAATGGAAATAAAATCAATCATATACGGTTTTATGCTAATTGGACATAACATTTGAAAATAATTCAATTTCAACTTATATAGACATTGTTTCGGAAACTATTTGCAGTAATAGAAAACCATGTTATATGAGTATGTAAACTCTTGATAGTAATCCTTTTATAATTGGGTAAGTCGTTTCGTAGTTTCGATCACTCGCAGTTATAACATCGTTCCTTATAATAAGTTTCAGCACGAATTTAATTATTTATCTTATTACCATTCATAATTTCGTAAATGCGTTTTATTAAAATTATTTATAATGCGCTAATATCAAAATTGTTGATCACATAAGAAGTTAAAGATATATGAAAATATCCATGTACAAAACGTCTTGCAACAGAATGACATTCAATCAAAAAATATTTCCTGGCATCAAATTAAATTACAATAAATCATACTTTATAAGGTTAGACAAGTAACAAGATTCGTGTTTCTTGAAAGGAACTCGCGTCTTATACCTCTTGCCACAATATCTACAAACCATGCGATTTGACTTTCAATATTCAACTCTCGTAGGTGTCAATATTATTCGTTTCTCTATAACAGTTTCATTATTCTTTGCAGTGTCAGATGTATCTCCTAAAAGCCAGCATATTATTACAATACAATTGTTAATAAATGTCTTTTTTTGAAATAAATTATAGGGAAAGTAACCATACTATTAAACAATTCCGAAAAAAACTCTGATTTCATAACTGTTCGAACATCACTGATTTTTAAAAATGGTTTCACGTCTGAATTATCACCTAGCGAAGTTAAAATTAAGAAATGATTATTATGAACAATATTCTTATGTGGCTTTCATAATAACATCGTTAAATACATAAAACATGCTCGAGAACAAGATGTTAGTATAACTTATTGAAGTTAAGAATAGAAAAATTATTAATGAAGGAAAATGGAAATATCTTCGATAATAAAAAAAAAAAACTTATCGTGAAATTAATATTATAATTTATTATAAAAAGTGTATGCTACATTTTCATATTTTTAATACCATTAAATTAAAATTATATTACTTCAAAAATAAAAATTATAATACTTAATTGAATATATCAGATTATTATTATAATTTTTAAATATTTTTAAAAAAATTAGTATAATTGTAAGGTGGATCTGCAAATGCTTATATACTAAAATAATTATGAATTAAACATGAAAATTACTTAAATAAATTTCAAAATGTAAATAAATAGTTAATATTTCTTATACAATTTATAAAAGTAAAATAGTACAATTAAAGCAATTTATCAAGCTACACAAAGAATTTTCTCGAAATAAACTTTTTATTATAATATTTTTATTTATAATAAAGTACATAATTATGAAATTATATACGAATTATAATAATATTGTAAATACATGAATAGATAATGGTTATTCAAGTTGTTCGAAAAATACAAGAATACTGGATTTCCTCAATAGGTCGAGAATGAAAAGTCACCATATATTTGTACTGTACAAGTTGACAAATTTCCTTATTGAATATTTTTGATTCATACTCTCTTTTGACGTTCTGATTAGAAAACCAAATTTTGATTCTTTGAATGCGCTGTATATAAAAACATGGAAAGAAAGAAGTAAGTAAATTATGAATTTATAATAAAATACTTATTCTAATAACAACATTTTTTACTGATATTATATATGGAAAAGCAGATTTCCATCTAAAATCTTTGCAATTTGAAATTGATTATTTTCTTCGTAGTTAATACAAGACAGCTTTTTACATAATATTTGTAAAATTTTTAATTTAAAATTTATTGTTCTTTTGATAATTAATACAAGGCATAGCTTTTTACACAATATTTGTAATTGATCCATTACTTCTATTTTGAGCAGTATAGTAAAATAAAAAGAAGAATAGCTTTTTAAAACAGAAAAATTATTTAATTTTATTTCTATTTTTATCAAGGAGTTAATAGAAGAACGCAATACAATTATATTTATTTTTTAACTAAATTATACGTTCAAACTTTTATTCTGAAATGATAATGTATATAATAACTTTCTTTTTCAACGTTTATATAATTATAGAAAATGATAAAACATAAGAAAAACTGAGAAGAAATGATTTCAGACCAATACTTGACACACATGTAGAAGTTTTTACTTAATTCAGGTTTTACACATTATTAATTTGCAATATTAACTGTTTTCTTTTATTTATTGGAGCTTATTTTAAAGAGGTAAGAGATTTCATTCTATTAATTTTTCTAACAAAAATTTTTTTTTTCATGATGATTAAATATGAGTCAATTTGGACTGATTTTTCTCAGTAGAACAATCCGACTTTTTGGCCTCATAAGGCTCTATTGTCGAAAAAGAATGGGAAATCGAGAGATGAAAGTAATGAGACTTGTTAACCAATTTAAAATTTGTGTAGGTTGATGGATATAGAAATAAGATAAAAATGAGCGGCAAACATAAAAAAAATGTAAATTTTCAGAATGAAAGGAATAAGATTCGTATCCATTGATAATACCTCGTATTGTCTCCTTATTCTATACCTGTTAAACTCAATGTATTGCACATTTCAAACTTGTACGCTAACAGATTATGAATAACTTAGGAAAACAAACCTTGTTTCTTCAATTCCATTTGTTGTTTTTGAGTTTTCATTCCTTTTCGTATCGGAGATAATATGAGTTTTATCCTTCCATTTCTGGCTTTCCTATTCTTTTTTATGAATTAGCGTTAAATGAAAGGAAACTTTTTTGGTGCTATTACTTTTTATGTAAATAATAAAAAACAGGATAACGAACCAAAATGGCCTTGTTTTCCAACATATTACGATTCAACCTTCAAATTGTTCTACAGATTTGTTTAGTTTAGTTTAATCTCTATATCACATAAAGCTACCCGTAAAAAAATTCAAGATGACCTCTAAATAACTATAGTTTTTTTAGCAAGGTTCAATTTCAAGTTATCATTATATTTCTTATAATATTTAACAATGACCTTAATATATGATAAAATTCAATCAAATTATAAGATAGTTATTTTAATATCGATTTCTTAAAATAACTATGTAACATAAATAATGTTAAACATAACATAACATAATGTTAAATAAAGAAACAATTTTCATAATTTATCTTAATTTAGTCTCTACTACACTAAATTAAGATCAATTAGAGCTCATTTTCAAATCATTTTTGCAATGTGATTCATGTCTCCATAATCGAGATGGAAATTTGTAGGTCTTGCCACAATTTCTACAATTCTGCGGATATAGCCAAGAATGATATTCTTTTAAGTGCTTTATCATCATTTGTTTCTGCCCGACAGTAACATTACAATGTTCACAAGATATAGCGCAACCTTCATAGCAAACTTTCGAATGTTTCTCAAGACAGGCTTCATACTGATATTTCTTTCCGCATACGGTACATTGAAAACATTTCGTAACTGACAAATCGTTACTAGACAATGAAATCATCCCATTGGAATTTTGCGATAGTCCGCAGAATTTCACATGCCGCAGCATGTGCGTGCGATACTTATAAGGCCTACCACACTTAAAACAACGATGAAAAACGTTCTGACCGGGTTTAGAGTGCTTTGCAAACATGTGTACAACCAAATTACCTTTTCTCGTAGTTCGATAAGAACATTGAGAACATTGAATGTTGCGACTTTTGTTGCATTCGAACTTCAAGTGCACTCGTAAATTTTTTCCGGTCTTATAAAACTTTCTGCAACGTTGACAGCAGTATTTAACCATAGAGTTACAACGAATGCAATATGCTACCTTCTGGCTAATTATTTTAGTTTGGTATTCTATTTTACATTCTGCACAGTAGACTAGTTCGAATTCAGAATCTATAAGAATCGAATGTTAAATACTCAATTATTATTTATATATTTATTACTTTAACATTAAATTTTCAACCTAAACATTGGTCTAAATTTAGTCACTTACATTTGGGATGTTCCTGAGCAGTATTATTAACAGATTCTTGAAAGGAATAGTTTTTATTACCAGCAATGAAATTGAGTTCTATAACATAAAATATTAATTTTATACGTTAATCAAATGAAATTTTGGCAAGAGATATAGAACATGTATGAGGTAGTTTATTATGAAATAAAACAGTGTTGTCCTTTATAGATTAAAATTATATTTTTAATTGGCTATTTCGTTTATATTATTTCCTATAATGTTTAAAGAAAGGCTTACTTATTGATTGCTGATTCAGGTATAAACAAATGGAGTGAGACATATATAAGCTCTCTTAAAAACCACGAAGCAATCAAAGAAAATACTAAATTAAAAATTAGACATGAATGTTCAGAAATAGAACAACTTAAATATATTTCAAATAGATTAAAAATAGGCTACTGAAATTATATTAACCAACATATATATTAAAAAGGTATGTGACATTGATTAGATAGAAACAAATTATGGAATAAAACTAAAATAATAGAAATTAATATTTATTATACTTAATTTTAAATAACAGTACAATTTCAAAAAATATCTACACATTAAATATCAAACTTAAAGATAATGTGTCATAAATAAATTATATAGACATAAGGACAACAATATCGTTGTTGTTGTTGTTGTTATTAAGACTTCTAAAAAGCCGTACATTAAGTAAAACTATAATATATATAAAGTGTTTAACATAGGACATTATAAATTGACCAAATTATTTAAACAAAAAAATTAAAAATGCAAATCAATTTATATATATTTGAACTCCATAAAAATTAATTATTATTGCAATTTAGTATTTATAACATTTTTGAGAGCTCGAACAGGTATATATTTCATCCACATAGTTAATGTCACTAGAACGAAACACAATGTCTGAAACATAACTAAAAAGATTCCTGATTACGCTGCTAGAAGCCTGGAACTGACGAAATTTCTTCCATGTATTAAAATTCTTATAAAACGTTCATCTAAAAATATAAAAATATATTAATAAAAATAACAAATTCGTTTTATAAATTAAGTGATGTACTCAACGTAAAAAAGATATATTTTTTAAAAATTACAATTTTTTGCTTTTCAGATTTTTGACTTGTTTAAGTAAAAAAACTTAAATTTGTAATAACTGATATTTATATTAAAATTAAAAATTGTACTTATGTCGACTGTTCTGAATTAAATTAAAATTTAATTTAAGTCTGACTGTCTGACTGTCATTATTGAGAGACTGTAAAAGTGATAAAAATATTTATTAATTTAATTTTATATTTATATTTTTTAAAATTCGGCAATTTAAGTATCATTACATATTTTGAATAATAGGTAATGTTAATATATTTTGGAATATAATGAAGATTACATTACTTGGTTTGCCGGTATCTCATTAATATCCCCCACACAATTTTGATATCAATCTTTTGAAAAATGTTTTTGCGAAATAATTACGATTCAAATTTGAATCCGTATTGGCATACACGTATAAATAATTATATACCGTTACTGCCAAAGTAGGTAATACCGCTATAAATGATATTAAATAAAAAATTGGTATTAGAAAAAGTATACATACCAATCGATATCAAATCTCATAAATGATCAACTATTAAGTTTTATTCACAAATACTTAAAACAATAACAAATATGAGCTTCAAACTATCAAAAACATTCCATTCCATGACATAATAATTATAAGACAAATAAAGTAGTATTTTGTTATTGAACGCAATCATATCACAGGCTCGCTAAAAGCATATTTCGACTTATATGTGAATGTTCACCAATGACATAAATATACTCCTGAAATCAATAGCAAAAGAATATTCACCTAAAAGCATCGATAATTCAAGATAATTAATACTTTTCATGAGACCACGTGTTCAAAAAATGATGTGAAAATAATCTCGGCTCTTTGTAAAGGATCTGATTACTTTATTAGGCTGTATATCCGTTAAAACTATTTATTTATTATTATTTTTTAAAGTTTTAGATGTATTTATGTAAACTGTACATGCTGTTATTTATAGGGATGTATATAAAATATACTTAGCCATTTATTTTAATAGTCCATTGTTTTAAGACACTATTGTGCTATATAATTTATTTTTTGTTAATATATTTCGGAAGATTTTAGAAAATTATTTTTTATAAATATATTTTGATATGTGAACATTTTTTTGTTTTATTAGGAAAAGATTTACAATACAATTACATATATTATTAGGAGACGAACTTAGTTTTCGACCTTTTTTAACGGAAAAAGGACATTTATGATGGAAAATGGATACACGTTATTAATCAAAATATTTTCCGTAATCTTCTACTACTTTTTCCCATGTTTCTGACAATGAACGATGACGGTTTCGAGGCGATCCAATCATCCACAAATTCTCGCATTTCTTGAACATATCGGAAGTACGCACCAGCGAGTTCGTGCTGCATCGATCTGAATAGGTGGAAATCAGAAGGCCTATGTTTAGCGAGTACGCAGAATCTGGCAACACTTCGCATTCAAGCGTTGTCATACAAAACAATGACTTTGCGCCTATTGCTCGCGACTGCTGAACTATGTTTGATCAATTTTGTTGCAAATTGTGCAGTTAGCATTTGTATACCTCGGCAGTGGACGGTTCCACTCGGTTTTAGCAGATTATAGTACAGCACACACTGTTGGTCCGATCAAATACACTTTCGGTCAAATCGTATAGCATCCATTTTCCTTCTGTATTTTTTTATTTATTTTCCTATCACATGTAAACGTTTCCCAACCACTCCGTCACTGGCTCCTAACTTATTAGCAAGTTCTTTCTGCGTTTGAGCTGAGTTTTCGTCCAATTATGCTTGCAATTCACTATCTTCAAACATTTTCGGTTGTCCAAAACGTTCTTAACATCAGTATCTCCATTTCTATACCACTGAAACCACGTTTTACATGTTGTAAGCGATGGAGTTTGTTTGCCATAACATTCTTGAAGCAATAGATAAGCTTCTGCTACACTTTTTTTCAAATCAAAATAGTGCAAAAGGACGTGCCGAAAAAACGATTTATCACGATTCAGTTTTTACTGATCAAAAAATGATAATGTTAACTGAATTTTATTGGTAAAACTAAAAGTTAGTACTAGATCCGACACATCTGACTTTTCAGAAAAACTAAGATTTCAGATCAGAAACTAATTCCGGCTCCTAAGATTATGTTTCATTACGAGGGTAGATTGATAAGTTTCCGGCCTGGCCAAGAAAAATATCGTTTTTAATAATTTTTTTTTTATTTCTCAACATAATCTCCTCCAAGGATTATCCATTTCTAATAGCGGTGTTCTAGTCTAGTAACGCCATCTCTATAGACTGATTCGCCAAGCTCCTCAAAAAACCCATTTGTAGCTTTGATTACTTCTTCATTATCCGCAAATCTTTTATCGCCAAGCCATTTTTTGAGGTTAGGAAAAAGATAATAGTTACTCGGGGCTAGGTCTGGAGAGTAGGGAGGGTGCGGCATCAATTCAAACTTCAGATCGTTGATTGATCGCAACGATTGATGTGTGCGCTGGTGCGTTATCGTGATGAAACAAGATTTTTTTCTTCGCCAGATGAGGCTGTTTAATTTTTACTTCGTAGTTCAAACGTTGTAATAAGTCTGCGTAGTATTGACCAGTGATAGTTTTACCCTTTTCAAGATAATCAATGTATATAATACCTCTTGCATCCAAAACAGTAGCCATAACCTTGTTCGCCGAAAAAATTGTTTTTGCCTTTTTTAAAGTTGTTCCCCTGGTCCAATCCACTGTTTAGACTGTTGTTTGATTTCAGGAGTGTAGTGGCGGACCCAAGTTTTGTTAACGGTTACGAATCGACGCAGAAATTCGTATGGATTACGCATATACAACACCAAATTAGCGGTAGAAATGTTCTTTCGAATCAATTTTTGGTCGACTGTTAGCAAACGCGGCACACATCTTACACAGGGCTATTCCATATACAAATGTTGGTGCAAAATATTTTGTACACGTTCATATGCCATCTTACAGGTCTCAGCTATCTCACGCACTTTTAATCTGCAGTCTTTCAGCACTATTTGATCGATTTTTTCGAGCATATCTGGAGTTGTGACCTCAATGGGGCGTCCTGAGCGAGGCTCATCAGAGGTGCTCACACGACCCTTTTTAAACTCGGAAACCCACTGCTTAACGGTTGAATATGATGGGGGGAATATGAGACATCCTGTCTCTAGTGTTGAGTCCATCTCTTCTTTAATTTGCTTCGGCGTTAACTCTTTCAAATAAAACTATTTGATGACAGCATGTTTTTCTAGCTTTTCCATTTTTACGAAAAACACGATGTGTCTTGTTGAACGTGCTCTCAAACCTAAACTAACATGGCGATCGGACTGATACTATAGCTACAAACTATCTAAGGATGTTACTATAGAACGCCACCTCAAGATAGGCTTAGTGGCGCCATCTCTTGGTCGGGCCGGAAACTTATCAATCCACCCTCATATTATTCATTATATAGTTTATCACAATCAGTAGGACGTGTGACTATATCAGTGAACTGATTTTTAATGTAATTATAGAATATTCTTTGTGTAAATATATTTTGAATTTTCAGAAAGTATTTTATATAAATTTTTTATAGAACGCATGAAGATTTATGTAAAATGCTTAACTATGCTAAGTACACCTCAAACTCGCCTAACCAATTTATTTTTGTTAAAAGTTGTTTTTATTATTACTTTACTATATATATATATATATATATATACACCTTTTTCTATGTATTTACTATTACTATCTATATAAAATTGAAATGTTTCTAAGCATTTGCAATAGTCATGCACGGAGTATTATATTGAAAACTACTTTTTAGCGAAAAATTTCGGTGAGAAACTATTCTTTAGCTTATAAATTAGTATATATGCTTTGGAAAATTATCGTTAAAGAAGTGATAAAGAAGTTTTTTCATTGATTGAAAATTCAAAATCCCAACATAGAAGTAAATAGTGTAGCGGTTCCGCTATGCAGGCGGTTCTCAAACTCGCTTTCGTGGCGCTAACGAGCCACTTGATTTATATGGACATAGCAACATATCATAAAATAAATGATAATATTGTAATATGTACTTAGATTATATTAAAGGACATTTGTTTTTTAAATTATGAAAGTAATTCAAAATCATAAAAATAATAAATGATTTGCACAATTTATAAAATTTTTTATCTTTTTTAAATCATAAAGGTTCCATCGTTATCAGCCAAATAAATATTCAGAAAGATCATTGAATAAGTAATTGTATATTTTTCCGAATAGCACATATTTGCATTAACGTATTTTCATATATCATTGAATGATTTCTGCTTACATTATGTGGACTCATATATATTTAATGAATGAAATAATCTGTAATTTTCAAGAAAATTAGATAAAAATTTTACATTAAGTTTGTAATTAATGTTAGTGTACTAATTCATGAATGCATATTAATAGTGTATGTGTATTTCATTATACAGTATGGGAATAGTAGATTAAACATTGAACGTTTATCTAATAATCCTTTTTTAGATGTATTATATAATATCACTTCATTTACTTCGAATAATCGCGTTTGCGTATATCATTCGATGCAGAGCGTTGAATTGAAGCCGCCGAATTACCAACCCTCTGTTATACCAATAGATCTATCGTAACCCATAAAATTATTGTTATTTATTGACAATTTTATTTATTACATATAGCGTCATTGGCGTAGAGTAAACACACACCATTTAAAGATATATAAAAATGGATTAATGTAGTTACAATACGCTTAAGGAATTATACAGCTCACGTACCTCCATATCGGAAAAAATATTGAATGTTAGGATTAGCTACTCTAGAATAATCTATTTCAATATTCCGAATATTAGTGAATTAATTTCAATAACATTTATAATTCGCAATAAAGATTTTCTCCTTGTAAATTTGATATTTTTTTAAATTAATCACTTTCGTATTAGTTTCTACAATATTCATATAAGTAACATATAATATATATGCATGCATATAAACTAATTATTGCCAACATTTATAATATTTAAAACTATTAAATATAAATGTTAAATAAAATTTTATTGCAATTATTACTTCTTGAAAACTACGATGAAAGCATAAAAATATTCCTCAATGAGGAATTTAGAGCCACACAATACCTTTTTGGTGCATTCAGTTCCCATATACATCCTGTTATGAAATCGTAAAAGCATACCAATTCTAAGGAGAATGGCACATCGAAAGAGTAATGCAGCTTCAATAGAACATTAAAAGCAATTATGAGATTTTTACCGACAAGGATCAAATGGCCTTCGATTTTTATATAAAAATCACCGTTTCTCTCTTGATATGATAGAGCAAGAACGGAGATGTACATTGTGGTATCTCGTGTAAAAACAACTCGTCCGATATTTATAATGATGGGAAATTTTAAGATACAAACTTTAGATTCGAATCTTGTAAATCTAATTACTCACATTAACAAATTGAAGTAAATTATTGTTTGGTAGCGTCTTCGAAAATTTTACTTTAAATAATGGAGATGGCTCCTGATAACATAAAAAAATAATTATGAACTGAATTATTTTATTCATAAATATTTATGTCGTAATTATAAATGAATAAACTTACACTTTTATTTTCTCTTCGTTTAGTATAATTAGGGCTGGGTAATAATTCTGGCAATAGTATCAATGCTTTTAAACCATCTACAAAATAAAAATTTTATTTTCATAAATTTCAATACTAAGTATACTTAAACTAATTTTCTTAAAATTAACGTTACTCACTATCCTTAACATCTAGAATTGACAGGACCAGTTGTGGTTTGTTAGATGAGCAATAGTGCAATATTTTTTGCGTATAATAAGAGCCAAATCCGTCTACAAACCTATGAGTAGTAGAATATTGTACTGCAAATTTTCATTGCATCTAAAAATAATACATAACAATTTTATAAAATTGATAATAAACAGAAAAAATTAAATAATAATATCTCTTACCAATTCTCCTTTAGAATCTTTGAATCTTGAATAAACGTTAAAACCGCGATGGGAGGTTTAAATCACGATTTATTTTCTGACCATAAAAATGTTCCTAAGACATGGAGTATATTTTTCATACATAGAGTATGTACCACATGTAATATGGTACTTAAGCAATATAACATTATTAGAAAATTTTGAAATACCCTTTTAAATTAACTATCTCTAATTAAAATTATAATCGCAAATATAATATAATATATTATAATCTTAAATGATTTCAATTATTGAAATTAACCTATATATAGATATAGATTGATAGATCAATTTAATAAATTAAATAATAAGATATAAACTAATTATTGCCACCATGAATAATTTTAACAATTCAAATTTTTGAAGTTTATAATCTAATATTATATTTGTGATTACATAAACATATAAATTCTATATATAATGTTTATTATAATAAAAAATTGTACTAGTATCGACTATTTTGAATTAAATTAAATTAAATTTTTATTGATTTTAAAGTCTTTATACTATAATATATTATACTAAAATAATGATGTCAGATCCTTGTTTATCCTTGTTGATTATCACCCCCGAAGAATCTGAAATAAAATTTATTACTAAAAATAAATTAGGTTAACAATTAAAACTAATAAAATAAAATAATAAAATAAATAAATAAAAATAATAAAAATAAAAACTATATTCTATGTTAGTGAAGGATAACCTGACTGCCCCACCAACTGAAATTTCATTTCATTTTTGGTGTCCGATGTTTCGAACCACAACGGTTCATTTTCACAAAATAAACTAGAATTAATAACCCAGCGTGCTTCTATATATACCCTATCCTCACTCCAAATTTATTGGTATAATATTTATAGGACCCAAATGTTCTTCACTTAAATGTACAAAATAACTTTGATATTACCAATATAATACCAATACCTATATGTAATAAATGTAGAATATAATTATAATACGTAAAATTTTGTACTGGTTTTCGGAATCTCGAGATATTTTTGAAATTTAAATTTCATCGGTTATATATCTTCCTGTAAGATGTGTTATTCTTACCATTATTCTTTTTCCCTTTATTTTATTTACTACTAGTGATTAGTTAATTCTTCTATTCTGAAAAATAATAATGTGATTGTTATTTTCAATTTTCATATTTTATAAGTTAAATGTTACAATATAAAAATATTTATTTTAATATTAATAAATATACTCCAAAAGAATCAAGTTTCTTATTTAATAGTTTCCTTTATTATACAAGAATCCAGCAGTTTAATCTTTAATTTAAAATACAATACTAATTTTTTTATTACCAGTATTTAAACTATTTGACTATTCAATATATATTAATAAGAACACTTTTTATTAATATTTTTTTAATTAATAGTTTTTATTCTATTTATCAAAATCATAAAAATATGATAACTCGAAGATATTTTAAAAGAAAGTAAAAACAGAGATTAAGAAACTATCGCCAATCACTTTCAATCTGTTTGTAACAATACTGTTTTTATTTTTTATAAGCAAACGACAAATGCCGTTATTCGATCGTCCTTCGAGTGCAATTGATTAACATTATATGTACAAACTAATACATTGATGATACTTTACATTATGAGCTAATAGTTAAATATTTTCTAGATATTAATAGATTAATAGTAGGCAGAAGCCATATATAATTCTATCTTAAGGAATTATCAGACATTGATTTATAAATGAACTAGCTTTTTTGGAATTTTTCACCGACTATTTTATTTGTAAAAACGTTCATTATATTTTTCATTATATTGCTCAATGAAGGAATATAAATTTTGAAATAAATAAGCTAGTTGTCTTTATATAAATCTTATCTCTTGTAACGGTAAAAGTAGAATACATTTTTAATTAGACAAGTCAATAGCATCAATGTCAGGTAAAATATATAGTTTTTATTTATTGACAATTAAATTGCAGACTAATTTTAAGGCGCTTAACATGACAGCGTAAAGCTCCATTGAACTACCTTAGATTATGACATATGAATTTCATTCGACTGCCGATTATGATGACTAAGATACTTTTTCTTTTCTGTACATTTATTATTCAGAAGGAAATTATTTTTCAGACATAATTTTTTGTAGGATCTCATTCAAGTCCCTATGAAATTACTATCAAGCTGGTAGAACATTAATTATTAATTCATAATACTTTCAGCAAGATTTAATAATTACCACTTTTCTTACAAGTATTTTAATCGCTAAAAATTTCTGCCAATTTCTAGCCAATTTCTAGCGTTGATTAATCGCTTATATTTTAAATACATAACATCAAACAATTCCGCAATTGTATGAAAAGTATTATATATCTATTTCTGTATTCGCAACTATTTAGAATTAGGTAATGAATATAGACTGTAACCGTACTACCTCAAAAGTGCTAACTATTAAACTAGCCTTAAAATGTTAATGCAAATATCATCATGTAAAATTATCGTCGTAATCCAAGTTTATGTAATACTGTGGGTAGAAATGTAGTTGTATATAAAAATTCACAAAATAAAAATTTGTTTATCCTAAATCTTATTGAAAAAGAACAGCTCGATTAATGAATACAGATAATCTACACAATGTACAAAAAATAGTTTTATGAGATTACTATATTTTATTGAAATATGAATTCAAACGAAATTTACCTTAACTTTTTATCAGAATCTAAAATTTATTATTGTTAAGGTTTGTAAAACTTTCACAACACTATAAATTTTAGACAATAGTAAAAGTTTGAATCATAAATGTGCGGCATGTGAACCTTGCATAAAACTTTTATTTCACTAGCTTTTAATTTAACGCATCAGTATCGCATACAATGAAAGTATTTTTGTTTTTTAAATCTATACCTTTGAATAAATGCCAAAGAAAAAGGTCATTTCAGATCAAGAACACGATTCTAACGAAACTTTTTCTATCATGCGAAGAATGTTAAAATAAAAGATGTTGAATTAACTTCTGAACTGGCGGTAGGAGATAGTAAAACCATTATTAACAGATAAATTTAAGGAAGGTTGTAGAAAAACTACGCATAAAATGACTTTTTACAAGATTCTATTCGATGATTAGTTTTTGATATATGTCGAATTGACTTGCATATATATTCGCTTCTTTTTTAGATATGTCAAAGAAGATCGTGATGGCATATTATAATTTATGACCATTTAATATACACAAAACTATGACTCTATCTAATAATTAATTAATATTCATTTTCCGTAGTTGAACAATTTATATGCACTCTTTATTGAAGGAGATGTATATTCGAAACAGGCTCTTCCATTGACTTGGAAAAACTTCCTGAAAGTAGACGTGACGTAATCACTTATTATCTAATGAACTAAAAAATAACGAAATTGGATAGTTGTTTCATTAAAATAACTTTTATACCTTATAAAGCGATCTAGACAATGTTTAATTAGTTAATACAATGTTGTCTGTTATTATTTCGTTTACGATAAATTAGTTTATCTGGATTCGTTTAGAAATTCTATTTGTCTTTAAAAACCTGCATCAATTGATATAATGAGACATGTTTGTTCCAGAAGGTACTATATATAAGGTACATGTATATGCTAATTTCTAAGTACTTAGTCCAGCCCCTAGCTCCATAAAAATATACGCTGATATAAACTTGTGCATGTACAACCAACTGTTTTATATATTGGATTATATATTATATGAATATGGATTTAGGCACATGTTTATACGGAGAAGGTGAGGTTACAAATAACTTACGCATATTAATTTTCTCTCTTCGTTATTTCAAGTATTATTTATCGATATTTTAGTACTGTTATTGTAATAAAGTGCATTTGTAAGAGTAATTATACTTACGTAAGTATAATAGACACTTACAAATTCTAAATGCTACAATTATTCTAAATTACATTTAAACTTTTACGTCTATGGTTTTCAATAGTAAAAATTTTTGAAATTTTTGCGGTCGTTGTGTGTACGTCAAATGTCAATAGTATTGACTTTGATACGCACAAGCATAAACTGAATCTCTTACTTTACCGTGAGTTTATTTGAGGAAAAAAATGTAATCCGTACTCAATTACCAATCATAATAATTATACAACTTAACGCATCAATTCCCTTTATTCTGAAGGCTTACGAATTGGAATCACCTGTTTTTTTAACCTGCCGTTACAAATAGCAGGTATACTAAATTATCTACAGTAAGTATCCAAAACCAAACAGCACAACCTCCATTTTGTTCGATATGTTTAATAATCACCTATGCAATAATAAAAGATTGCGCGTATTCGACAAATCTTAGCTCTCTCAGAGCGGATCGAACGTGCGCCACTTACTCCGTGTACCGTTTCGGTACGATTTTCTTTCGTTTCACGGAGAGCCTGCCATTCTGGGGAACTGGCGGGCTGCAGGAAGCGACCGGCGCTGGTCCCGGATAGATGAACTCGGCGTGCTTCTTGCGAATATGATCGAGCATTTTGTCCTCGCTGCCGGCGTGGTACTCGCAGTGGGCGCACTCCCGCCTGAGGAACTTGCCGCAGTTCTTGCGATGCCGGTAGAACGTCGCCGGGTGCTTGTATATTTTCTTGCACTTCCGGCATTGGTAGAGCTCGAGCTTGCTCGGATCGGTGTGTACGTTGCGCACGTGGAGCTTCAAATTCATGGGCTTGGTTGTTTTATAAGTGCAGTGCTCGCACTGGACCTCCTCAAGACCGCAGTGGCGCTCGTGGTTGAGCATATGGGTACGGTGCTTGTACATCTTCCCGCATTTGGGGCAGGCTTGCTCGTGTTTTGTTTCAGTGTGCTTGCACTTCTGGTGGAGCTGCATGCTGGCCTTGCGCGTGGTCTTATAGTCGCACAAGTCGCAATAGTAGTTCGGCTCCTTGTTGCAGTCGTGGCGCAGATGAAAACGCAACGATTTGACGATCTTGTAACGCTTGTTGCAGCGCTCACACTGGTACTCGAGGGGTCCGCGGCAGTCCTCGCAGCACATGTTCTTCGTCCAAGCGACCAATTTCGAACGCTTTTCGCATGCACGACAGTAAGTCAGCTCAAAATTCGAATCTGAAATAATTTTTAGTTCTTCTCAATTTTTCTATGCTTCGTAATGTTTATTATAAGAAACCATTAATTTTAACTTTAATGTTAAAAATTAATAAATATTTTTATCGGTCTTACAGTCTTTATAACATAATATATTATACTTAAATAAGGATAGACACATTGTCCTTGTTTATGATCACCGCTGAAAAATCCGATATAGAACTTACTTCTAAAAATAAATTAGATTAAAAATTAAAAATAATAAAAATAAAAATAATAAAAATAATAAACTAAATTCTATGTTACCAAAGGACAATCTGACTGCACTTATCACCTTAAATTTAAATTCTTCTTTCGTATCCTTTGCTAACCTACAATATAGTTTATTATTTTTAATCTAATTTATTTTTAGTAATAAGTTTTATTTCAGATTCTTCGGAGGTGAATATAAACAAGGACAGTCCGACTGTCATTATTGTAGCTAATATATTATATTAGAAAGACTCTAAGACCGATAAAAATATTTATTAATTTAACTTTAAAGGACTTAGACTCTGCCCTTTAAGGTTACTACCTTATGAGATAATATTAAATATGAAAAATTACATTTATTTTGCAGGAAAATAATTAAACTATTTAAAAAATAATATTAGACGCTATTGCATTTATACATATTCTTAAGCAAAATTTTAGAACGAGCATTAAATTTTTCTGGCTAAATTTATTAAATAACTAATTACTTATGTAAAATGAGTGTAAAGCACAATTTTAAGTCTCAAGTAGTGATCGTTGCACACAAGAGATAAGAAATACGGATTCTTTCCCGTACATTATATACAAGAGAAGAAAAAGTGATTTTATACATTTGTGTAATAAGATAATTTAGGCTAATATCTAGACCACCTTGTTTGGTTTAGAATTTGTTTTCAAAAATTTGGAAAATATAACATCTGGATTTAAAGGTATAAGTACTTAAAACAGACTCTGAACAATTTTATACTACATATAAGACATCAGATGTTTATTTAATAAATATATGATGTATTATAAGTCCTAAAGCGAAAATGCAAAATTAGCCATTTCATAAGCGTTAAAATTTTACGCAATTCTTTATTCTGAAGCATCGTGCTTAGATTTCAGTAGCATTTCTCAGATGTACAGTAATAATGATAAAAAAATTCATAAAACAAATACTCCGAATTGAATTAAAAGTATATTCTATTACAAGCAGTGATTCTATTACTTCCTGTGATTAGGTATGCATCCGCTCTTTATATATAAGTAAATAACAGCAAAATAAACTGATTTTGCAAAAGAGAAATGACAGGTAAAATTACAAAGAACTAAATTAATTTTATCATAATAAAAAATCAGATCCATTTTTAAATCTGTTAAAGTTATCCGCTCAAGGCTTATAGTTGCATCGCGGAACTATACACAAGGGGGAGGGGCAAAGGTAATGGGAATCAGGATGTGTGGGGGATAGAAGGTGGAGAAAGTCATTGTTAGATCAGGTACGTATTAGGGAAACGTCTCCTGAGTTAGTGTGGAAAGATGTGTCGCTCTGAGGGTATTAGTTTGTATTTGTTGGAATATTTGTAGTGAAACATCTTTTTCCATTTCGGCGAAAATGAGATAGCTGATTCTCGAGAGCAACGCTTGACTCTGAAATTTTGTTTCCTGTTGGGGATATCTGCAACTGAAATTATTGTAATGCTTAAGTCTGCTTATGGGGATACTTCCCTCGGTAAAACTAAAGTCTACGAATGGGTTTCACGTTTTAAAAATTGGGAAATGTCATTTGAAGACCAACCCCGTTCATGATACCCTGCAACGCCTATAAATGGCGAAAACGGTGACAAAATCAATGCTCACGTAAGTGAAGATCATCGACGAACGATTGATCAATTCAGCGAGATGAGTAGATTATTATAGATTTTAGTACAGAGAATTTTATCCGTAGATTTGCACATGGAAAGAGTTGGAGTCAAATTAGTTCCTCGTCTTCTCTCAGGCGAGTAAAGGGAGCGACGAGTTCAACTATGTTCGCAGCTTCTAAATCAGCTCAAAGAAGATCCTGTTTTTTCGAAGATGATTACTGGTGATAAATCGTGGTGTTATAGATAGGAACCCGAAACAACGTAGTAATCAAGCCAGTTGAAATCACCTGGATTAAGGCAAATTATCCGAAGGAAAAGACCATCATGATAACACATTGGTCCACACCACTCTCGCCGTATAACAGTTATTGATCAAAAACGGCATGGCACCAATCATTCACCCCTCCCCCACCCCCGTACTCAGCAGCTTTGGTTCCCTATGATTTCTTTTTATTCTCCAGGCTCAAAAAGGACATGAGAGGAAAGCGTTTTAATTGCTATGCAGGAGGTAAAACAAAAATCGCAGGAATGGTTCAAGAACATTCCAATAAATGAATTTAAAAAATATTTTCATCAATGGAACCATCGTTTGCAAAAGTGCTTTGTGTGGTCAAAGGAAAATACTTTAAAGATGATAAAATTTGGTGTAAAAATATTAATAAATAAATAAGTTATGACGAATTTCCCTTTGTTAGCACCCCTCGTACTCGGTAGAGAGCTTTAATAACAACATTTAAACATAATCCATACATTTAATTTTTTATAATATTTAAATAAACAGTGTATTAACGGAATATTTTTAATAACGGAATATTTTTTCTTATCTGTTTATCGCACGATAAACATTTGCACAAAACGTGCGCTTTTTTGTTACTAGTTTTAATCATTACTGTCGAAATCCAAATAGGCAAATTTGTTCCAATAGAGCATCCGTTCGTATACTACGAAGATAGAATTATGAATTGGAGAAAATTTCGGACATTGTTAGATGAACAATAAAAATCTGTTGTTGACACCCGAACTATATATGCCATTTTTAAAATTTTGGTATTTAAAAATTTTATACTGTTCTTTACTGTAAATATTTTTCAGCAATAATTGATTTTTTAAACTTTTTATTTAAAATATTTAAATACGATAATCTTTTTTTTATGGTAGGTTATTATTAGTCGGTAGTACAAGTTGTGCCAGAGGTTTCATGTCCATTTTCAAAGTTTTGTACATTTATTTAATTTGATGCTTGCGTTATAAAAAAAATCCGTTGATTAAATTTTGGTTGTCCCTTTTTTAATCCTTGTAATAAAGCTTTTTGTTCATAAAATAATTAATTTTAATTTACACACCTGGAATATCGAGCGTATCGAACACCTCGCCTTGTTCATCTAAAAACTCGGATGCACAAGGAGCGTGCTCTTTAACATAATGAACTTCACGAACAGTCGTTGAATCATCATCTACAAAAAGACGTAAAATATTAGAATAACTCATTATCATAAGTATTCATATAAGTAATTATAAATGTAACTATTTACGTGAGTTCACTCACCTATAATAATCTCTGCGATTTCTCTTTCATTATTTCCTGCTGCGTTTGTTCTTCTGTGAGTTCTGACAAATCTTTTTCTTCCATTCTTGGTAACTGTAAAACGTCACGGACTTTTATTATTATTTTTAAATTATTGTATGCATAATATAAAAGTATTTTAAAAAGCTATTTAAAATGATCTTGTGTATAATATTATTTAATCAAATAAATGAAATAATAAGCATGTCAAGTGAATTACACTTATGAATATATGAAAAATCATATATATTTTATTAATGATAAAGATGCTTTGATAAATAATGGTTCTTTCTCTTACTATGTGTTTATATATATATATATATATATATATATATATATATATATATATATATATATGTGTGTGGAAAACCATATATACGGAAGTAATATTCATATATACATGAAGGACAAATGCATAATTATTTATTCACTTATTTTTTATATCTATTTCACGAAAAATTGTATTAAAATATATTAGAACAAAAAGTCTTTATTCTCCACAAACGTATTCTTTCACACTATTAATATGCCAACCGAAAAAAACCGTCAATGTTACTATAAATTAAGGCTGAGCAAGTGAGAAACTGCAAATAAAATTAAAATTGTGAGCTAAAGATCTATAAATATAATTTAGCCAATATCCTATTTAAACAGAAGTCTAAAGTGAAGTTCAAGATAATCTACTGGCCCACTGAAATTAAAAATCATCATTTTAAATTATATATGTATATAAAAATATATGTAATTATAATTTTTGCAATCTAGTTAGGGCTAATAAAAACTCAATTTGGTTTTATTTTACGTTTCGTCGACAAGTGTTGTTGAGTTCTTCAGGCGAATTAAATTTACACGCAAACGTAAATTTACAACGTTTGCTTGTAAAAAAATATCAATAAATAAAAAATTATCTATTATTATCATTTTATATTATATTTTATCGTATAATAAACAATTTTTATGTTTACAATATTACATGTATAGGCTATTAATGGTTAACAGTTAACACATCATACTAATTTGAGAAAGAAAAATACTTTAAAATTTTTTTTGAAAATATGATGTTCTTGCACAGAGCTTCGATTAGAATAATAATATATGATTTTGTTTATAATAACAAAACAATAGAATTTTGTAAATATATGCCGTTTTGTTGAAATATTTATATTATATTTTAGTAGGAATCTTTTCTTATTTCAATGATTGATCGAATTGAGGCGTAAAGGTTTAGGATGCTTATATATTTATAAAAAATATATCGTGATAGAATAATTCACTATTGGCTTAAAATTACCTCCGTTTGAGAGCTCTTATAAAAACGTTTTAATTAAATTCGTGTGTTTACATTATCTTAAAAATTTTTAATTATTTTAGAAATTTGGTTATGAACAAAAAAGATAGCGTCTTATACACAGAGTTAAACATTAACTGTGTAAATGCTGTAGTATTATCATATTTTTTCTCTTGTACACATTGTTTTTTTTTATGTTATTTAACGTCGCTCTATTTATGTTTCCAAATATTAGTGCTAATCAGCGACGGAGGTCTACGATGTGTTTGTAAACAAAGCACATGTAAATAATTACAGCAGTGCTTGTGTCAATCGGCCGAGACCGGGATTTGAACTCGGATCACCAAATTGCTAGTTCTTCACTCTAGCGATCGAGCCATCGTAGGCCTTTTTCTACACATTGTATTTTTACTTGTATATATACGTACAAGTGGTTTTTCATGGTTAGAAATTGTTTTGATATTACTAGCATATTTCGAATTATATTCATAATATTCGAAGAATATAATATTAGAAGAATAGTCCCAAAAAATGGTAACCATTGGAAATAGATTTGCGTTATACGAATAGTGTGAGCGTCTTTTAAAAAAGTCAAATTATAACCATTGAAGCTTAACAACAACTTATAAAAATTTGTACATTTTATAGGTATGAATAATAGGAATTACTAAAAAATATCTAGAAGTCTGAGTGCAATCGAAAATTCTAAGCTGACTATACGCAAAAATAATTTAAATAAAATTTGTTTGTAAAAATATTATCGACAAAAACACTCAGTTCCATTTACTAAAATTCATTCCATTATTTCGAAAATGACCTTTATTATTTAAAATATATACTTGTTACACTAAACGAGAAAATACATTTCAAAGTTGTACTTCATCGAACTCGCTCAAACATTATTTTTATGGTTTTCTGCCAAAAAATCTTTTAGATTATTATCGATCACTGTCAAAGCTCTCAATACATATTTTTTCTAAATTTCCATTATTTCTACCTATAAACTACACATACTTTAATGACTTACATTTACATAATAAAATTTTACGTTCAAATTGTAGTTTTTGAAAGACCACTCACGTTAAGTACACTTTCATTTTTGTATTCTGAACTATACATTATACTATACTATTATCCGATGCCAATCTTTTCAGTAAAGAATTAAGACTTACTTTCGATCGTTATCGGTTTTGATTTATTTACTAACTTATAAAATTATATGTATAACTTGTTTAAATTTATATATCGCATCGACCCTGATTCCATATCATAAAAGCGATTTATAGACAACTTATTATTATTTTTATTATCGAAAATTATATAAAATCATGAATATAACAAACTAAAAGTGAAACTAAAAATTTTAAGAATAATAATTTTGTCCTCAATAATGTATAATAAATATCACTACTATATACTTATAGAATATATAAAATTTTTAACTATATTCCTATGCATAAAATATAATGTCTGTTAAATTGAAGGTAGTGATAAATGAATGAGAATAAGGTAATACAAGTACAAATAGGAATTTTAGACATATTTATCGATAATTATTACATACTCCTTTTATAAACCAATAGAATGTTTAGTTTAAATTAAGTTTAATATTTATAATATTCAGATCATACCTGAAAAAGATTATTTCTGTTAAAACAATATTAATTTGATTAGAAAAATTATAATACTTTAGTAACATATTTAATGTACTATCTTTGAAAAAATTTTTTAAAAAAATTTGTTTCAAATTATATTTATTAAATTTCATTACAGAATCATAACAATAATATTATTATAAATGTTTCATTTAATAATACTATTGTATAAATTTTTGCAGCGGTACTGGTGTCAATCGGCTGAGTCGGGTTTGAAGTCGAATCACCAAATTACTATCCATACTCTCTAGCAATCGAGCCATTATAGATCCCCATACTTATAATTGTATTGATTTATTTGAGTTGTAATAATAAAAAAATAAATAAAAAATACAAACTATAATTCTAAAAAATTCCATAAAGCTCTACTTTTGTATATTTAAAATCGTAGTCCATGAGCACTCACTCAATTATGTGAATGATGAATAAAGCTTCAGGATTTTATCATTACCATACAATAAAATGTATGCTCCCTTTGAACTTTATTCTATATACTTGTTCAATGACAAGCATGCAATTTAATCAAACTTAAATACTATAATTAACTTACTATAAGTAAACAAAATGAGAAAATTCGAACAAAATATTTTTGTCAATTTTAGAATTCTTTCAAAAAAGTAATATAATGTAAATTTTAAATTTTACAAATACAATTATAATTAAGGGCAGTCTGATTGTCATCATAATTATATTACATTAATTTGTTGAGAGAAAAAACTGTAAGACCGAGAAAAATATTTATTGATAAGAATTTATAGAATCACATTCTGTAAAGGGTACTCATAAACTATACAATGACAGAAAAATTTTTTAAATGCTTTGTACAATACACAATAAAATTCGCAAATTCGCAAAAATAAAATAAAAGTTAAAAATATAAATATTAGAATACAATCTTTTTGGTCTAAAGTAAATTTGTATGTATGGCACTACACACCAGCCGCTCAGGGAGCAGATAATTTATTCATCGATCATTCGTAGGTTTTGGTGCCAACTGAAATTAAAGCAAAAAATGGTCTGCGAGAAAGCACCTTCTTGAACCGGGCGCTCAGAAAGAATCTTTATGAAACGACGATCTGCTACTTCATGAATCATCGATGACGCTTAAAGTGAAGTTCTTTTTTCGCTTCTTAATGATTACATTATTGTAATTGATACAATTGTTTGGCAAGTTATCTATTAGCCACGACGAGCGCATTATAGTCAGTAATGTTCGACGAATTGGAATTTGTCACGTTGCTAAAAGAAAGAGTAAAAATGTTAGTTTTTTGCTCAATATCAGGTTTATAAAATCAATGTAATTGGGATATGAAGGTAAAATAATATATTTAAAGAATAGATTCCAATTGATATTTTAATAAAGCAAGCCAAAAGAGTGTTTTCACGAATTTACATTTCGGTTACACAATCGACCATTCATAAATGTTACTAAATAACATCTTCAAAGCAGTACATTGCTTCTATTTTCTTTTCGTAACAGATCACTATTTAAGTATTTAAAATATGTAGATAAATTACGATACAAGTAATCAATCAAGTAAAATCGTACTATATTAAATTATCTTATAATAATTTATTGCCAAATTAGTTCCGCAAAGGAGTGAAACTACTATAGAACACTATGGCGCATTCCTTTATCATAATGATAATATTAAAATTATAAAAGTAAATGATTGTTAAAATATACGTTATTATTTATTAGAATTATTTATTTATTAAATTTGTATATTACTAATGTCAATTTTTCAGCTCACATAATGATTTTTCTAATTTTCTTTTCCAAGCATTATACATTCTTATGCAATAAATCGTTAGCATTAGACATTCTTATTCAATAAATCATTTTATTTAATTTGTTTTATAGAGTAATTATTGCTTTCTACTATAAAATCGATGTATTTATGTCGATGAAAATATACAGTATTTAAATATTTTCGATCATCGCTTCTGCATTGTCCATAAAATTTCTCTTTTAATACGTATTAGTCAATTACAAGCCATGATTTTTTGGTCTAGTTTACACAATGATCCATGCTCCCTTTAAATATTTATATGATATAATTTCAGAATTTGATATATTGATCACATATTATCGAATATTGATACAGCTCCTGAAAAATATTATAATATATAATTAAAATCATGTATAATTAAGTTTATTTAATCATGTCTATTAGAAATATTTGGATTATATTTTTAAGATATTAGTACATAAATTATAATAATATTGAATATTAAAATAAAACAATATTTTATATTTTACAAAATGTTTAATGTTTAAGTACATAGTACATGTTTCAAATAAATAAAAAACTTTTTATATGGTTATAAAAAGGTTTCATCAATCAGTACGCTGCTTCTTAATATAAAATATAAAAATATCTTAAGAAAAATCTATCACCTTCCCTTTCAAATCTATATCTAAAATTACAAAAGCTATATTCATACTTGCTCTAGTTGTGATATTCGTTACAAAAATTATTTTCTTAAAACTAATGGTCCCAGTCATTATTTATTGTATTAAACTTACGGATAGAAATTACTCATTTTATGACTTATTTCATAAGTACAGTCGTGATTGTAAAGGAATGTTTAGTTCGATGGTTAGCCTTTCAGTAAGTCTATAAAGTATAAAAACAAATTTTTTTATTGATAGAAAAACTTACCATAATAATTATAAAACAGACAAAGTGTACAATAAATACTCTTACACATCTAAAAAATTTTTCCAAAGTACCTTAACAACGCGTAATCTGCTTATAATACTTTATGTGTAGTTTTACAATATAAAATTAAATATTGATTCAAATTTGTATAATTCTTAAGAAATTATTACGCGATTGATTAAAGAAAATTATGAGTATATTTTTCTAAGGCACTCTGTTTTATTATTCAACGCTTTAGTGTCAACTTTATTTATAAAAGAGTCTGACAAATATACTTTTATATTAGATAAAAATATCTTTAGAAACGCATAATTTTATTTTTATACGTAATTGGAATTTTATGAAGCTTTTCAGATTTGTTTTTGAAACTTCCATTATCTGATTTTTATACGATCAACTATTCATGTAGAAATACTACATCGTTGTGTAAAATTTCAATGGTTACTAAATTAATTATTGAAATAATAGAAATTGAGTTAAATTAATTTCTATTTTCCTTTATACAACTTATATGATATTTAGAGTATAATGTGCTATCTTAAAGGAGCCACATGTGTAAAAATCCGTGGTAGTTCTGACAATCAAAACTTTCTGACATGTGAGAGAAAAAGAATTAAGGAGAGAATAGTTAATCTCTTTTGTAAGTGAACCTTTACTTGGAGTCCAAGAAAGACAGTTACTCCCAACAAAACATATTCTCTCTTATACTTAATCTAGATAATTGTGTATGAAAACTAAAATTATTTAATACCAAAACTTTATATTAATATGCTATATTTTAAGAATATTTAATATTGTCTGTGACGATTAAACAAACTTAGTATTCAATGGCCCACTCCCATCTTTTGTATAGAAATATTCATTTCATAAATAATAGTAATGTACAAAATTATAATAATATAATTGTCCTCATTAGAAATATATATGCTGTTTAAAAATTAAAGATATGTCAGACAGATTACATCATGAAATATTTATTTTTATACTAAAGTTTTTTATCTTTAATTAAATCTAATAGAAATAATTGAATTAAAAATAATTAAATAATTTAGGAGAAGTGCTTTAGCAACGTAAATTGCACAAGCGAGGAATTTTAATAAATAAATAAATAATATATATATATATATATATATATATATATATATATATATATAATTTTTAAAACATAATAAAAAAGGTACAATTTTTTGAAAATTTGCAGTTTAGTTAATAATACAAAATATATATTAAAATAGTAAATATGTTAAATAGTTAAGGTATCTGCATTCTGGTTTATGATAATCTTTTTAGTCCAAACGGTAGTCACTAAAGAATTGAATTTCTATAAAAATCTTCATTGTATTTTTATCAGCATTCCAAGATGATTATTAAAAGAAAAAATGAAAAAAAATAACATGAAACAATTAATTACTTCTACAATTAGTCTTCGAGTGAGTACAATTTTATTAAAAATATTGTCAACAGCGCGTGCAAGATAATGTGAACAAAACCTACGTGAACTCGATCTCTTATATGTGCTATGTTCACCAATACTTCATAGTCTTTCGTCACTGATTATTGTCACTATTCGGGCATATAAATAGAACGACGTTAAAATAACATAACCAAAAGTTAAAGTGAATCTCTTATTATGTTAATTTAGAACGTGTCAATTTAGTTCTTAACTAGTAATATCTTATTTTTAATGTAAGTTTAAAAAAAAATAAAGCTTTTCATAAAGATGCGAATAAGATCGCTCTGAAATAAATCAATCAGAAGCCCAATACCGTAGCAAACAAATTTAATTGAACAATAGTTCAGATTTAACCGAGATTACCTGTACATTAGGTATCCATAACCTCTCTAATTTCTGTACAGAAACAATACACAACCTATTTTAATATTCACTATTGATACATACTTTTAATGAGGTATTTATTCAGTATTAAATTGCTATTCTTACTTAAGAATCTAATGCTTCAATCTTAGTGCCGAATATTATGGTACAAGGAAAGAAAGAATATATGTCCAATATTTATATAATTAAAATTCAGGTCAGTAGAATAATCCCACAGTAAATGAAAGTAGTTAAGGAAGAAAGAAGGACTTCCTTTTTAATAAAACTATCGATATGATAAAAGATATAGAAAGAAAGATCATGAAAGTAATTATTATTCAAAATCATTACTCATTACGGCAACAGATAAATATAGATCGGCTGATTATAGAATGTAGAGCCTTAAATAATAAATTATCAAAAAAAGATTACCTCGATCAGAATAGTTACAGATAAATCAGCTGAAATGAGACATGATCTTACAATTTATGCAGAACCAACTCTATTTTCTTCTAATCCAATCTAAATTTCAATATTTGTTAAAATAACCACCAATATCATAGAAGTATAAAAATACGGTGATGCTTGATAAAATTTGAATTAGATATGAAATTTCTTATGCAAATCTTACGAAAGTTGCATCGGATATATAAATCAGAATTATAACCTGTGTATAGAGAGACAGTCTGTTTGTGAATCCAATAAACCAATATTATGTATATATATATAATAGATTCATAGCTCATCGAAAGTCTACTATTGGTCTGGGTACCTAAAGTAATCTAATAAATGCATATATTCGGGCAACTATGTATTCTTTAATACTGTAAAATTAAATACAAAGTCCAGATATCCTCGAAAGAATTATCGTCTTCATTATGGAGTGTCGAAGAATCGCGAAGGTAAGAAGCTCAAAAAATACATATTATAATTAATATTGAACACAGTTGCTCCAGGGCATGTAAAAATACAATAAGGAACCAATTGTATAACAGTGCAACTATTGATTTGGTATGTTTAATAATACAACGTAATACAACGTCCTCCCATGCACAGATAACGTTTTAAGTTTATAAAACTATTCAGTACGCGTTCGCTTTATGTTGTATTATTCGTTATTCGAAAAAATCGACCTACATCATTATAGTTATCATACCTATGATACATATCGTGTAAAAAGTATTTAAAAAATTTTTTTATTTAATTTTATAATGTATCCTGCTTTTGACTTATTTCATATATTGTGCGTTACAGAGAAAGTATGAATTAATTTCCAAAGAGGAGATAATTTATTTATATTTATATATAAACGTCTATTATCTGGATTTAATAAACTAATATAAAATTCCTTTTTGGTGATAAAAAGTTTTTTCGACCATGTAAATGCACATAATATGACTTAAAGCATTTTAATTAGTTTCCTAAAGTTAATCAAACATTTCAAGCGTCCTATACTTTTCAAACTGATAATTAAACTTGACAATTCTGATATTAATTGAAATATAAAGTCAAGATGTACAAAAAAGATGTACAAAAATGACCAAATATTCCAAATTAAGCAATATTTTGTCCATATATGATTTTTAAAGGTTAACTGTCTTCGAACCAGTAAAGGAGACCATTTGATAACATCGCCTTTTAAAATCAAATTACATTACTTTTTGTATAAAAAATCCCTACAAGTCCATAAAACTGAGCTTTAATATAAAAATATTTCTCTCTTGGAAAAATGGTACAAATCGTTTTTAATTACTGTGCTGCCATCAATCGACTTAGGGTTTCGGTATTAATTAGAATAAAAATGATATTCTAAAAATCGTAATTTTGTTTAATATTTCAAGAGGCCTGCTGATCCCCTTGGTGATGACGCTTGAAATGCACCGTTAAATTACCCCTCTGCCGAGCTTTATAGGGACACTGGGGACACTGAAAGCTCGGCGGTTTGTCCCCGCACTCAAGGCTCTCGTGCCGCCTCATGGTGCTCTTCCACCTGTAGCCTTTACCGCAAAATCTGCATCGGAACTGCCTCTGCTGGCTCGGTTCCTGCGCGGCGCTTTCCGCCAATTCCTTCAGCTCTTGGCGCCGTAACTGCTGCTGTTCGAGTTGATGGCGGGAAACGAGGCCGAGAGAAGCAGGGAACACGAGGCTATCGTGGGACGAGGACGTCGCCTCTTCCTCGATCTCGAGTTCGATTTGAGCGCGTTGCTGCTGCTGCTGGTCGCTACGGCTGCGAGTCAGCGGCCGGGGCTTCTTGGCGAACTGCTTAAAATTCCGGCGTAGCAGGGAAATCATGCTCAGCCGACTGGTTTTTCCTGAGGACAAATAAGCAGGCGGGTATTGACCCGTTAATAAATTTGACGATTATTAATTAATTTACGATAAATCTGAAGGAAAATTTAGAGTGGCTGGTTAGGTTCTTCTCCAGATTAGAAGCTTTTGATAAATTACGAAAATCGTAATAAAATGTATCCATTCACCCAAAAAGGAAATGAAGATTTCGTTTGAACTGTAATCAGATTTTTCACATAACATTAATTCAATATAATATGAAATTTTGAATATTTTCAGATACCATGAGTATTGATGTATAAATTTTCCTTCATAAGTGTTACTTTCAAATTTCGAAATAAAATTATAGATATAATCAAAAAGAACGAATTAAAAAAAATAACAAATAACAACCTTTCATTTTTGGTAAATAAGAAGATACAGATCTAAGATGATGAAAAATCTAATAACTAAAACGTGCAAATAATGTGAAAAAACTAATTACTTTCATAAATGAAACCAGCACCAGTGAAAGTAATGATTCTAAAAATATCAGAAATTAATAAAATATAAATATAGAATTAAAATTAAATTTACTATATATAAAAAATGTACAATTGTTTATTAAAATAGAAAGAATTATAAATAGTGTTAGGGTTTATTTCAAATTACATTAGCATATTATAATTAAAAATTTATTGAATAATTAAAATACTACAAACATTTACAAAACTTGTTAAACATAATCGTCAACAATTCCATCTATATATATAAATAAATAAATAAATATATATATATATATATATATATATATATATATATATTCAAAAGAGTGTCTTTTTCTTTTCTGACCTGTATCTAAAATTGTATAAATAAAAAAAAATCAAAAGAATACAATTTTACTGAATATATAGTATTTATAAATATTATTAAAATGACAAAATATTACATATATATATATATACTTGCTTTTATTAATACAATCCAGAATTTTCATATAAACATGGAGATATGGTTACAAAGTGAGCAATGCTTATATATATCTAGGAAATATATTGATACGAAAATATCAAGGATATCCTAGGCCTTTTAGATTGGTGGCACGATATATGGTTCTATCAGAGGATATATATTTCCTTTATAAATAATTTCTAAAATTTACGGAATCTTGCATTATATAATCTTATCAAAGATATCCATATATGTAAGCAACGTTACGGAGAAAAATTCTCCTGATATTAAAATAAAATCAAATTAATAATTATATACGATAAGGGATATCTGTTGCAATGCATTATCTGCTAATTTATAATTAATTGGCATAGGTAGATCAAACAATTTTTTCAATCTTCAAATTTAATTCTATCATAAGTTAGATTAGATGTGAACTTATTAATCACTCTTGAACCTTTTTTTCAAAATAATAACAGTATCTAGAATTGAATCAAGTTATATAGGCAATTCGTTATATTAAAAACTGCTGCAGGAAAGAATCATTGTAATCAGGAATCATTAATAAAATATGTGTATTACTGATAATGCGAAAATAAAACGGAAGATTAGTTTATTAATACCAATTTCAGATAATTAAGAATTTAAGTGTTTCATCTGTTTGTGTTGTTGAAGTGACATTTGCAATACTTTATTTTCAATAGATACTATGCATTATAATTTATTTTTTTAACACGTGATTATAGACAGATCAATCTAGTCCTTTAATTAGAGGTCGCTATTAAATTCCTACCGTATATATTTAGATACTTCTTACAATAATAGTAATAATAATAATAATAATAATAATAATAATAATAATAATTTGCTTAAACATGTTATTTTAGTAGGTTATTTAAACCCTTTCTAAAGCATATTAAATATAAGCAACTGGTCTGAATTAATTAGTCGAAAAATGTGATATAGTGTGTTTGTCAAAAGCCTTTCAAAATTTCGGCATGAGATCCGTTTAGTAACTCTAACTGATATGAACAACGTTTCGGGGTTCACGTCAGCGTTAGCAAACCGACGCATTCACCACCTAAGCCTACAACTGACGGAATTATGTCAAATATAATACTATATTAAAAAATATAGATGTTTCAGATATTATTGAAAAGACTTTTAAATATATAAATAATTTATTAACAATATACAATTTTTAATCGAATTTATTAAATTAAAATAAATTATCGGAATTAAAAATATTGCATTCTTCTACGCTGTATCTTTTACAAAATGAATAAGATTAGCTTTCGAGTTTTGTATTAGTATAGCACATTTAATTGTTGAACATTGAATCAACTATTTCATTTTTAACTTGTATTGGTATTCAATGTTGTACTGTGCGAACTCTAATTCTTTATCTACTAACACTATCACAAAGCGAAATTTCATTGTCTGAATTTATATCAAACTCTTCTTTTAAATAAATTTTAATAGGTTCTATCTCAAATCTAATACAGTAATTGTGTTCAATTTTTATTAAGTTACCTAAAATAATATTTACTTTTTATAATGCTGTATTATAATATATATGAAATGAAGTTTTTACATAAATGTAAATTACTTACAAATATTAATAGATGAAACAAAATTCTTATTTGATGAAATTAATATATCATTCTTTGAATATTTAGTCCAAACACCAGCAGTTTCTGTAACATTAAAAAAACTAAATTACAATGCATTTATATAAATACAAAATTCATAAATATTTAACTATATACCATATTTATATCTGACTTCATTATTGAATTACTACATTTGGAGGTTAACACTTTCATTTTTTACATATTTTACTGTGTCGAATTAGGTTGACTATTTCAACAGAAAATAAGTACATTTTTATTGTGAATATTTTAATTTCAGAAATAGTATTTCTTGTACTTTTCTCAATAAAATATAATTGTTTAATATTATTTTTATTAACAATTTTAAAAAAGTTAAATTGATTTCTAAAATTTACACAATTGATTCTTCATACAACACATAAATATGTACTTAAATTAATACTTACATATAGTGCATCCTATAATTCAAAAAATTTATTAATTTACATACCGATATAGATTGTGTTTATTAATTATACAAAAAATAAGTACAAACATTTCATCTTGATTTGTTTAATTACATATTTCGCAATAAATTATTAATTTATATTAAATATAAAATACAAAATAGGTCCTTATGTTAATTTTAAAACAAAATCTTTCAACGAATTTATAATATCGTAAACTGCAATGTCGCCAAAATTTATTAGCTAGAAAGACAGATATATAAATAACAAAAAATAATTTATTACCACGTTTTCTATAATAAAAATAAAATAAGAAGTAAAAATGTCTCGAATAAGAAGTAGCATTTAATAATAAAAAATTGTTTTTACCATTTATAATTTTATCTTTAAAGTTATTTTATTTATTAAATGATTCTGACATAAAAACGAGGTTTTCAAGTATCTTTATTGATATTTTTTGTCTTTCTAAACTTGTTTTTATAGAATTTTGTAATATAAATATTAAACAATAAAAATTATTATCGTTCAATAATATAATTTAAATATATAAAGCGTTTAGAATTAAGAAAAATAAATCATTCACTGATGATACAGGGCTAAAGCTATTTGCGAGACTATGGTAACCTCTACACAAATTAATAAAATTATTCTAGTGCCTTGCTAAAGAGTCCATCCTAGTAGCCTTCGATGAAACACCCTGATCTTATATAAGGAATTCTTTAGAGGCTATTAACTTTAGTGGCGACATAGAGCTTTAGTCCAATACCATCATTGAAGGTTTTTTTTTGAATTTTTATTCTACATAGATATAATCATAGAACCACAAGTATTACTGCAAGATGTTACATTATCGTCGATTTCTATCCCATGCTCAAATTTGTGATCAAGTCCCTATCTCATCTATACGTAGAAAAGAATAGAAAATTTATTTTATAATTCTACTTGAGATAATCAAATTAATAAAAAATGATAAAAAAGCTCAATATAAATGAATATATAAAATCACTTATGTTAAAGGATACTTTATCTACTCTTTGAACTTTTTAATTCAAAGTAGTTTAAATAATATGTGTGTGTGTGTGTGTGCGTGTGTGTGCGCGCGTGTGTGCCTGTGTGCGCGTGTGTGCATGTGTATGATTATTAGTTTAACGTACAGTATCATATAACAATACTTTAAGTGGTTCTATCGGCTTTAATATGGTATTATTAAGAATATAATAAATAATAATCTGAATATTTTTCAAATAAATATTTACAATGATAATAGTAAAACCTCACCAATTAATTAGCCCTACAATCTTAATAGCAAATAAATGATTAATTAATAAGGATAATTTTCGTAACAAAAAATTATCATTTAGTTTATGACCCGTTAAAAAATCAACATAATTTTTATTAGAAATATAAACTTGACTTGAGTCGAAATTTTTTATTGTTTATAATGTAATATTTCGATTAATAGTTCATTTAAATGTTATACAATAATCAATAATAAAATATTTACGTAAGATATTTACATAAAATAATTAAGTCGGCGGAGTCACCTTAAAAACTTGAGTCGAATATATACAAACTGTTATACTAAAATTAAGTACAATTTTTACGATAAACCTTTTTTAAATTGCAATAAAAAAAGGTTCTGTACATAAAAATAGTCATTGTATAATATATGAAGGAACTTCTTCGGACAATTGGAATGTTAAGCAGATTGGATAAAAATTCACGTTATTTTTGAATTTTCATAATTGGGCTCCAAACTCTGATACTGCTGATGGGAATGCAATCTCCAATACGGACGAAAGTGCGCCAAACGTTGAAAAGGGCAGTGCATTTTTAGGTGGTTCTTAAGAAGGCCAAAGGTGCGATATGATTTTATGCAACCAGTGCAAGCGAACTTAAGTGGCTTTACGCAGTTGACACAAATAGATATAGGATTATCCGGAGTTGAGTTGTAGGTACACTTGCATTTTTCGCAATAAGCACGAATTGGATCTTCAGTTTCTATGCAAAAAGGATGAGATAGTAAAAAATTTACGTTTGTATTTTTGAAATTTTATTAGATTGCAAATCATCACAAAACCTTTGTGATTTGCATTTATTTATTATAAACCATACCAACCATTTACGGTGTTACTGCTACTATTGCTCTTTGCTTGGTATCCTGATTTTTCTATTGAAAATATTAAGAATTAAATATAAAATGTTATATATCAAAAAATAATTTTACAATAAAGCGTTTTTTATACAAAGCATTTCTATTACGTGTACCTATAGATACTTGGCTGTTAATGTGGTTATGTTGATAATTACGTAAGCATATTCGATCTGAATGATTTTTTAGTTTTAGATTACTAGACTTTGAAAGTACTTCTGGAAGAAAATAAACTTTATCAGAAATACTGAAGATACTACAATTAATTATTATATTGTACCTGTATAATTTTCATCGATAATAGTAATGGAATCTTCTGATAAATACAAAGCTTCTTCCTTGTAGTTCGAAGAATATTGATGATTTACTTGCAAATCTGAAAAATAATAAGAATAATAATATTAGATAATTGATGCTCTCATAATAGAATAATTCTTTAATAGCTGTAATAAGGATTAACTTATATTATACGTTACTTTGAATATAGTAAAGCAAAATGGAGTAAAATCAACATGTATTAAATTAAACTGATTAAAGTTAGCCTTTAAATAAGTTAGTAAATCAGAATCAACCAACACAGATTAATAATTAGTGCTACCTAGTAGCGTATTGTAATAAATATTATAAAAAATATAGTTCATAACTGGACTTACTGCATGGTATATAAGAAAGAAAATGATATAGGTAGTAAAGTTAAATATATTTCATTTACAGATATTTAAGAAAAAATTAATACGAATGCATCGTTTAAAAATAAGATTACAATTTGAAATATATTGCAATGTAATATTTAATGCATTGCTAATCTATTACATTTAAACGATTTTTTAAGTTAAGAGTTGAACGTGCATACGTCGGATTAAATTATTTAACGAATAAAAGGTAATGGAGATAAGAAAGTAGTGTACGAGCATTTTTACTAAAAAATATTAACGTCTTTAATTTGTAATAACAGTTACTTTGTCAAAAGCTTTCAAAAAATATTTTTTAATCACTTATTGCATATATAAAGATAAAATGGTGTTTTTAACAATACTACTTAAATTAATTTAAAATTTTGATAAATTGTACAAACTACTGTTAAAAGTTTTTAGGATATTGTAGTTCTTAACAGCTTATTTTCTTACTATTTTGCTGGCTCGATTTAAAAACAAATGCTATTTACGAAAAGCCATAAGTAGGTACAAACTGAACAGGACCTACTTTATGAATATATATTGTTGTGAAGGAATAAAACTATTTTACCAGATGCGAGGAATTTGAAGTATTGCGCAATGCTATATTTCTGACTATTTATTTCATCTCGAGAATTTTTTTCTTTGCCAATCGTTTGTATTTTATTGATTTCAATAACATCAATGTCAGTCAATGTGTTTGACATTGTATATCAATTTATAAAATAAACTATTCATAGAAAAATCTGTGCTTTGTTATTTATTGTTAATAGATTGTATAGTGATTTAACATGAACATATATAATAATGACTTTAATGTTTATATTTTTGACGCAGACGCATTTTATTGATTATTATATATAGTTAATACACGACGATACTTTTGTTGAATCAATTGTTTTTCTTTCTCTACAACTTCTTTTAGAAATTCTGAAAAGAATAATAAATGAGTTATTGTTATTTTAGGATATAGGAGGTATTATTCATCACATTTAATGTTTGTATAATGTTTTGTAGATTTTTTAAGGTTAAAAAGCAAAATATGAAAACATGAATTTTCTTCTTCTATATATCAATAAATTATATGTGAAATGAAAATTTAACACAAATTAAACATAAAACTAATAACACAGGACCATAAATTAACATATTCAATTGACATAAAATTTATATGTAATTTTCGTCGCTAAATCCGAATACATTATCCATTTGCTCATTATCCATCCTACCACTGCAGTATGAAAACTTGAAGATAATTTGTGATACAAACAATTATTTTTTATATTATATTTGAAAAGAAAGAAAACTTTACGTTCAGATATGAACGTATATTATGTGTCTTAGAAAAAATCTCGAAATTAACTTTAGTAACTTTAATTTATGTTATTTTTATACATTTTCATAAAGTACGTACGGGTTGGTACCCAAAAATATGGGAAATTCGTCATAACTTCTTTATTTATTAATATTTTTATACCAAAATTTGATCATCTTCAAAGTATTCTTCCTTGAAAATAACGCATGTCTGCAAACGATGCTTTCATTGTTCAAAATATTTTTTAAATTTATTTATCGGGATGTTCTTCAGCCCATCCTGCGATTATTATTTTATCTCTTCCACAATGATAATATTCCTCAGAGATTTCCTCTCATGCCCGTTTTAAGTCTGTTGAATTAATAGAAATGACAACCAGACAGATCCGGTAGGGTTTCTAGTAGAGGAGGGGATCAACGATTGATGTCATGCCCTTTTTGGCCAACAACTGCTGTGGGCCGGTGCGCTATCTTGATGGGAGAATCATTCGCCTACACGCTAAATATATTGTCTTTTCGTAAGGTGGTAAGATGGTAAGATGGCCAAAATACGGAACTGTAAGTAAGAATTGGAGTTACCAAAGAATTATAAATATGTAGAACAGTCTTGGCATCCTTGAAATAATAAAATAATCTTTTTATAAATCCAACCAACTATATGGTACTTGAATGAATAAATACAGTCAAAAGTAATGCCAGGATCAGAAATATAATCATAATGGGATAAAATAATATGATTTAAAAATTATAATAACTATTAATAAAAACAGTAAAAACACTTAAATTAATTTTGAAATTTCATCCTATTCTTTTAAACGCTGAAGTTCTATGAATTTAAGACTTGCATCTCCGTAATCCGAAACAAGAATGCACTCAACATCCTCTTCTCACTATTAAGAACATATCAAAGAATTAGATAAATAAATAAACAGAACTCCAATTCGAGAACCTTCAAGATAATAGTCTTCTGATTTATCTAATGAAGCAACTGTAAAAATATAGTACTATCCTCAATTAATCATCTAATATAGTAATATTGATTTCAATTTGAAGTAAGTCATTATCTACATCCAGAGTCAATAACATCGTCATTTGTTGAATATTCATTTGATAGAAATATTACTTTATCTTTTTAATGTGATTGATTTTAAGTACAATTCAATGAAATAATATGTGTGTGTGTGTGTGTGTGTGTGTGTGTGTGTGTGTACACATATATATTGATTCAAAACATGGAATATATTCGATAATTAAAATATAAATTATAACGATTGAAATATTGTTTTTTAGAGATCTTTTATAGGTAAGAAGTATTTATTATAGTATTTTTCTCTACACGATTTCTATACTTGTCAATGTTCTGTAAAAAGCGCCTTACTTTCTATTTATTTATAAACATGGTATCTCCTATATGGTTTATCTGAAAAATATCACAAATTTTAATTTATGCCATGAATAATACTTATATATATATATATATATATATATATATATATATATATATATACTTATATTTATATAAGTATATTTAAGTATAGTTAAATATAAATATACTTTGATATATTTATACTTAAGAATTATATATTAACTTATTATTTAAACTTAAGTAAATACAATACCTATAGTAAATATCGTTACAGATAAATAATTTATAAACTATGGTCAAATGGATTTAAATTTATTTAGTTAAAAATGTCATCATACAGCTGATTTTACAGTATAAATGTATATATATATATATATATATATATATATATATATATATATATATAATGATGATATATAAACAAATTATCAGAAATTTTTTAACGTACTATCATAATATAATATTGCGATAAGTTATGCAGTCATACTAGACGTAAAAGATACTTTTACAAGTTTATGCTACATTGTATGTGATTCATACGTATAAATGTAAATTGTTAGCAAAGTATGTATATAAATATCAAAAAACGCATTTTGTCCTACATACGAACAATTGAAAAAAGTTTCCTACAAAATTCTTAAATGATTAGGGTATAATTGTGATATATATATATATTTTTTTTATATTGATGATATAATTGGAATAATATAAAAATGCAATTGAACATCAGTCGTAGCTATTTGATATATTCAATAATTAAATATAGCTTAATAACTTGTTCCTAATTATAAAAAGCTGAAAATTACTTTTCAACGTAGTATATATTATTGCTCATTTTTCAGACTTCTTTAAATTACTAATCTAAATGTAATTTTATATATTATCAGAGGCGAATTATCTGTATAGCAATTAGAACCAAAGCAATCTTACTAATCCTCCTACTTCCCTAAGTAATTTAATATTTGTTAAAGATGCAAGAAAAAACGAATAAAAATTTTCATAAATTAGTTCTTTAGAACCGAGTAAAATGTAGACTATATTATACTTCGACCTACGAGCCTTAAAATACCATCAATTAATTAAAATTATTTTGTGGAACGATGGAAGTGTGTATTTTACAACATTAGTAATGAATTATTAAATTATTAAATGTGTTGTAAATCTTTAATAAACAATAATGTATTGTACCATCCATATGTTAAGAAATTTCTTTAAAATTTTTGTTTAAAATAAATATTGTCTTAAATTTTTTAAGATTGTATTTTTAGGCGTTTTGTGTATCGTAATCATTTTTTGATAAAGTACATACCCACTATATTGATTTCATTCAAAAAGATGAATTAAAAATAATCGCAGGAAAAGTAACTCATTTAATGCAATGGGTTGCCAATATGCATTCTTAGATTTTTTACTCTTTCGTGGTCTACGTTGAATATGAGATCATTTTTATAAAATCAAAGCTATTAGCCTTTGTTCGACAAAAATATAGCCTACTTAGTACGTGACATAGATATTTAAACCATTATCAACAGAAAAATTATCAAGCGATAATTCAACGGAACAATTTTAAAGTTTTTGTGATATGCGAAATGCTGAATAAGTTATTCGGTCCTTGAATTAGCATACCAGCTGCAATGAAAAAGATATTACGAGCTTCTGAATCAGATAAACCAGATAGTGATCTGTGAACGCAATGAGCCGAGCCTTGTACAATATCAATATGATATAAAAATCACGATAAGAAAAGCATGTTAAATATAATTATTAGTAATAATAGTTTTGTATTTTAATGCTACTCGTAAATACTTTAAATGATTGCTTTGATTCACATTAGCCTCTGAATAGGCGTGGATAATCAGATGCTAGAGCACGATAGAATAAAAAAGCCTAAGTGCCCGATATCTGTATAGAGAAAGTAGAATAGCGTAGAACACTATATATGGATTGAAGGAATCTAAGGACACTAGAGTAATCTAAAGACACTGATCTCGGCGAACTCCTAATTTCGAGAAATCTTCTTCGTAAAGAGTCTCTGGTGCTTTGATCTCATGTGGAGCTTTAGCTGATACTTCAAGTAGCACCTGTAGTCGCAGTGCCCGCACGAGAACCCCTTCTCCTTCCCACAATTGTACGTCTCGTGTCGTTTGAGCGTCTGCGAGTGTCGGAAGGTCTTCTTGCACGTGGCGCACTTGTAGAGGCTCTGGATGTCGAGGTCACGATGCTGAGTGCGATCGTGCAGCTCCAGGGACGCCTTGTACTTGCTCACAAACGGGCAGGAACTGCACTTGAAAGCCGCCTGCTTCTTGCATGTAACTCGCTTGTGGCGCTTTAAGTTCTCGTAACTGGAGAATTTGGTGCCACATTCGGCGCAAAGAACCTGAATCTCCTTGGCTTCGGTTTTCACGTTGGGATTGCCGCAGATCGACTTGATATGGCAATATAAGGTCATGTATTTCTGGAAAATCCTGCAACACTTGGAGCACTGTAGTAGTAGAGTCGAATTGCAGCGCTCGCAGAAGGTCACTTTCTTGCGCGGTGGTTTGACGTATGAAACAGCGCAAGTTGGACAATTCAGCATAATCAATTCTGAGGGACCTATTTGAACGATTTGTACAGGGGTTAGATTTTGAAAAAAATCTCCTCACAATTGGATTTATGATTAATTTATGATCGGTTTGTCATGTAAATATTCTGTCTTTTATTGTTTTGTGTTTAATAGAGTCTTTGAAAATATTTTACATTTAAGTTTTTTTTCAGATTGTGCATGTTAAAAATAAAAATTTTACTTATGTCGACTGTTCTGAATTAAATCAATAAAACTTTTTATCGGTCTTACAGTCTTTATATTATAATATATTAACTAATATAATGACAGTCAGACTGTTTATGATCACCCCCAAGGATCTGAAATAGAACTTATTACTAAAATAAAATTACATTAGATTAAAAATTAAAAATAATAAAAGTGAAAATAATAAAAATAATAAACTATATTCTGTTCTGACAATCTGACTGCACCTATCACCTTAAATTTAAATTATTCTTTCGTGTCCTTTGTTAACCTAGAATATAGTTTATTATTTTTAATCTAATTTATTTTTAGTAATAAGTTTTATTTCAGATTCTTCGGAGGTGATAATAAACAAGGACAGTCTGCCCGTCATACTTTTTGTTAAAATATTATTATTAGACTGTGATACCGATAAAAATATTTATTAATTTAATTACGCTGTTATTGAATTATATTAATCTTTTTAAAAATACGAATCTAATATAAATGTTTTCACGTTTTTCATATATGAAAAAATTTATTTAAATTTTCAAGTAATACCAGTTTACGAATAAAAATACTAAGATGAATTAGTCGAATGACAATAATGGCTAATTGAGATACATGAAAAACATTTTGTAGATTACGAACGAAAAACTAACCAATATATTTTACGAAAGGTTTTGTGTTTTTAAACCGAAATTAGATTTGAAAAGCATATATACACTAATGAATAATAATTCTCAATTTACTCTATAAAATTTGTACAATATATAAAAAATTAAACAATTAAAAAATTATTAAATTATAAATATAATTTAATTAATTATTGCATAAATGTCGTGGAGATATTTCCAAATACTCACAGGCATATCGTTCGGATGGTGTTTTGACTTGAATTTTATTCTCTTGCTTTTGAACGTCTAAAATTAAAATGTAAATTTTCATGTATAAAAATAAATCTCATATGAAATTACGTAATAAAATTATTAATGGATTTGTGATTTAGAAGTGCATACCATTGGAAATTCCTGTAGATGATTGCTTTTTAGATGGCTTAAAATAATTTCCTGCAATGTAAGTTTAGATTTCATAATTATTAATTCGATTTAATTTTGCCAAATTATTCACATGCTCTAACAGCAACAGTAGAATACTACTAAAAATTATCATTCAAAAAATGCAAAACTGCAAATGCAGACATCAAATACATAAATAGTGAAGTAAACTATGAATAAACCAAAAGATCACTATCTACTTTGTGAAAGAAAACCGAAACATGTAACATTTAGATTTTTATATTTTCATAATTCATTTATCTATATAAAAGATGCATATATGTAATGTTCAAACTGAAATTTTTTTAATAATTGTATTTTAGAAAGATAATATTGCTGACACAAGTCTTATTAAACCTAAATATATACAGTATATTAACGAAATATGAAATATACGTGTAAATAAATTTGTATTGTTTTAAAGAAAGGATAAAGCATTATAGTGAGTATATGAAAAATGTTTATTGTTTATATATATATATATATATATATATATATATATATATATTTAAAATAAGTAAATCTATGATTAATGTACAGTTCGAATTTATTGCAGGTGTTGGAATTTATTTATCTCAGATTTAAACAGTTAATTTTTAATAGTGGTTTAAATATATTTATAATATATTCATAATAATGTTTATTACAAAATGATTTATCTAGCTGCCAAAAAGCGATCCAATTAGATAAATTTAGTATCCTATAAAGTAAAAAAATGCTTATGTTTTTTAAATTTATTTTCTTCATAGTGTTGTAAAATTACAATTTTTTTTTCACATCATTCTCCACACATCAGAATAATATTCTACGTATTAGTAAAAGGAGAAACTACGTAGATCTTTGGTCGAGCGCAAAACTTACCATGTTATGATTATCGATATATTTGATACATAGATGATTCAATTAATTCTGTATAAATTTGGTATCAAAGAAAGCGACAGAGAAAGAAAGAATGAGGCTAATTTTTAATAACCAAATATTAATGTTTTCTAAAATTGTTGTTCAAGAAAGATTTTAAAGATACTTATCAATACAATATTAACGGAAGAACAGTTGGAATTACATAAAATAGTGATCCTATAGAAAGAATTCTTTGCACTCTATAATTTATTGGATAATGCTTGCAACTTAACATAAAGTATAGAAAAATATTGTAGAACTCAAGTCATTCACCAGTCAAAATCGAAAATGATTTTTTAAAGTATTACTAGTTCATCACTATTTAGAATTTACAAAATTTTAAAATTAGAAAATCAATAATATTCTTCATGTGAGGGTAACTTTGCCATTTAGTAGTTTATTTTTAAGTGAAACGAATGTAATAAAAATATTTTATTTTTTGCGATTTGAAACACTTACAATGATTTTCTTTAAACTTTAAATATTTAGAAAAATACTTTTATTCAGCCATTTTTAGCAAAAATATTAAAAGTATCTTATTGGATATGCAAAAAATTAAGCATCAAGCAAGTAATATTTTTAATTTTTTTTAATTATTCAGGTTCGTATGGATAGTTCTTTTATTGAAAGTAAAATATTATATTTGCTGGATGCTTTTTATCAGATCAAAAAATTAAATATATTTTTTCATAATGCTAGAAATTTTGTCAAGCCCTAAATGGGGGCCTTTTATTGTAAATTGCAAGAACAAAAAAAACAAAAAGCAATACACATTTTAGTTTCTAATAGCTACTAATACTATATTTATATAATATTTCAATTTATGTCATATTGCCAGTGTATTCTTCACATTGCCTATCCAGATCCTGATCCAGAGTCTAGCATTAACATCATTCTATAGATCTACTAGAATTTTACTATTATATAACTTCAAGATAATATACATAAAATTTTACATTAAGGTTATTATAATATTTCTTTTATTTATTTATTAAAACATAACTTGAAATATGTATCATTTACAACATATTATATTTTACAATATATTTTAGTGCATTTAATGATACAATTTAAAATTATTTTAAAATAACAGCAACAAATAGAGTAGTTTAATCATTTCAACAATACCAATATGCAACTCTAATAACCAGTTTGTTTTGGTAGTAATATTAGTGATAAGAAAAATATAATAAGTATCTTACCAGATTTTACTTAGAATTAGAATAATTATTATTTGTAAAAAAATGCATTCGATAAAGAAGTATATATTAAGTATAAAGAAAATAATTTTTTTCATTACATTATAATGCGCTTGGTCTTACAATATAAAAACCGAAAAGAATATGGCCATGATTCTTTTTTTTTCATATCATATGATTAATTGAATATCGGTCTTACAGTATTTAGAATATAATATATTAACTAAAATAATGACAGTCAGACTGTCCTTGTTTATAGTCACCCTCGAAGAATCTGAAATAAAAGTTATTGCTACAAAATATTATATTAAAAATTAAAAATTACAAATAAAAATTAAAATAAAATTAGAAATAAAATAAAAATACAATAATAAATCAAATATAAATAATAAAAACAATGTTCTATTTTAGCAAAGGACAACCTGACTGCCCCCACCACCTTAAATTTTAATTTGCCTTTGGTGTCCGACGTTTCGAACCACTACGGTTCCTCTTCAGTAACTAAACTGAGTTTATTGTGACCGTTGACATGCTTTAAGAACGGCCCTATCATCTTATAATCCTTGCCGCACTTGTTACAAGCGTATGATAATCTCTTATTCTGATTGGGATTTTTTTTCACGCCCAATGAATTCTGCAAAGCTGCAAAAATATAAACGATGTAAGAATAAATGCAATAATTACATACTTGATTAAAATAGAGTATCAAATCCAAGTTTTACATTGTCATATAATACTATGGAGTAAAAAATGTTTTCTCACCAAAACAAGTAACTGAAGAAATAACAAAAGAATATATGATAAAATTATTAATTGAAATACATGATTCTTTATGGAATATGTAAATTAATTTTATCAATTAATAATGCTACATCTTATTCTTCGAAAAAAATTGGACTTAAAAAATTGGACGAAAAGTGAAATAAATAATTTTGTTTTTTATTTTCAAAATTCTATTTGACCATTTTTAACAAGTTCTGCTGGTAACTCTTAATTGTCTATAATTTTTTGTTCTTCTCAAAAATTACACTACCTCTTTATAATACTTTCTTTAAATAATTGACTCAAATTTTAAATAGTAATATATACCGTAAATTTAATGTAAAAAGAAATACTCACAAATTTCGGAGTCTAGATTAGTTAACATAGAAGACCGCGTGCTATATATTTGCCTTACAAAACCTGCTTTATTCTTGTCACTTTTTCCAAAACCTCTACGTTCTTTCTTATTCTTTTTCTTACCAACTATAAGAAATAACTATCAGTACATTATTTGGTTTTATTTTTTGTTAACTATCATTTAGATAACAAACCTGCTCCGTTTGAATTTTCATTCCGAAAAGTAGCAGCACTCAATTTAGCCAAATTAGTATCAGCTTCTGAGTAATTGCAATCATAATCTTCTGCATCTATAATTTCAATATGGCATATTTACAAATAGGGTACAATACTAATCTAAATTAACAGACTAAAACAAACCAGACAGGTGAAGAATTAATGACTCATCTTCGGACTCCGTAGCACCTTCGTTTTTGACGTTGACGACTTCCACGGCCACAGTTTTGATACAAAGAGAAATTGCTAAAACATTAAAACAAAATTTAGGAATAAATAATAAGATTAACAATGGCACAATAATCTTTCGCTAATACTATTCAATGGATTTCAAATTAAGGAAAGGGAAAATACAGTACGAAATGAATTTCAGTAAAAATATTTATTCAAATAATACTAATTAAATATTTAATTTTAATTACCTAATTTTTCACTAGATACAATGAAGGTTTATTTTGCATTCATAGACATTATCGTGATTCAAATTAAGATTTAATTTCTATCATTCGAATAAGCATTTAGTTGTATTCAAATTTATTTTTCGATTCATACTTATATGAGGCATTGATTCACTTACATATGTTATCAATCGCAATATGATTCAAGTGTATATAATTTAATATGCTAATTTTTTTATACTAATTGTAAGAAAATAATGTCTAAATATAATATTTTTATCAATTTCTCTTATTATAAATAAAATTTTATATCGGATTATAAAAATCGTCTTGGAATACTAATACATCTTAATAAGCTGCAGTTATGAATAAAATAATACTTTTAAATAACAACGTAATTTAAAATTAAAAAATTTAATTTCTAAAAATAAAGTAAAAATGATTAGTAAAATTCTTTCAATTGTCAAAAAAAATTTAATAAAAATAATATAGCTCAAGGTTATTTTAGATTAATATAGTATATACGAATATAATTATTATGTAAATTTTATTGATCAAATTATTTTGATTTAGCAATTCTTTTATAATAAATCATTCAAGTAAGATTTTGCTAATGATAAAAGTAATGCTGTCATTAATCTATAATGATAAAAAATATATGAAATCAGAAAGTCATATGCAGTTAACATATATACCATAAACATCTAGAATATAAATATATTTGTTGACGAATAAAAACCTGAAAACTATTATTAACTTATTTAACATTTATTCAAATTTATCAGAATATTATTACTAAATTAATAATATTAATAAAATAATTTAATCACAGATATTATTCATCACATATATAATTTATTCAAAAGAAAAATATACAATAAATATGGAAATGCTTCAAGCATATATAAACAAAAATTTTTACAAATATAAATGACCTGCATGATATAAAAATTTACCGTTGATAGCATTTGATTACAATGAATAAATAATAAATATATTTCAAACAATAATATTAATTAAATTACAAATTATATAATTTTTTTATTATAAAGAAGTATATAATTAGTTTAAAATATAATATTGTTAAACATATATTTGTATAAGTCTATAATAAATTATTTTAACAATATTCAAGTAGAAAATATATCTTTAATGTCGTTTAAAGATTGTTTCCCTGATATGTACTGATTAATTTTAGCTTGAATCGTGAATTATTAAAGTTTAGTAAAAAATTAAGAAGAATATCAGGTTAAAAATGTATTTATGTTCACTCTTTATATATCCGGCATTTAAATAATGAAATATAACTTGAATAGAATAAAACTGCAAAATGAAATAGCATATGAATTTAGGTTAGGGCAAGGTTATTCTAGACGTGGTTTTTTATCGCAATGGAATGGTCTACGTTTACTATTATATCTATTATTCGTTTGTTTCTCTAAATTTTTATGCATTCTATTGATATGTTTAGATAGGTTAGACTTCGTCCAAGTTCTATAATCACAATAGGCACATTCAAAATTCGTGTTATTTTTGCAGAAATTCCTTGAGTGTTCTTGTAGATGCTCTAGCGTTGGAAACGAGATACGGCAAAACTATGATATTGACGTTGAATTAATAACAATAATAATTTATTATATTAATGTATTAAATAAATTGAATTTAACTCTTGTATTTATTTACTCTTATATTCTTAATAAATAATTCGTGATAATTGCAGTTTGCAAAGCATTTCTTGGTTATGTTTTTTAAAATTGAAGACAGATGAATAATGAGAGTAAAATAATGCTTACTTTACATTTGTGTGAATCTATTAACTTCTTATGCACATGTAATATATGTTGGTTCATTAAACGCTCTGATCTGAAGTAGCGTTTACATTCATCACAATTATATTCACATTTCACTGTATCTTTTTTAAGCGCATTCAGTGTTACACATCCAAATTTCTTATGACGGCTCAAATTATGCTTCCATTTATACAGCTGGCCACAATGTTCACATAAATAATTCCTAAGGGATAATTTATCATCTAATGCTGAAAATGTTACTTAAATTAACTTATTAGTTGAACTAGAAAGTATGTAATTGTTTAGAATTTCTACATTACATGTTTCCTTGCTTTTGTCAAAAAAAAAAGATGACTGTGGTACTCTTTCACATGTAATTATTTTATTAATAATATTTTCTTGTTTTAACGTGACCATTGAATTATTCTTGAATTCTTTATTCATATCTAAATCTTTACTCATTTGTTTTATACATTCGTCTGTTTTGTTGCAAATCACATGCTTTGTATTGTCATCATTAAAATCACTAATTTTATTTAAAATATGATAATTTCTAGAATGTTTATTTAATTCAGAATTTTTATTTTCTCTACTTATTTCCTCATGATATATATTGATTTCATCTTCTTTTTTTATATAACTGGTATATGCGCTTTGCATATTAATATCTATAAAAAAATAGTTTTATGAAAAGTAAACAAACGCAATGTTAATTTACTTATTACAAAAAAATGTGCACTTACTATAAAAATTCTCATCAATTTGTTCACGTTTTATCACATTTTTAACAGATGCTTGATCCTTTACAATTGCAAAGCTTTCATTTACATACCACTGGTTGTCACCTGCAAGTATAATTAATACGTAATAATATTAAAAACAGTAATTACTATACACTTAATTGAGATACTCTTAATAGATAATTAAATGTTCACATGTACGTGTCAATCATTTATTGTATTAAGTAAAGTAAGCACAAACACACACACACACACACACACACACACACACACACACACACACACACACACACACACACACACACACACACACACACACACACACACACACACACACACATATATATATATATATATATAATAATAATAATGAGTATTTAAGATCTGTAATTACCATAAGTTATATTAAAATTTTCATCATATTTTCCATATAATCCAAATAACGTATTTTTTTCTGTAGTATTTTCCAATATATCATAATTTTTGTCACCTTCTTTAAAGACGTTCAGATCAAAATCTAAAAATAATCATACTAGACTAGTAATTATATTATTCATTATGTAAATAGACATTGTTAGAAATAAACATTATTAGAAATTTTAGTGTTATTAATAATAAATATATAGTCAAATAACGTGAATTAAATAAAAAATGAGATCACTTATTCGATTATCAATACGTATTTCATATTAAAAGGACGTATAAGGCTGCATTTATTGCCTTTATGATTCTTGTTAGAAGAGTTTAATAAAATCATTTATAAAATAATTTATAAATTAATTGTTTACAAAACTATTCAGACTATTTATACCTAGTCTACATCAATATTATCTGTAAGTGAATAATATAGCCCGAGTTAATAAGCTTGTAGTCTCTTCTTACCTCCATTTATGAACATCGTATTTGTTCCTTGACGGTCGATGATTGCATCACTAGTGATGTTTTGAGAAACAAGAGTAGGTTCAGGCGAAAACTCTTGGATTACACGGGAGTACCATTGGACTATGACTTCTGATGCTGGGCAGTTATCTCCTAAGGTAGACTTCATCTCCGAAAAACATTCATCAACCGATAATCCACGTGCAAAATTGTAACGAAAAATTGCTTGACACTCGAGACTTTCCAAATCCTCCATAATATGAAAAATTCTGTTCTTTTGTAAATTTAGTTTTCATCAAACTTAGATAATACTTTATATATATATATATATATATATATATATATATATATATATATATATATATAAATATATACATATACATATATGACTATTTTTTTTTACTTTCACTGGAATATAAAGTATTATAGTTTTTTTAATTCATGAGTACTAATAATTATTTCTATCAGTATACAGTAAGCACATCTGTGAGTCTCTTACGAATTATAACGACAACGTTGCAACATATGCTTTTAATATTTACATAATTTTGTAGTATAATAGAAAAAAACTTAATTCAGTAATAATTAAGGAACCATAAAATTCCCTAGAATTACTTTCCACTAGTTTTGAACTACTCTTATTAACTGTAATCAAAATCTTATAATACAATATATAATTTTAAAACTAATAAATACGTTTCAATATTTTTTAATGAATAACATTTCATTTTATGCTCAATGTTAGGCACATATTTTATTATTTATTCTATATCAATGAATGACTTTCAATAAACTGATTCTTTAAATATATGTTTTCATGGCACTTAAATTTCGGAAATCGAAGCTATTTTTCTAATGACATTCGTTCATTGTGTTATGAAAATTTGTGTTTATTTTAAACGATATCAACTATTTTCATTATGTTGACAATTTTAGCAAATAAGCGACTAACAAAGATTTATTTCCTATACTTACCTATTCTAATTTTTGGAAAAATTCGACTGTCACAGTCTATGTAAACAGACGCACGCTCCTCCCTAACCATTGAACGTATATGATAAATTATATATTCGACTATCGGACTGGACAACAGCACAATAACACGTAATGTACATTTTGGTACATTTCAGTACATTTCGTATTGTACAATACCAAAAATCTTCTCGTCACAAATAAATATTTCAGCTATAAAGTTATCATTACTGTTATATACAAATGTGTATATCTTTTATTATACAAAGCATTAAAAAAAAGACTATTGGACAGTGAAGAATTTTAGTTTTCAGCTAATATTCAAAAGTGCTCTTTGTATATATTTGTAAATACTCATTGTATATATATATATATATATATATATATATATATATATATATATGTATATTTGTATATACTCTTTGTATATACTCTTTGTATTATTATAAAATTCCATATAAATGTTAATTATATTCTTCGCAAAAATTTCGCCCGCTTTGCATGACATCTCATAATGTTTGTCTCGTATGTTTTACTTGTCGATTCTTTTTTTATAACTCTATGTTGTTCTATAATATAATAAGAAGTCCCTGAAAAATAATGCAAATTAGTTTAATGCAATCGTTATTTTTATCATTACAAAACTAGTAATGATAAAAATTATTACTCATAATAGTGATAACGACGATAATGATGACTACAATAAAGCGAAAAATAACAACAACAACAAAAACAGCAACAACAAACAATTATTATACAATAACAATAACAATACAACAATAACAGTAGTAATAACAATAATAATAATAATTGTTGTTGTTGTTGTTAGCTTTCTCGTAGTCATCATTATCATCGTTAATTTTTGTATCGAAATAGATTTCTAAAGAAATAAATTCTAATACTTACAAATTCTTCTTTTAAGTAAATATGTCTATCTAATCTCATGTAACCACATTAAGGAGATGTCGAAAAGCTATGATGGTTCACAATAAAATGGCATCACCGCATCACGTCCTGTTTTACAATTTTCTCTCTCACTCTCTCTCTCTCTCTCTCTCTCTCTCTCTCTCTCTCTCTCTCAATTTTTTTTATCTTCCTTCATGCGAAATCCTAATATTACAATAAAAGTAGAAAATTTACATAATGAAGAAAAATTTAAGCATCATGATGAACCATTTCGAAATCGACTGTATCAGAAATAATGAATAATTAATTTTAATTTGTCATTCGCAGTTAAGCGATTCTCTTTGTTAGTAAAACATATTCGAGTTAAAAAATAATATTTTAATAAATTGAATTCATTCGAAAACTTTACAAATTTTTAAAAAAATGTATATATTGAATTTATTTTAATACTTACATTAGTAGCTACGATATTAAGAGAATAACATCAAGGATAATACAAATTAATAATATAATTTATTATAATTTGTGAAACAATGTTTTATTTTAAGAACTCATTAATCAAATTTATATTGAAGATACTTATTTCTTCTTAGGGTAAATGTAATTACCTTCTGTATCTTAGAAAGTTCAATTATTTTTATAATATAACGCAAACTCGTGAAATATTTTTGCTCCTATGATTATACATGACCTTGTAGAAAACGAATTGGGTACACGTTAACAATTAGCTATAGCAAGAACTTGCGTTTAAGTCAACACCTGCTCTCATTTATTTTTCGCCCGCGTGTATCTGGACCTGTTGGAAAGAGGCTTTACACCGTGCTTCCTGTCCATGTGCATCGTCAGGTTTGAGTTTCGCTTGGCCATGTAATCGCAAAAGGAGCATTTGTACCGCGGTGGCTTGCCGCATTCATACAGGTAGTGAGTGCGCATATGGTGCCGGTGTTTGTAGCTGTTGCCACAACGCGGACAGTAGTACAGTCCTGAACTCACCGATCTCTCCCTCGCCAAAGGGCGATTACAATCATTGCCGTGACTCTGAGCCATATGCCGACTGAGGCTACGCCGGCTCCCGGAACGGAAGTTGCAGTCGTCGCAGTACAGGTGATCAACCGGCGTCTCCACATCAGTCACGAACTCCAGGTAATCCTGAGGTTCGTACTCCAAAGAATTATTGGACGGGTCGTAATCTAAAGAGGAATTTGGAACCAGATTAGACATTTATACACTTACTTAATAATTTGGTTTATAACCAAATTAACAATAGTTACAGAATACCATAATACGAATTGGTCAAACGACAAACTAGATAAAATATTCAGAGTATATGTATAGGTTATGTTATTCAAAAGTTGATCAAATTGTTGTGCTATAACCAGTTAATTTAACGATAATTAAATCCACCTATCCCTCCCGCATGGATATTCCACCAAGCGTATGTCATGGCAGTAATTACAGTTAAATTTTCCTTAAATTAATATACACTAGTGTATACTCCTTTTCTTTACTTGTCTGGTTGTTATGTATACTTTTTAACTTGTTTTTTAGAATCAACTAATTATTAATTTTAGATTTATTACTATTATATTTAATAAGTTATTTTGAATTGATTTTTCGAAAATATTTATCAATTTAATTATTTTACCGAGTAGATAGCTCTTTGAGTGAGATATATATGAATAATAAATTCAGTTTCCATAATTTTTTTATAGTTTCAATTAATATGCTTTTGGATATTGCTTAGTTTTTAAAGTGTTACTTAGTTTTTCAGATGTTTATATATTTTATCGAGATTTTTTAGCTGCTCGGGAATTGCTTGACACCTTGAAAATTTTCAAACCTCTAGATCATTGCGGATGAGTACAGAAAGTTATGAGAGGTTAAAAAAGTTTCAATGATACCAAAGAATGCCAGGGCAGGAATAAAATAAAATATTACCAAGAAAAGTCAAAATATCTGATGAACTATGCCGTGGCTATGGCCAAGAAGTTATAATACTGTAGAGAAATTCTTCAAGCTTTGGGAGATGCGTCGAGCTCGCCAATTTCAGACGAGCTTGATAATAGTAATTCCCGGAGGTCCGTAACGATAGAGGTATTCGATGTCAGTTTCTGCGCTCCGAACCTAATGGAATTTGTTAAGGCTCGGGAGACCAGGTGAGCAATTTAGCCAAACAATATTTCACGTTAATGATTTCAGAGCCATGACCCTCGATGAGACAAATACATCGAACAATTTCGTCAATAAATCAAACAATAATAGTTCCCAAAGACAGAAGTATCCAGAAATTTTTTGATACTTCGAAGTTGCCTTGTGATAGTGCTGCAGACGGTGCAGTCTGGTAATGATTTTGTGTAAAAAAACGATCGCAACTGATGCTTTCTTCCCTATGATAATTATTATTTAATGGTATAAATTTTCTAGGCAGTAGAAAAGTACCACGCAAATATTAAGCTTATCCTTGAACCGGAAGAAAAAATTTTACGCATAAATTCATAATTAAACATTGTAATGATACTTACCACACAAAACGAGTTTTTTATAAGGATAATTTTCATTTATTTCTGAAAAAATTTGTAAATAATTGTTACAGCAATGCGTCCAATATCTATTAAAATTTAATTTTTTATTTTATGAAAATACATTGAAGACAATTGAAAATATCTGCGCACTTAATATGTGATTAATACGGTTTCAAATTAAAACATACCTTATAGTTATAATTTAAATATATGCTATTCCCATACTAATTAGATTATATCGTTAGTGAAGGAGTGAAGGCGAGGATCGAGCATAAAAAAATTTTTTTTTCAATAAAAATGTGAAATTTAACCTTTGCGTCACTCAAATTCATACCTTTAATGTATTTTATTAGATGAATGGTTCCAATAGCCTATATTAAAAGTACATAAACGACTTATTTTTGAATTTAATGTGATAATTTGAATGTTTTATCATTTTTCATGTTTCTGGAATTTAGACCAATTTAAAGTGCTTAAATCTGTGCCATTAAAAATGTATATGAATACAAGCAGGGAATACAATTAATGATCAAAATTTGACAATTTTTTACTCCAATAATAAACTATATCTGGAATTAAAGCGAATTAATTACGAATGAAGAGAATCTGAATATCTGAAAACGATAATATTTCAGTAAATTAAATCATTTTGATAACTTTACAAAAATATAATGATTAAAGCCTAACAGCTGTCTTAGTAGCTAAGATATTCGAAGAATAATCATAACAATAATACAAATGCAAGTGCGTACGCGTTTGCGTGAAAACCTGTCCTCATCATTTATTTATCCGCATGTACCCGGACCTAGTCGCCAGCGCCTCGCTGCTATGCTTCCTAAGCAAGTGAGTTGTCAAATTCGATTTCTGCTTGGCCATGTCGTCGCAAAAGGAGCATTGGTACCTCGGTGGCTTGCCGCACTCGTGTAGGTAGTGGGTGCGCATGTGATACCTGTACTTGTAGTAGTTGCCGCAACGGGGACAATGGAACGAGCCTGGACTCGCCGATTTCTTTCTCGCTAGACAGATTCTACAAATATTTCTGTGGTTCTGAGCCATATGCCGAGTGAAGCTGCGCTGATTCAGGTAGCGGAAGTCGCATTCGTCGCAGTACAGATGATCAACCAGCGTTTCCGCCTCGGTCACACACGACAGGTAATACTGAGGCTCGTATTTCAGAAGTGCGTTCAGCGAACTAAAACCTACAGAAGGATTTTGGATTAGATTAGAGATTTATATGTGCCTACTTTGAGATATTCAAGGTGGTATTTGAAAGAAAAACGCATCCCAAGGGATTGTTCCAGCAAAATTTTATTAAAATTTGATTCTAAATACTGTCAAGTCCGTTCGACAGAGTGTTCATTAGAGGGATAAGTTAATGAAATTAGGATCAATTTGCAGCAATATACTAATTACATAATACAGCGATAAGTATTTTCGTTACGCTAGAAACAGTTAATTTGGCAACGTAGTTAATCTAGCCATGCTTGGAATCTAGTTAGTGGATGTCGTGGTAATAATTACGGGTAAATTGTCATTAAATTGTATTATTCAGTGATACGTTGTTCTTCCCTTTACCTTTCTAATTACACCTTTTCTTTATCGTGCGTCAAATAAATTATTATTAATTCGTTTTCCAAAAAATATTTATTTCTGCATTATATAGTATTTTGAGTAAATAATTATTTTCTATTGAAAAAAGTGAAATCCAGTAGACATCGTTTTCTAAAGAATCGCCAATAAAAATTACTTTATCTATATATAAAATACGAGATGTATATTATTTAATTGCTTTTAAAGGAAGCCAATGCGTCAGCATAAAAAAGTATTATATCTTAAATACACATAAAATTTTAGAGATAGAATGATAGGTTTTTATTCTATAATTGTGAATTGTTTCGAATAATACATTTACCTTAAAATAGTTTTCTAGAGAGACTCTTATATGTTTTAAATTAGTAATAATAGTTCTCTTTATTGTTGTTTGATATATCGTCCTATTTATGTTTCTATATAATGTGCAACAATTGTACGATTCTACCAACTTTTCGCAATCCAAGATCATCTCATTTTTCTAATCTTTCTTTGGTCATACACCTCATCACTATTTTTCATTTTCATAATAAAAAATTTAATGATACATTAGAAAAAAATAAATAAAATAACAAATTAAAAAACGGACATGGAATCGTTGATACATTAATTTTATTTATCAAAGTCGTATTTAATACTCGGTAATCAAGTTGTATTAGATGCAGCAACAATAATTTACTATGTACATTGCATTAACTAATTTACTGCAGCCTCTTAAAATTACTTACGTTGCATATTTTGCATTAAATGAAGTACTGATTATGTAATATTATTCTGTTTTCCTTCTGAATGTGTTTATTCGAAAGATTTCGATAAGATCTGAAATAAAATAAATATAATTAAATAAATAACATTTCTATAAATTTTTATTTGATTTGATAGAAACAGAAATAACCTGTTTCTATAAATTTTAAATAAAGGAACCATAATTATGCATCTTTATATATATTAAAATAAAATTTTATTTTTATTAATTTTTGATATTTTTTATAATAGTGAAGCTAAAATGTTTTAAAAAATTATTTTAGTTATTCCGGATGTATTAAAAAAGCTGAGCAATGACAAAATTCCACACATAGTAAATGATTTTAGTCAGATATTGTTATGTTATAATTAATAATAATAAAGCCAAGTAAAAATATGTGTACAAATAAGTACTAAAAATTTTTGGTACCATTAAATTAATAAATTTATATAAAGGATATTAAAAAAACAATATCGTTGTTAAAAAATGAGAAGTTGCGAATGTAAGTACAATTACGAATAATTGTTTTATTAATAAACGATTTTTTTAATAGAAAATAAGAGAGTAGAGTAATATGTACTCGAACTAATGGTTTTACTAAAGTATTTCATATCTTATTATACAATCAATATAAAATAATTTATATATTTACAAATAAATAAATGTACCTTTATATAATATGCTTCGATTTCAACAATTAATGCCGTATAAAAATCATTTGTAAAGGTTTCCATTTGATTAGTAACAATTAAGTACCTAATTATGTGGAACTATACTAAAGAAAAAAATTTATCGTTTCTAATAGTGACAAGGGTAGGTCATATATTCAAAATATATCTTTGTCCAAAAAACTCCATAAACTTTTTTCTTAGATTGATTTTCCACTCTAATTTTATATTTGTTTTTCAATGATTTCAAACAATCGTATACACTTTCAAGTTCGATTAATTTCTCTAGAACAGAAAATTTTCTTTTCGATTTACTATTAGTATTGAACATATAAAACAGATGCAAGATACTGAAGATTCAGTAATTCCACATCATAATTATTTATGTAAATATTTCTAATAAATATAATATAGTATTGTATTAAACTGCATTAATTTTTAAAACAATAAAAATGATAGAAATTCCATTATATGTTCCATCAAAACATGTTCCGTACGTACAGACATGTTACGTGCATTCTAATTATACTTTCAGCCAATACAGTTATATATCATACATGCATGTTTGGATATCTAACTTCCATTATAAATCGATCTAAAAATAATTCGGTTACTGCTTGCGAAAATTGTTTATAGTCGATTAATTCAATTATGAGAAAAGTGTAAAAAAAACGTATATTTACTGCCCAATTGGAAATTTTGCTAGACATATTAATTTTTCATAATTTCATTTTATGTGCTATCGACTTCCTGCATGCTGCAATTATAATTTCAATCCATGTAATAATTATACCCATTTCAGCAACAGATTTCTTAATATCAAAGATGCCAAAGAAGGCACTAGGAATAATTACAGAGTGAAAAATAGTAAAAAAATTAATTAAAATAAATATTAGTTAAGCAATCAAAAAATAGTAAAAATAAGTTTGAGTTCGATCTGTAAAATTGAAAAAAAAGAAAAAACATTAAAAAAACAGAAAGTTAACATTTTCATTAATCATGATCGATGATACATTTAACTAATACATTTGTACATGATGTGCTCCAACCGCAAATGATTTAAAAAGAATCGTTTTTAATTTTAATATCTAACAATTCATTTGAGAACGTAAAACTTGATGCTTTTCCCCTCATGACGTCTGACAATGTGCCTTTGCAGATCGATCTTGTGGTTGCTACGGTGTGGGCAGTAGGAACAGCAGAACCGCCGTGGATTATCGCATTCGTATTTCATGTGGCGCTTCAAATGCCTTGTGTGTATGTAACTCTTTCCACACCGTGAACAGCTGTTGCCGCCTTCAATCTCACCGCCGTACGTACGTTTTTGTTCAGTTTTGTTCGATGCCGGCGTTTGGGGCTCACACCAAACGTCCAAGTATGCGAAATCGATGTAGTCTGAAAAATTGCAGGAAAGAAACGCTTAAATTAGTTGTTGGTACACCTGCCTGTCGAACTCATCGAATGGTTAGTTTGCCATTATACTAAGGTTAAAGAATTGTCAAAACTGTATTAGAAAATTGAATAGGAGCTTTTTATTATCTATATGTTATTATCTGATCGAAAAACGAATACTGCAATTTTGAAGTAAAATGTTGTAATAATTTTATGAGACATAATCAGGACATATGTTTTTCAATTTTCAAGAGACATCCTATAGCGATGTCAAAAGAATTTACAGATTATAAACATACGATAAATATTTAGATATTTTTTAATATACAAAATTATAACTTAAGGTAATCAAACAAACATATAAATCTTTATTAAACAAAGATTAGTGTTTTAATATTAATAAAAATGAAAAATAATGATACTTTAATTGACAATCACTGTATTAAAAGATAATAATAAAAGAAACTAAAAATATAATTTCAAATCGTGGAATATGATTTTATTATATTCTTCTGCGAAATACTCAGCAGTGAATTAAGTGATTAGTTAACAGAAGGTATAAGCAATACCTTCAGTTCTCACTCGGTTTATTGATGTGTTTGCTTGAATATAGAGCTGTTAATTTTCTTAAACGCTCAGAATATTTGTTCCGAATATCTTGTATATTATTCGATAAGAAAAGTTTTCATTGTCAAAAATATAGATTACTAAATATAATTTCCATGCAAACTGTTGTATTATATTAATTATTTTTTATGTTCACCAATTGTAGAAACTAAATAATAATAAATAACTACTGTGAAAAAGATTTAAGATATTATGATAATTTTACTATATTATAGTTATATAACATTATCTTACTATAATGTTAATAACTATGTTTATATAACATCAAAATATTCAAATCTGCTTCGGTAAACAAAAAACAATCTTTGGCATCAGAAGTCATGGATTAAGCTTGTGAAAGAAATTGAAAGAAGACGTTAGAAATTGATTTCAGATTTTTAATAATTTTAACGGAGTCTTCATTGTACACTTGTTGTGATCAGACGTGTTTACATACTTTTCGTGAAACATAAGTGTTCTATATGAGTTAATACAAATAATGTTCGACCAAATCGATATTATAAGTTAATGGAACCGCCAAAAAAATTACGATGGCTTCACCATCGATAAGCCAAACCACCATAAACATATAGGAAGCAATAGAAACCGTACAACAGCAAGGAATAGAAATAAAGTGCCAAGAACACGAACTGGCTATATCAAAATCCATACCGACATTCACAGTAAAAAATCCTATAACGCAGTCTTATTCTACAGCCGCACAAGTACCTAACGCCAAAAAGAGATCAAGGTCTGATTTTAGAATACATCGAAAATTTGAATTTAACTGATTACACCTGTGCGATTAGTGACATAATCCAGCCCAAGAATGTTCTCTGTAAGAGAATTTGTTTATATTTATCGAGTGAAAAATTAGTGAGCGAACGAACAGCTAAGTATTCTTACATTACTATCAAGAACCAAAATGTCAACATAAGACCCCCGATATCTAAATTCAAAAGAGTCATATTTTCAAACGTTGCCCACGATATTCCCGATCAAATATTAGAAAAAAAACTAGACGATTCAAAAGTGAAACGAAGCACTCCAATTGCAAATTTAAAAGCCGCTATTAATAAAGATGGCTACAGCCATGTACCGTGTTTTAGAAGAGTCGTCTATGTTAATCCTACAGATATCACAAAAATACCCGAACTGTTTAAACTGCACTATAACGAATTAAATCTCTTTATTTACACCAATACAAACACACTAAAATGCTTTATTTGTAAAATCGAGGGACACTTAGCTAAACACTGTACGAATACTGATAATGTAAAAACGAAGCATATAGTAACACAATAATTAACAATACAGAAGGAAATACACACTTACCTTCCTTATTAGAAAGATTACAGAATCAAAACATACTTACCCAAGAATCAATCGAAAGTTCGCAAATACATCTAAGCAATTTAATGTTTCCTTCATTTCAGCAAACTAAATTCAACAAAGACAACAAAAGAACACATTCTACAGTAAGCTCTTGTGAATTGCAAAAAGACATAAATGATTGAATGTAAATAGCGTTACGATATCCCAAATAACAAAAAAACGTCATAAGGAAAGAAAGCAAAACCTAAATATTGCAAACAAAATAAAAAAAGATTCTACAAACGAATATCCTAATGCAAATAAAGCATTGGAAGACGAAACAGTACCAGATAAAATGGATGAGAAACTTATATCCCTAAAAACATATTTAATTCAAGCTAACACACTTCTAAACTATATACAGTTTAAAAGTTTAATGTAATATATTAAAGGTGTAAAAAATCCAACAACTATAGTACTGGAATGTACACACGATCTTCAAATCTTCAAGCGTTTATCAAGTTCAAAAACGAAAATATCTAAACGAATGTAGGAAATGCAAGCGTAAAAAAACAATGTACCATATTACAGTTAATCAGTATAATAATAATTTATACAGAAACTATAAACCTCATTAAACCTCGACCAACTCTTGATAGCCAATAAAAACCGAATAAGTTTAAGGTATAAGAAATGACTAAGCTAATACAATGGAATATCAATAACCTTAACAAATAATATGAATTTCTTTAAAATCTTATACAACAAGAGGAAGCCGATATAATTTGCCTACAGCAAACCAATCTAAAAATCAACGAAACGATTAAATAAAAGAATTTTAACTGTTATAACAAAAACAGAACGGAATGTTTATCCGCTAGCGGAGGTATTAGCATCTTAATAAAAAAATAACTGGTTAGCGAAGAAATTAAGTTAGAAACAAAAATAGAAGCAGTAGCAGAAAAAACCATAATAAACAAAAAAGCTATAACAATTTGTAATGTATATATAAACAACAAGCATACATTCAACAATTCACTTCTAGAAAACCTCAAAAACCAACTACCAGAACCCTTCTTAATCCTCGGTAACTTTAACAGCCATAACACTCTATGGGGTTCTAACAAAGTAGATAAATGTGGTAAGATAATATAAAAATTTCTAAACAATAACCAGATAGTATTATTAAATGATTCATCACTAACCTAGTTCAATAAAGCCAACGCAAACTGCAGATCGATCGATCTATCGTTCAGCAGCAATAATATAGCAACTAATATCCATTCGCATGTAGATAGCTATCTACATGACAGCGATCATTTTGCAATTTTAATTAAAATCGGGCAGATCAGCTTATCTCAAAGAATATATCCACAAAGTTGGAATATTCTCAAAGCAGATTGGCTTAAATACAAAGAATCAATAAACACAAAATTAGACAAAATCGAACGATTAAAAATTAACGACAAAAACATAGACATTCATGAAATCACAAAATAATTCACAGATATGATTATTTTTGCAGCTAACCAAAACATACCCAAAACCAAAAACCATACTCACTATAAAGCTACAGCATGGTGGAACAAAGACTGTGCACAAGCAATCAAAGAATCGAAATGAGCTTTCAATAAATATAAAAAAGACAACTCCTTAATTAATAAAATAGAGCATAAGCGTCTCAAAGCAATTGCAAAAAGAACTATTAAATACGCCAACACAAGGATATGTCATTAGCATTACCTTATTTTTATTAGCAATCAACGATATTCAAAACCATATATTCCTACCTGTAAAATGTACTATATTCGCTGACGATATCACAATATATGTGAAAGGGAAAAATGTAATGGCAACCAAAAAAATCCTTCAAGAAACCTTAGAAAAATTAAGCAATTACACAAATACCGCAGGCTTCCAATTCTCAACCAAAATATCTCAAGTTATCATGTTCAGTAAAAGAAAATCTGATATTAAATCTCATTTAAATATCGAAAACGAACCTCTACAGAGAGTGGATTTAATAAAAATACTTGGAAATGATATTGACAAAAAACTTAATGGGTTCCACATATAGACGAATTAAAAAAACAATGTTTGCTTAGACTTAATTTACTAAAGGTACTGCCAAAAATTGGGAAACAAACCAGAATATTCTAATAAGTACGTATAAAACCTTAATACAACAAAGAAAATTTTTCATCAAATTCTAAAATATCCTCACCTTAGGTTTGAATCATACACCCAGATCAAGGGTTCATATTCGAATCATATTTATCATATACCTTCGTATATAAATGTGAGTAATATATGAAACATTATAAGATAGAAAATTCCATAATACTATTACGATAAAACGATAAAATATAATAATTGTAATTATCATTTCTACTTTATTTTCAGTTCATAGAGTAGTTGATTCTATTCTAACGATGAAAATTCTCTCAGATGCATCGTTATAAATTTCTATTATATATGTACAATGTTAATGTTTTCCTAAATTGAGATGTAACAATTAACATTAATCAATTGTTATTTCTATGATATATCTATTTACTTAAAGTTAATATACGCACACTAAAAACGAAAAATTCTGTAAATAATACGAATATAAGATAAGTACATAAAGTTATGTAAACGTATATTACAAGTATAATAAAAATTTTAAAATATATTAATTTCTTCTCTTGCAGGTAACAATTTTCATATCAATGCAAGTCTTATGTTAAAACCTGAAACCATAATGCATTTTCTAATTAGCAATATTTTAAAAGTGTAGTAAAATTTATAATTTATAAAATTTTTAGCATAAAGTATTCCACAGTATTTTCTAACTCTTGTAGTTTACCAAATACTCTTTTTATTGTTACCAAATGTTTAACTATTACTATGCAGTTTTTACCAAAATTACTTTACGTCGTAGCTCGAAGTTCATAATATTTGATACTTTGATGTTTATGCCGCATTTTTATGTGCTTCCGCATATGGTACTTTTGTTTGCTACGATATTAACAATAGTGATATTTGAATCGTGGTTGAACGCCGTACTCAAATTGTTGATGACGTGCCAACGTACCGAAATGCTTGTAAGATTTTCCATAATTGATACACACGTTGTCAGGGCTACTTTGTGGTACGAGTCTTTCTGGGACGATAAACGATGTGCGTTTTACGTTATTCTTAAACTCGGATTTTATTGGTACCATAAGGCCTTCTACTTCTACTGCATAATACACTAGAACATGTGATAATAGTTATGTTAATATAAGTTTATTTCAAAATTCCTATATACGTAAGATTAAGGATAAGGAGTGTAAGATCGGAAAATTATAGAAAATTTTATAATTAACAAAACGTTATAATTTTGTTTGATAAAATAAAATACGTTTATTTTTTTATTTCTTACTTTATTTAAAAGAAAAACAAATTTGAATTGAAAAAAACATAATCTTAAAAAATATGTCTGCTTAATAAATAAATGCCCCTATCTTTCCTCCACGTTACATTTTCGTTACGTACGAGGGTTCTGCCCGTCGAGTAAAGAAAAGCTATATCCGTAACCTAGTGAAATAAAAGCCAATTAGAACAAACCGTTACAGAATGGTCGATGCACGAAAACTGCTTCAATACGATACCCTTGCCCGAATTCGTATAGACTAGGACCCCGAATTTTTCCGCCACGCCCCTTCTGCTTGCACTATAGCGCTGAAAACAACAGTTAAGGAATAAACAAATTCTGGGCATCTCCACGGCCACCGATTCAAGTAGTGATTGCGGCGATCGCTACTGAAAGTTGTTGATCGCCGGAGGTGCGCCTTTGCCAGTATGCGAAGGTGTCGGTGCATCGACAGCACTCATTATAAATATACAGTAATATCGTATAATTTTGTATATGAATATTTGTACTACTGAAATTTATGTTAATTTCATAACACTCTGATTGTACCATAAACTCTTTAATATGGTAATTATTTTTACAATAAAAACAAAAATATCCTAGTTCTACAGTACTGTAGGATTTTTGATAGGATCATGGCGTATGTAGCGAATTGAATGCCAAAAGTATTGCGATATGATATTTCTAGTAAATTGCTTTGGCTCGCAATTGCCCTAAAATTCGAGTACATATTTTCTGATTTATTTCACCAACATAAAATCTTATTTCTCGTTTCAGCGTATACAAAATACATCGTACTGCTTGCTTCGCACACAGTAAGACTGTCTTATTGGGGTTTGCATTTTTCCAATACGTTTCCACGCACTTTTACTTTTATTATTATGAATACAGAATTGTACATCTGTTTGTATCAAAAAATAAATACTTTGTATTATGGGCAAAAAATGTTAGCATTTCGTAATAATGATCACCATAATAGCAAAAGTTTATCTTCCGCTCACGATACAAAAAGTAATATGTTCAAAGTTTTTGAAATGTTAAAAGCATATTATATTATATTTAAGTTGTTAATAAAACTGAGATGTTTATTATCGGAATTAAATAAATTAAAAATAATTGGTTTATAACACAAAATATGAAAATCATAGTTCTCAGCCGCCAATAGCACTCTTCAATAAAATTGATCAAGAAATCCAATTATTTTATATATCTAAAATTCTGCTTTGTTGAAAATCCTTAAATTTTAAAAGTCAGCTCAACTAAAAGAAATTTGTAATACTTACATTGTTGGAACATAACCATTAATATATTTTCTTATTTTTGTTCATTTAGAAATTCCATGGAAGAAAAAGTACGAGATTAAATTCTCCTCAAATTATTTGTAATACTCAGCTTTACAAAATATCCAATGAACTCGCATATTAAATCATTTATTATAATTAATTAAGCGATATAATAATATAACTTTGCTCTCATTTTTAGGTAGTCATTTCAAAATCTTATTTTATATTTGAAAATGTAAAATTTAAAATTCACTCTAAGGTATTTATAATACTAACATTTAGATGAAATGAATAAAATAGTATATATTTATATAATCTATTATCAACTTCACGTAAATGTTGATAAAATATATTTTTTTATAATTAGAGTAATACTGAACCCATAATTCTAGGTTGAATGTTCTGAAGAATCCGGGGTTGATATACACGAGGCAACTAAACACAACTTTTCTAATTACGTGAATAGTTATTCTTTGGTAGAGCTGGAAGCTCATCAAATTTGACACTATGATATTTATGGCGCATTTTTATGTGCACTTGCATTTGGTGCTTGCGCTTGCTACGATATTGACAATAATGGCATTTAAAGCGTGGTTGAACGCCGCACTCAAATTGTTGATGACGTGCCAAACTACCAAAATGCTTGTAGGATTTTCCACAATTGATACACACATTGTCAGGGCTACTTTGCGGTATAAATCTTTCGTGCTTGATAAATGATTTGCGCATTACGTTATTTTCAAACTCGGATTTTGTTGGTACCATAAGGCCTTCTACTCCTACTGCATAATACTCTAGAACATAAAAAGTCGTGATGATAGTTATATTAGTACAATGAAAAAAAATCGTTATCAAGTAAATATTTTTTTATTTTGTACCAAGCAAAGTATTTTCTGAAATTGAGAAAGTATCTCCTTAAATAAAGGAAGTATTTACTTAATGGAATAACAGTCCAATTAAATTCAAATCAGGTCGTCTTAAATCTAGTGAATATTTTATTAATTTAAAAAATTATTTACTTGGTAGAAGACAAAAAATATTTGCTTAATATTTACTTAACTCACAGAACAGTTATTTTTTCAGTGTATAGCTTATATTTAAAAATATGTATATACGTAATGTTACAAATTGGTTAGATGTATCGATTTATATGTGCTCACAATTAATTTATTAATTTTGATTAATTTAATTTAATTAAATGAATATTAACTATTTTATTTAGAAGAAAATAAGATTTAGCAAAATGAAATTAACTTTTGATGAAGTCATAATGTAGAATTATTAAATTGTAATAAAAAAAAATTATGAAGGTATGAAGAATATAACAATGGCAAGTCTTTTATAAATGTTTAAAACAGTTTTATTGAATGATTAAATATATTTTCGAGCAACGGAATAGGTACTATTAACAGCATTTTAACTAAAAATTAAAGAATAAATAAATATTCTAAATTGTTCAATTACACAAACTTTGAAATACAAAATATTATAATCGTCAACGCTTGGCTTTATCAAATTATATATTAATATACTCGTTTATTATTGATATGCGAATCCTATTTTCGATTCAATGACAAGAATTTAAGGGCTACAATTCTACCTAACTTTATTTTAAAAATCCAATAAATAAAAAACCAAATATAAAAGTTTGTAATTAAAATACACATATTTCTTTCTGCATTCTACATACTCCATAAACTAACATTAAAATATATTTATAATGACAGTTAGATTGCCCTTATTTACAATCACCGCTATATCATATGAAATATAAAAATCAGAATTAATCTTGTTAATTAAGGACAATCAGACCACCCCCTTCATCAAAACTTTCCGTATCTGGAATTCGTTTCCAATTCGACGGTTCGAGTCCTTACACGGCTCCTCTTCATAGATCAAAGGCTTTTAAATATATTTTTATTGTTAAGCGATATTTCTTTCTATAATCGATAATTAGAAGAAAAATATTCAAAAGGATTTTAAAATGATATCATTGAGTAAATTTATTAAATACATAAGAATTTAAATCGATCACACGAAAGACAAATTAGATTTAAAAGACTCAAATTTCCATTATAATCTATAGCTAAACTTAGAGTCACATTTAAAAGAATAAAGAAAAGTGTTACTTAATCAGCAGATAATGTAATAGGTAAAAATTCGATTTGTTAAATTTATCATTTTTTAAAATTTAAATAAATTTCTATTTAAAATGTTTTTCCAGCATTTTTAAAATATTTTTACTGTATGATATCTGTGTAAAAAGCTATTTGTAGAAAGATTTGAAATAGATAAAAACACGTCATTTGTAAACCGCATAACTTGCGTCATCAGTATGTTCATATAATTTATGAATGCCAATTTATGTTCATAATTTATGAATTTATGAAATGAAGCCATATAAAAAAGATGTAACGATAGTGAATAACCATTATTTATTTTAAAAAACACTAATATAATGAGTGCAAAAAGATGGAAGTTATCGTTTTTGTATAACATTCTACGTAAAACGGTAGAGTAGGCTTAAAAAATATATTTTTATACCCACAGATAAAAGAACTCGTGATACATATTTCAGAAAGCGAATGAATCCTCAGCAGTCTATTATAGATACTTTATTTAATATTTTTTGAAAAAGATTATAAATTATACAAAAAATTTTCATTTTAGCTAAAATAATTTTATATAATTATTTTAGTAAATATTTTAGTAGACTGCAATGACCTCGAGAAAATTTCCTCACATATATGGCCGCATATTGTTATTGCAACATTTAAATCCACATTATTTTTAATGTTAAAATTTACAGTCTTGTTATTGTCGAAATTTAAATGAAAATAAAACATATTTTATTCATAAACTTATAAAGATGGTTTCACAAACTTCGTATGTCGACTGCGTTGAATCTATTTTCATTATGTAATTAGCGTATCATTAATACATCAATTAATGGCTAATTTGTTCAATATGAATATCGTAGTTTCATTTTAAATCAAATTACGTATTTTTATTATACCGTACTTTATTATACTGAAATTCTATAGTTTTAACATAATATGTCGTTATACAACGTATTACAAAACATATTACTTAGTACTTTTTATCAAACATTTACTTAAGAATATATTATTGTGAATAATACGATTTATATTTCCCATTTATATTTCCCATCATATTTTTGCAGGCGTTAGACTGATTTTACAATTTTATTTTTGTACACTTATATTTATTTACTATTTTATTTATTTACGTAAAAACACTAATGATGATCCATACAAAATTCAATAAAAGACTAAATAATTAAATACATAAATAGTTTATTACCAGATATGAAAAAATAATTGCATAATTATATGCAAAATTCTTACGTACTCTATACTTACACGCAGAAGAATGAATATTTTTAAATTGTGGGTTGATATAAGCGAGGCAATTTAAAATAAGTTTTTTAAGCAAATGAATCACATATTCTTTGGTACAAGTGGAAGTTCATCATACTTGATACTTTGATATTTATGGCGCATTTTTATGTGCTTCTGCATATGGTGCTTGCGCTTGCTGCGATGTGGACAATAGTGATACTTGAATCGTGATTGAACGTCGCACTCTAATTGTTGATGACGTGCTAAATGGCTAAACTGTTTGTACGATTTTCCACAGTTGATACACACGTTTTCAGGGCTATTTTGTGGTACGAACCTTCCCGGGACGATAAACGATTTGGCCACTAAGTTATTCAGACAAAGTCAATTTAACCTGACCAAAACTTTATAAAACTAAATTTAATGAAAATAGACATCAGTAATAATTTTTCACATATATAAAATATATAAGACTAATTACTATTTTTTGAAATTTTATGAATTATATTCTCAAATTAGTGAGAGGGATAACTAAGGAAAACACAGAAATGACTAATTACATTTATTTGTCAAATCAGTATTAAAGAGGGGATATTGTTTTATCAAATTGTATAGTATATTTTTATGTTTTCCATTAATAGCTATAATGATCCGAATATAATCCTTATGTTTCATATTTATTATAACATATAATATCAATAAAGAATAATGACGATAGTGATTTTATATTTTAGTTGCTGATTATTGCTCTAAATTATATTTTAGTTGCTATTAATTTATAAATTACTTATACTGTCAACCATACACTTTTTGGTGAGACAGAAATCTTACATCTGTACAACTTTGTATAGTATTTTTAGTCCATCACTTTTGATAGTAAAGATCACCAATGTAACTTGATAGGTTTATGCACCATTCATTGATTCTTGTACACGTAGGTCTGAAAAAATAATAAATTTTAGAAAAGTAGATATACAAATGAGTTATATAAAAATTTTAACCATAATTCTTAGCGATTCTAAGGAATTATTTAAACTTATTTAAAAATGACAATAAAAATCTGAATAATATACTTCAATAATTTAAAACTTTACAATTTAATTCAGGAGGTTGTATTATAATTGTGATTTTAACGTCAGAGTGGTTCAATGAAAATTGTAGAAAAATATTACAAATGTCAAATAAAATAATATCAATTATTACACTATTCTACATAATAAAATTAAACATTTGAATTTCTTTAATTTTAATATTATTTGAAAGGAGCGAAATAAATTTTTGAAATAAGAACAAAAATATAAATTTCAAATATACATAATAATTTTCATGCTAATGAAAAAAAACACAAATATTTATGCTAAGGAAATTGATTTTAGTTTAACAATACCTCCGTGTATATACATTAAGACTGCAGTTTATAAAAATAAAAATTAATATTTGAGCATGAAAGACATTGTAATTAAGAAAATGAATTTGTAGAAAATTTTGATCTAAGTAATGAATTAATGGCCAATAATTCAGTCCTAGAAAACATAGAACAAATATTTTTTCAATGCTTCCTGAATAATAAAAGTTTATGATATTCTATTTTAAATTGCATATAATAAAGATTCGAAAAAATTTAACTTGAATGTAATAGTACTATTACAGTAAAACTCAATTTTGAAATGTAATAATCGCTATGTTCTAAACGTTAGTTATTGGTTGAAAAAACTTTAAGATTTATGAAAAATATGCCAGTATTAATTATCAGGTATTAAGATTAAGTAAATATTATACTGGTTAGGTTGCTCCCATTTTGACATAATAGCAAAACTATTTACATATTTTTGTAAACAAGCAATACTGTTACTATAAATCAATTATTGGCAAAGAAATTTTAAAATAACTTCAATACCATTATATTGTTGGGTATATTTATTGTTGTCTGTTTTTAATCAGGTACAACTTTAGCATGTACAGTTTATATCATATCGTCAACGCTCTAAAAATAAATCAATGAATAATTACAGATTAAATTATTACCTCATACATCATTAAATATTTTACCACCGCATATTGTAATTTTGTAATTAGTTCGTCGCTTGCTTTATTTTAAAATAAAGTTTTAAATATTCGCTTATTATGTACAAAAAGCAGATGCACACTTCTTCAGTTCATCCTTCGGTCAAACAATAAGAGCATGACCTATATCGGCGTTTTATAAGCTACTGAAATCAGATTTAGAATGTGCAGAAGCATTACATAAACGACTTATTATCGACAGTAAGGTCAGATTTTGTTAATTTATAGACAAAATTTTAAGTTTACGATTGATTAAACTACAATTGAAAGAAACTTATCACGGAAAAATATCTATGTAAAGAAAAATTAAAGTTGGACATTATTGATGGATTTTATTAATAATTTAGTATCAACAAATTTATAACTGACGACGGATTCCACGACATTGGGGTTCTGGATTTTATTTAAATTCCATGAGGTAAATATTTTCACCTTTTTAATTATCTTCAGAATTGCCGGTAGATGTAATACTATTGTCACCATGTGCGTAGCATTGATATCCGTTTTGTTGGAGAATTTTGTCACTTTAGGGATATGAGCTCTTTCTAAATCAGAATGGTCTCCGACAAACTGAGCATGAAGTATCACTGCGAGATTCCCCATCTGGTGGAGTAGATCCCCTGTTCAAGAAATCACTCAATGGTCGAGAAATGTGGGTGTTCGACCACTATGAATCCGATCCGACAGATGTTGTCGGCGATGAAGTGAACCAAGACATTGCGCCGTTTAATTCTGATATTACGGGTGAGCCAGCACAATTGTAGAATATGATTGTTAGTTGATAGTTGTTGTCCGCGAAACACTGTCTATCCTGGTCACTGCCTCTAGATATGCGAAACCGGTAGACGTGTTCTATAGAATTGATACAACATCCCAAAGGTAAAAAAGCATCACCTCTGCATGTCCGCCTTCATAGTTTTTCTTCGCTTTTGTATTTACGAGAAAATTCGAATTTTCATTTGAAAATCTTTTTAAATCAATTTTCGTACTCCCCAGAAGATCCGGTATCGGAAAGAATATTAACAAAACTGCGACCCAAATGAAAAGATTCAAACCAGAGAAATCTCAACTAATAGGGGTGCATACTATCACTAGACAGCAATGCAACTGATGTTTTTATTTAAAATCTCTGTAAAACTATCGCATCGGAAGATACGTTTCATATGATATAATCATATCTTATAAATTATGTAATATAATCGTAATTAGCAAAATCAAACGATCAAAATGACGAACTAAGTCAATAATGACATAAATCTTTGTTTTAACTCTACATTATGAAGTAATGCTCTTTAAGAGTTGATATTTTCTGTGATTATATAGTTGTTTTAATAGCTACCTGAGACAAAATAGTAATTACACCGTCAAACAATTTCAAGTGTACTACAGTTTTTAAGTAAATTGTTTATGAATTAAAATTAAAGACTTAAAAACGTAGTCATGAGCTTTAAGTATTTAGAATAATATTAGAATAACCTATATGGAAGCTAGGTACCATTTTTATATATTTCATTTATTTATTTTTGTATTTTTAATTATTTTAGTTTTTTCTATTTATTATTATTTAAGCGCTTTATATTTAACATACAAGGAGAAAATTAAGTCATTTAATTAGTTATAATAATATAATTGAAACATAAGAAGTAGATAGTGAAATATGATTTTAGTAGTATTTCTTGAATTTTTTCATAGTTTAAAAATGAATGATAAAATCGTGACATCTAAAAACGTGAAGGTAACACATCATAAAATCATAAAGTTCAAGAAATGCATTGATATTGATTTGATTTATTCTTTCTGTTAAGCGAAGGGAGGCTTTGTGAAATTCAGAATTTTGTAATTTCTTTTAAAAATTACAGCTTTACATACTACAACTTTATAGAGGATCATCGAGAAGTTAAAAATAATCACCTCATGGAGTTTAAGTGAAATCCATGCCTCAGATGTTATGGTCTCAATCTTAAATTTTGAATACGTGCATATAAATTTGTTGTGCTGACAACACTTGCCTGATTACATCTATGACGTAACGCCGACTTATAGGCGCGTTTAAACTAATAAAATAATTATTTATAAAGTTTCATACATATATATATATATATATATATATATATATATATATATATATTCATAGAGTTTACACTGTAATCCCGAAGGTTTGTTAAATCACCGACTTAAAAGTTTAATTGTGTAATTTAACTTTGCATCTATATGTTCACATATAGATAAAAGATAATAAAAATATGAACACAACATATTGAATTTCCTTCTTTAAAAGAAAGTACATTTTTCTATTTGACGATTACCCTGAACGAATTTTTTAATCGATTTAATAGCTTCATATAATTAAAATTTTTCAATATTTTGCAAAATCATTTTTAATATAAGCCCTTGTGTCCAACTGTATATACAAATGTAAAGACAATGAACATGCGTATTTCAATACTGATTTCATTTTCAAATACACTGAAAAATATATTGTAGGAAAATTTAATAGATGTTTAACAAAAATTATTATAATACATAGGGGTGCTGAGATATACTTGTTTTGTTACGTCTATCTTTATAAAATAAACCCAAATATTGTTGATATATTTTGATTATAATTTTTTTCCCTAATTATGATTATCATATTACAGAATGAAAAGTATAACATTACATAGTAAAATTGCTGACAACCGCACCACATAAACCAGGGAATATTTCTTGATTTAATAGTGAAAATTTAAATATTTTATATTATTTTTATTATAGCAAAACTGTTTAAATATATTTGAAATATATAATTTTTAGAAATTACTACCTAAGGATAAAAATTTTTGGTATGTAAAATAGTATAATGAAGTTCATTTAATTGATTTAGTTCACAAATGATTTTAGAGCCCATTAGTGGTCATAAGAAAGAATTGCTTATTTATAATATATTTTTATTTTATATTTTGCAAAGAGCAACAAAAATATTCAATATAGCAAATATTCAACTGTCTTCAGCAAATAGCATTTTAGAATTTAAACTACTACGTATTAACAATACAATTGTTCTTCCTTGCATTATAAAATTTATTAGGTTATTTATAATAGATATTACTATATATGATATTTAAAAATAGCTAGCGTATTTTTCCAAATTATTATAGCAATTTTACTATTTATAATAGTTATTTTTCTTACAATACTTTTTCTTTTCTATATATATATATATATATATATATATATATATATATATATATATATATATATATATATAATAAATTCTACAGCAAATTTCTTTCAATGTATTTTTTAGTATTTTTTAAAGAAATTGATATTGCACATCTAAAAGGTTTTACGGATGTTTCAAAGTATGTTCTTTTGAGTTTTTAAGTTCTGTCCCGACTCTTTTGTAATTTGTAAAATTATTATTTATAAATTAAATTATAGAACAAAATAGACAGAAAGCTATGTGGGAATGAAATTGATTTTATCAATGGGGTGTTTATCGTCTTCTTCCTTGATTAATATAAGCAATCTGACTTTTGTTCTTTAAAAAATGATTCAACCCATCGGCTTTTGACCAAACAAAATAATAGATCTCGGCAATTCGCACGAGAAAGGAAAAGCAGAACGTTATAAAATTTACATCTACTATATATAATACCGCTTTAGCGGTCAGGTAGTATAGTACCGCGCGACGCACGGATGCAGTGCACATCATTGCATCGTGTCTGTGTCACACACTCTCTCTCTCTCTTTCTCTCTGTGCGCGCGTGTGCCTGCGTGTATGTGTGCGTGTGCGTGCGTGCGGGTGTGTGTATACGATCGAGCGCAAGAGGTCCGTTTAATCCGGCTGCACGTTGAACTTGAAGTCCTTATCCTGGTGCTTGATTCTTATGTGCCTGCGTATGTCGGTCTTGCGTTTGCTCCGGTACGTACAATAGAAGCAGCCGAAGCGCGGCGGCTTGTCGCACTCGTACTTCTCGTGCTGTATCAGGTGGGATGAGTGCTTGTAGGACTTGCCGCAGCGCAGGCAGACGTTCGGGTGGCTCGGGTCCAGGTTCGCCAGGGTGTAGTCATCGTTATATTCGATCTCGACCTTCATCGGATCAGCAAGAACGGGGGTGACCAGGTCGTACATTCCCAACATGTTCAGGGCGTCGCTCATCGAGTCTGGGAACAAGAAAGAAGGGGGCAGAGATTAGCGCCGATATGGGTTCTCTCTCTCGATGGCTGATGGGTCGGAAAAACTATATAACACTACGACTTTGGCACTCGTGACTTTGGCCTGCAGTAATATCAGTTTCGATCGCGATTTGATTATTGTGCCATTTGATTGATTTGATTTTTTTAATATATTTTTGTTTGCTATTATGCACAGGAGCACTAAACGATTTTTTTCCTTTTGGAAAAGCAATTAAAAAATTCAAATATACTTATGACATATATTATGAAATATGTTTGATACTGGTCGTATTTCAAATTTAAAACAGACGGTTTCTCATGTTATATGCAGTTCAGTTTTAAATATATCATTTTCAATCGATCAGAAATACAAAACATGTTTAATATAAGAACAATAGAATTTCTTAATGTCTTCCTCCTACCGTGCTTTTAATGAAATGTTTATATGGAATTATCGAGGAAAAAAGCAATTATTCGACAGAAGAAAATGTTGTTCCTGAAAAATGATGTAATTAGTCTTTAAATAATTCAAATAATTTTCTATTCAAAATTAGGATCTGTAAATGAAAATTTTATTATAATTATGTATTTCTATAAACATTCAATACAAGGAATATATACAATTTTAAGATATATAATCGCGAAACTTGCTTCTCATAATCCATAAAATAGATATAATCAAAAAACTTGCATGAATTTATTCTATAAATATAAATAGACTTACACCGTACATGTTATCCATTAAATTTTTTAAATGTGCAATAAATGCCTTCATCAGAATCTGTTAATCGTTAACTAAACTTAAAAATTAAATCTGCGAAATCCGTAAAACATATAATTCTTAAGATAAATTATAATCCTTAATGTTCGATAAAAATTATGTTTTAGTTTTATAAAATCGTCTTAGTCAAGCCAAAGACACTTTTGTTAGTCGGTCGATCCTAGCGTCAATCCTCGAATTGTCTTCTTTTCAAGTCGTATCTTGATATGTTTCTTTAGATCGTCTCTCCATTTGGTTCAATGATTGCAATGAAAGCACTGAAATCTGGTTGGTTTTTCGCAATCGAACTTCTGGCGATAGTGCAAGACATGCAGACTCTTGTAACGTTTCTCGTATCGAGTACAGAGTTAGGTAGCTAACAGTTGAACAATAGACGTGTATAACGAGATCCGTGGCATAATTTGAATATCAACAAACTCAAAATTCCCCAAGATCGATGAAACTAAAATGGAAGAAAAATTGTTAGTTTGACCGGTGCCAATTGTATAGCCGATAGAGAATGTAATAGGGAGCTATTAGAAATCGCAAGTGAGAAGGAAGGTTATAGAGGCAATTAAAATGCAATGAACGAAAGCAGTTAATAGAAAACTGTTTCTTTTTTAATAACATGATTGCAATGAATGTATTGTAAAAATTATTTTATGATCTATATAAGTAATTTTTATTATTATGATCATTTGCTCGTCTAGCAAGAGAAATAAGATCTACCTAGATTATGTTGAATGCGCAGTTCACGATGAGCATTTATGAATTAATATTTCAAATTCAGCCAAATTTTATAAAACGATATAAATGTTTTACTTAATAATTATAAAAAATCAGCTCTATAAAGTATTGCTAAATTCTTCAATAAAAATTATTTATAATTAAAGTAAGTCTAATGTTTAATTACCAGATTTTGTAATACTACGTTAACAATTTTCTAAATGGAAATTGGTGCAAATTGTTCATCTGTCAGAGAAGAGTGAAATTTTCACTAGTAAGTCAGTTAAATTATTCCTTCCATAAATACAATTGAATATTATTTTTCTTATTTTAACTATGCCCACACGAGTCTCATTTTAACTACCCAAAATTATTACATGATTTATATTCTCATTTGAACAAGTAGATCCAAGGAAATTAAAACAAAAAACCTGAAATCCAAATATATTAACTATTAGTAAATTAATTAAATAAAAATATATGCAAGATTTAATAGTTTATAAAAATTTATAAAATATTTTCTCTATATTAGAATATTTCATCTATAGCTTACCTTATAGAAAGTACATTAAGTAACATTAATCATAATTGATTTATTTGTACTCGAAGTAATTATAAAACAAAATATAAACTATAATAATATTTATTTAGAGATGTAATTTATTAATATCAAGAATACAACATAATTACAGAACAAATAAGAATACGTTTCATTTATTATAATCTTACACAGCTTACTTTGCTTAAATCGCTTTTATGATTATAAGACGAAATGGTGCTTGCCCTTAAAAATAAATATTTCACGGAATTTTGAATGCCTATTTAGGAATTATAAATTTAATTCTAACAATAAATATTAAAAATTTAATAAATAAGAAAACAGCATCTTACTCTATATATATAAAAGATATTCTTTCCAATGCAAATAACTTATGCAAAGATATTATTTATTTGCTCTCCTATTATCATAATTTCTCACGTTTAAATGAAAATTAAATAATCACAATATTTTGATTGTTATTCTTATATTGATTTTATTAAACCAAAATTTTAATAAAATAAAAATAATCATACATATAATAGTTTGATGAAAAATATAATTAAAAATCGATTGTCAACTTTGATTAAATAGTAATATCTCTTGATGTTTGATTCTATTATAATAGATAACAATAAGCTTTACCGTTTTTAGCATTATGATATACGAGAATCAAAATATTATACAATAACTGTTTAGGATCTTGCTTATAGTCTATCCGATAATTTTAAATATGTATAACATTGTAAATATAAAGCAATCTAAATCAAATTTACTTAATAAATCTATAAACTGTTCAGCTTGATGTTCCTTCATAAAAGAGAATTCGCATTTTTATGGAAAAATAAACCAATATCCATAATACACGACCCTTTTTCTATCTATTATTGATATTTCAACAGCTCTGCATAATTAGAGTTAAGTATCTCTGCATAGTTTGGTTTATATTAAAATATTTGCCTAAATTTATTATCTATTTTTTCAGAAGTCATACTTTTTTGACGATCGCAGCATAGTCAAATAAAATTTCCATCAAAATAAAAGTAAATAAAAGTTTGAATCAAATTATAATAATTGCAGTATATATATATATATATATATATATATATATATATATATATATATAATAACACGTTTATAGGTGCAGGTACAGTTGCACGTATGCGCGGGCACGCGCGCGAATATCTGTTTTTAATGAAAAGTTTAATGAATTAAAAAAAATAGATTTTCTTCAATTGAGCATCTACTCGAATTTATCTCTAAACACACCCGGCCCCTTCATTATATAAACTGACAAAGTCGAACATTTGAAAAAGCAAGCGACTTGCCCGTGATCCTATCGCATCGCGGTCGTCACTCAGAGCTTCATTGATGGAGCCTTTTCTTGAAGCGACAGGCCCTCAGGTGCCTTTGCATCGTGTACTTGTAGCAAGTCCGATAGACGCAGTAAGTGCAATGATACATGGGCGTCCGGCCACACTCATACTTCAGGTGACGGCTAAGATTGCCGGTGCTCGTGTATGTTTTGCCACAACGCTCGCACACCGCGGGTCCGAGGATGCGCCGCGCCCGCGCGGCCGGCTTGAGCGACTGCATCAGGGCGGGCGCGGACGACGTCTGGCCATGTTCGTCGCAGATACTGAGATCTGGAAATCAAAAGAAAGGCGTTGGCGTTTGCATATTCTTATATATAATGTAATAAAGGGAGACGCGATGATCGATAAGAAAAGTCCCGGACGCCTCAACTTGGTTTTGACATCGCATAATGTATAAATGGATTGCGAACGATAATAAGAGAGAAAATGCCATTGCCGATGTGGGTGGCATCGGAATCACCGGTGCTAAGAGTCGAGCTGAGTTTGCATAAGAAACGTGCAATGAAACATTTTATATCAAAGATCACGACAATGTTTTTTTATTGAATATTTCCAAGTTATTGCGAATCTTTTCTCCCTCCACGTTACACATTGGTACATAGTTTATCAGCTACGTGTACAAAGACAAACATTATAATAGAAATTTAATAAATATTATGGAAATGCGATATTTATTATAATTACAATAATGCAACGAACAAATTAACAGAAATAAAACATTTACCAGAAAATAAAAATAGTTAAAAACAAAAAATTAGTCTTAAATTTTAAACATCTACTTTTCTGATTGATAATTTCAATTTATTACGATTAAAATTTACACGTCGATTAGATTTTTTTTCAGCATTTTTCTAAACAAAAAATCTCTACAAAATTTATAACATATCCCTAGTAGAAAGTGGCACTATTCTTAGACAAAGTGTACAACAGTAAGTTTTTAGCATGTACTAAGAATGACTGAATAATGGCTTACTATTAGTTAGTAAATATTGAATATAAATCTAATATGTAAGTATTTTATTTTCTGCCAGAAATACTTTAAACTGAATATAAAACATTAAATAATATTCACAGTAATATATTACATTTATTATTTCTTATAAAAATTAAGTACTTAGTAATATTAGAAACTATGAACGCAAATCTTATGTGCAAAATAAATCATAGTTCTGTTGGAAATTGATGTGAATATATCTATAAATTACATATATAATATAAATGAAATTATATGGTCAAAGAACAAATGTACGGTCATACGATGAATTCATGTTCAATAAATTACAAATATTATAAAATGGATCTGTTACTACAATATGAAGTATGAATTTTAACATTTGATAGCAGTATTTTTGAATAATTTAAAAATATCGAATTTGACCGACAAATCATAAAATTTAATATAATTTAATCTGAGTTTTATATCTTGTTATATAACTTTTTTAATATAATTTTTAATATAAATTATTCTAATAATATGTTTGCATTGAGTACTTGCATTTTAATATTACAAATTCATTTTTCACGCTACAAATGCGAAATAACTACTTTTATAAGTCTTGTTCTACCTATTATGCGACAAATATACAAAACTTAGTCCCCATGAAGTTCTTTAATAAAACATATGGTCTAGTTAAAATTTGAAATATATATAATTTTTTACATAGAGATCATTTATAATAGTTTTAAAAATCTAAAACTTATGCTACTTTGACTAATTATGATACAAATTTATTTGATAGAAAAAAAATTCAGTTTCTTTATTCAATAAAAGTTTACTTAACTTATATGTTACACTTTAAAAGAATTATAAAGGACTCATTAATTTCTGAAGAATTTATGTTAAGATGAACTACATAAAAAATTCCTATGAAATTCTATTGTTTAATGTACATTAAATATTATCGTATACTCATATAAACATTTCGTAACAGTCTTGTAACTGTATGTTAATTACATACTACTGAAAAAGCTTTGAAATGTTTCGAACTAAACAATTTTATTATTTTTAAAATAAATATACTTTTTTTCAATATAGCACATTATTTATATATTTTATAGAGATACTGTAATAAAGTATCTCAAGGGTCTCGTTTGTTGTTCTATCACACCACAATATTTATATAGTACAAGACTTTAAATTACTTAGCTGAGCTCAACCTCGCCTTTTTGGTAATGAGTTATTAGTACAGGGTTGATCAAAGAGTAATCTGACGTTTTGTTCTATGCAACAACTGGAACCCATATATACATAGGTAAGAATGGGAAAATGCTGATTTTCGTCAAATACTTATTCAATCTGGATCCAATAGAACGTGCAAGTAAATTTCAACTGTTATTTACACGACTTGCTTACCATTGCTGATTTATGAGTGACTGATATTTTAGCACGTGCATGTATCGAGTGATCAATCACCGAATGACATCTGCATTTTGTTGTCGTTTTGAAACCACTAGAAAAGTTTTGTGCGCAGTTGATGCTTGGGAAATTATCGAACCCTTCTTCTAAAATGATACGATGAATATGGAAGAATACAGAGACGAACTGGATGGTGTTATTTCTACCGAAATTGAAATGCATGTATGCGAGCAGTGAGATAACGTCCCTTTTCCAATCCCTGATTAAAGCTTACCATTGTTGCAGAAACATTCGGATAGTCGAATTTTATCCGTCAAAATTGACAGATTTATTCAGTTACCAGTATGTCTCCTACATCTTCGGGGATACTTACAATCAATGATTTATGATAAAGAACTAACAAGCTGAAAATTCCTAGAGTTAAAATATTCCAAGGTTTCTTAACAATTCTGCAAAATGAATTATTGAATCAAGAACTACGAAAAGGATTAGTAGGTTGATTCGACAATCACAATAATTATTTATTAAATTTTCTCTTCAAAAAATAAACGATTGCTAATCTTTATTTTCCTACTTTATTAGTTTGATCTTTTTATTTATCTTTATTAGTCATATTTCAAGAATAAAACTGCCAGACTCTATTGATCAACCCTTCAATAGTACTCGATTACTGAAAGAATACTATCTCTGATAATTAATTATTTCCTAGGATATATCAATGAGAGTAGAATCTACCACAACTCAGTCTCTGGAAATTTTGGCACTCCCAAAATTCTCTTCTGGTAAAATATAGCGAACTGTCCGTGCTCTGTGTAATGATCTACATCGGATCAAGGACGTAAGTGAAATCGTTGCTGTTCTTGTGACACCTAGCGATGTGGCCTTGCACGCTGAACTTGTAATGGGTCCGATAATTGCAGTGCGGGCAGCAGAAACGCGGTGGTTTCTCACATTCGTACTTCATGTGTCGTTTGAGATTCTTGAGGTAATCGTAGCGATTGCCACAACGCTGGCAACGGTTCTCCGATGGTAGTAGTTTTTTCACCTTCCTTGGCGCTTTCAACTTGACCGGCAGGCTAGGACGCCTAAAGACGAGAAGCTCAAGGGGATCTGTAACTAAAATAAAAAAGAGAAGCATTGTATTGTGAGAGTGAGACCGGCTATAATCGCATAAGGTTTAACTTTGGAAACGGAAGTATGACCGCTCTATAACTACAAGCGATTAGAAAAGTTCGTGCTGGATAGATATGGTATTGGCATTGATTGTTCAATGAGGCAGGGAGGTGAAAATGATAGAAAAATCATACAAGGAATATCGCTCTTTTCGTTGACACAATGAAGTGCTTGTCTTTATATAATTCTAATTATTAAAATAATTAAAAAGGGTTGTACAGTATATTATTATACTATGTAGATACATAAAAAAGCCATCTCCTCACCTACCTTCAATGCCCAAAAATGGTAGGAAAATATTTAATTTTCATCAATTTCCTGTGGTAAAAAACCACATGTTTCGTCTTGACTTGAAAAATGATTTAATAAAAACTAGAGTTTCAATAAAAAAAAGTCTCAATAAAAAATAGAAAATTTACAAAGTACTATTTACAAAACTATTCCAAATTGCATAAAGACAAAGTTCATTTCCTTCCATTTTTTTACTCCAAGCTGTACGTACATGAAGCTACAAATGATTTAGTATTTTATTACACCATGCTGATTTCTTTCTTGAAAAAACCCAGCTTGCTCTATATAACATATTAATTTTATATTTTCCTATTTTCAAAGATTCATTTCCTTTTATAGGGATGAAACAAATTAATAAAAATAGTAATATTCATAATATTATTATACCATACTAAAAGAATTTTCGGTATAATGAGATTAGTATTTTTTCTAGATATGGTTGATCATTATATGTATAAATATTTTAATTTTCAAATGAATGTCAATATAAATATGTAACGTTTTATTAGCTAAAGAGAATTATTTATGATACACGCACAAAACTTCATATTTATAAACATATTAAATTAAAAGTAAATATATAGAAAATGAAAATAATGCATGTTAAAATATTATTAATGAGTTCGACAATTAAAATAATTGTAAGAATAAAGTTATACGATGGGCTTATGTTGAAAAATATTGTCACAGTCCAGTTTCGTTCTTTCAGATATCTATTTATTGGTATATGTATTTCCATCTAGTATCCATACTGAATAGGGCTTGCTTTGTTTTTTAGATAGCCTATGTTTTTAATCTTTTTTTCTAACGGTCAAATTCATTCGTTCATTCATCAAATCTAAACAATCTCCTATAAACAGTATAGTCCTCATTATGAATAAAGAATTAATTCAAGGAGCAATATAAATCGGATAAATAACTTGACACAAAAGTGTAGAGTGATTAAATGTTCACGTTTCGAAAGCAAAGTTAAAAAGACGGAAAAATTGAATTAAATAACAGAAGGATCCGTCACGTCACATAAAATTTCGGTAGATTTGACTAAAGTACCTTCAATAAGGGACAGATGTCCGCGTACCCATCGAAAACTGGAAATTAAGAATGGATCTACATTACATAGTGCTACTACTTTTCGTTCCGAACTCCTCGTTGCGAGTGTCACTATGATGTTGAGCGTGGCAAATGAATACGACTGTAGCGTTGGGTTATATTATTGTTGGGTCGACCGCATCATGCAGTGCAATGTACTGCTTGCATAAATGTAATAGAAAAGTTCGTTTAAAATTATTACCAGCGCTGCAGTATAAAGTAGCTCGACATTTTAAAGGAGTAATAGGCTTTATCGAAATCGCCGAAATCGCCCGTGTGAAAATCTAAGAAATAAATATTTTTCATTCAGCGTGGGATATAAAGAACACGGGAACGCCGACCTTCTGCGTACCGTCGACGCTTATTCCGGATCTACGTGAATGTTGACGGTTTGCCCCCTGTGCAGCTGCATTATGTGCTGCTGCACGTTGGCCTTGTACTTGCTCCGGTGGGGACAGTAAACGCAGCAGAATCGCGCGGGCTTGCCGCACTCGTACTTGACGTGTCGCCTCAGCGTGAAGCCGTGCGCGTACGTCTTGCCGCACTGGCCGCACTGGTGGTTGCTGCTGGAGCGATGCTTCGGCGCCGCCGGGAAGCCACGGACCAGGCTCCAGGCCCGAACTGAAACGGAGAAGCAGAGATTGTTACTGGTTGGGAGCCTACCGCGACGTGCCTTAATTGTACGCTGTGTTCGTGTTTTGCATCAATGGTCTTCCTCGGAAAGATGTAACGTAGCCGAGGAGAGGATTATTGACTTGCGATTATTGAGGTGCGATAAGAATCTAATTTAACTTGGCTCGATCATTAGTAATGAGTGAACTGTTTTAAAACTTATTTTATACTTTAATTATATATAGATTAAACTCAATACAGAATCTTTCCGAGCTACTTTTATACTACCGTTTCAAATGTTCAGAATCCTTCTGCTATGCGTTTCAAATAAAAGTTTACTGTTTTATCCAGTAATCAAGCATCGCATAGTTATTTAATCGTCAAGGTTTGTTTGTAATCGACAAAAACATAAAAATCAATGTATTTAGATCTAATATTTATGAATTAAAAATAATTACTTAATTATTATTTAATTTATTTAAACAGTTTTTAATAATTTCTACAGCTATAATACGAGTATTACTATAAGTCGTTGACTCTTGTTACTTTTTCATATTATAATATATCAGTAAAAGATTTTGTCAATGCTTTTTGCACCTGCAAATTATCCATCAATACATTTAGCAAATCCATCTATACTAATTTAACATTTACTAACTCTTACAATGTTATAATATCATTCTTATAATATATTATAAGATATATTCACATACTAGGAAGTTTACAAACTAATGCCTTAAACGTATTATATTTTTTCAACAGAATAAATTATAATCGTTAAAACTAATTAATTATAATTGTGCGGTGCGTACATATTATAAAAAATTTTAGTATAATAAATAAAATATTTGGTATTTGCTTCTTTTTAAATAATAGCATATTCTTCAGCATATTTTTAAGTAATAAGACAATCGAGAACGATCAGTTTGATGAATATCTAATCAACGCACTGATATTTGAATGATACACTGATATATAAAATCCATATAAAATTTATATAAAATCTATATAATACATAGCCATACAAAGAATTTAAAAAAAGCGGCCCCTTAACTTCTCTGAATCTCCCATCATTTTCACAATTTTATTTCTTCACTTTAGAACTGTACCCAACTGTACATAATATTGGAAGCTCATGGGGAATGTAACGAGTCCTTGGCAATTTCAACAGGATCCACACTGTAATAAAATTCCTTGTCCTTGTGCCGCACCTTAATGTGCGATTTCATGCAGGCCTTCTGCTTGCATCTGTACTCACAATGCGGACAGCAGAACCTGGGCCGTCTGCCGCACTCGTACTTGATGTGCCGGCTCAGCGTGAACTTGTACGCGTACATCTTTCCGCACTGCTTGCACTGATGAATATTCCGCTTGCTCCTCGACTTTTTTGCGGCGAAGGGCTCGCCGATATCGGCTGAAACGAAGAAGCGCAGGATGTTAGAGAAGGGGTGCGTCACATTACGTAAGATAAGGATTGATTTGTAATTGTCAAAAGGGCTACTTGGCCAAGAGGAGAGGATATTTTAAGTGAGAGGATAATTTAAGCGTGGTAAAGATCAATTTCATTCTAAAATCTCTTGAAACTTCGTTCTATTTGTACTTTTTTTATAATATTCTTTTAGGCTGCAAATATCTGACTCTGACTTGTAGATTAATTGTACCATGTATGTCTATGATGATTAAGTGTGAATATCCACCGTCAATATTTTATTATAGTATTAGTAAACTGATAAACTACTTGTAAGGATACAAAATTAATTTTAGATATTTTTCAGAGTTAGAAATACTTACTACCTAAATACTCGTTTTTATAATAAAGCTTCAAGCATTAACGACAAATAGGTGATAGTTGTTATTGCTTATCCTGCATTGATTAAAAATCTTTGTAAACATTCATGAATATCTGTGGGGGTTATTTCTATAGATCCATTCAGTCGATGCATTTAAAAACAGTATTACATCAGTCGAACATTAGTAGGTTCAACAAAATTTTATTTTACTGAAGAATAAATGAGAAGCGAAAATGGTAAACATTTATTAAATTATATATACAATTTTATTTTTAAACAATATTCAGACAATTACATATAGCAATAATGGTTTCTTTTTTTACTTTATTCTTACATATAAAAACGCTAATAATCCATTTTCGAAATCAAAAATATTCATGAATGATTAATTTCATCTTCAATGACGCATAAAGTCTAAATAATGTACGTATATGAAACATTTCGGAAATGTATACTTTGATGACACTATGGATTATTTGAATGCTCTTGCAATTGTCAACTCTCAAATTATACCTTTAATGTTGGTTACTTGTAGATACAAAGTTAATCGTGACTAAATCGGTAATGTGCAGACTGTCAATTTTCCTTCTTAAAGTGTTTTTTGCTTCAATGTGTACGGGGAGCCTTATAAACTTGGAAAGAACTTGTATGAACATGATAAACATATACCGCACTTTAAATCCCCAGGATCGTGGCCGTGATCAACTGAAAATGTAATAGTCCTGAATTAGTATTGGAAATTAGTGGTGCAGTGTTTTAAATATATTTATTATAACTTAATTATGTTTGATGGATAATTTATAGATTCTGTGCAGGGAACGACGATTGCAGAAAGGTAAAGAGAAAGAAATGCATAGAATTGGGACTTATCATTTTATTGCAAAACGCTCCTTAATAAAATTGCAAAACTTTAAAAATTTACAAAAATTTATACATAATAGTTACTCTTATAGTGCTTATAAAAATCAATAAATTATTATTGGTTAAATTGAAAAACAAATACTTGCTTTAATCATTGTTAGCGGAATTACTCAATTAACCTATGCATTTATATATACAGATATTTAAAATAAATACATTTCAAGTAACGCTTGAAATTTGTATGAATACTTATTAATACTCAATCATATGAAAAGACTTATCGATCAACCAAGAAATCGTTGACTAGTTACTACAGTCTACAACATTATCAATTACGCGTCACAATTTATCTATTTATATTAGGACGAATCGAATGAGATAATTATAGTTGGTATTTTTTTATTTAAAATCTTATTTTTCATTTATAAATTTAGTAAAAATGAAAATTATCACTTATATTTTTGAGTTAGTCCGCGATAAGGTAACGCAATAAATCAGTTAACAAAATTTATGCAATATTTATATTGCAATGATGTGTACATTAGTCAAAATACGCTATAAATAAGATTCGAGATTAAATGACCAAATATTGTAAACCGTTAGCTTCGGAAGAACAACAATTATTATTCTATATAAAAACTTACTTCCTTATAACTATCAATGAAACATAATAAATGTCTTCAAAAATTATTACTTCTTAACAAAATCTTACATCGATTTAAGTATAGGGTGACAAATATAATTATTCTATGTATGTTTATTTTATGTCCCCAATATCATATTGAATATATTTATCTTAAATGTAGTATTGCGATATGATGCACGATAAAATACTATTTTATTATTAATATACTAACACATTAAATCAGTTTTCACTTGGAATACACCGGAAAGCAACAGATAATTACAAATCAGACTACAGCAACCGTTATCTGATTTCTCACTTCTTAATAAAATCTTAAGTATATAGAAAATTCAATTCAGTGCATATATATATATATATATATATATATATATATATATATATATATATTAGTTTTGTCTTCTAATAATATAATTTTACATTCATGGAAACGTTCGCAATGAGATGTTTTAATATCGATACAGTTGCTGTTTGATCAATTTTGACCAAGTTGAAAAGCGATAAAATAAAATTTATTCAGTCGGTCAAAATAAATACATTCACCACCATTCAGGTGTTTAGAGTGAAACATTAAACATATCAAAGCAAAGAATTTTACAGATTACAGAAAATCTATTTCCACCTACTTACAGTACCCACATTCGCTGTATTGCACACTTATAAGCGTCGTCTAAAGTAGACCTATTGAATACGAGCTCGTCAGGGACAAACAATAAGTACCTGCTCGAGAAACTTGAAAAGTTTATATATTAAAAATTAAGATAGATTCATGAAACACTTGCTTCATTAAAAGAAGCAGCGGTCATTATTTTGGATTTTGTTAACATCAATATGTATTCCGAAATAATAAAAAATAGTTTTTCCTTAAACAGTGATTGCCGAACTTTTTAAACAATGTCTACTTTATATACACCATCAAAAATATAATCTGAATTTCGAAATAAAAAATCTCTGGAACAATCCAGCTGAAGTCAGAGGTAAGAATGCGGATTTTAACGAATTCCGAATGGGATCTTTATACCGGGAAATTTCAAAGAATTCCTTGTAAAAATCAACGAAAAACGTATGGAAAGCTAGCAACATATACTTGAATATCAAAATTGATATACTCGCGTTTTGAAAAATTAATTATAAAGTGTACTTTTGTCGACCGTTCGACTGTTGTAAACTAAATTAATAAATATTTTTACAATTCCATTATATTAGTAATATTTAAAAATATTTATACAATTGTCATTATATTAGTATAGTAGATGATTGTACAGAGAATGTAATAATTAGTTAAATACCATGAGAATTAATGGAAATAGACACGATCTCCGTTTAAATTTTAACAGGATTTTTCGCGGTAAATCCAGACTACATTTTTGACTGGTTATACTTAACAGACGAGATTAGAATGTTTGAATGGCGAATTTAGTCAAGATGGCACGAAATGATTCTGGTTACATCCGAAATTAGCACGAGAAAGTTTTTGTTAGTGTCAATTGAAGTCCGGCCAAATATATTTACGTGAACATATTGAGAGGTTTATTATTCGCTATGATGCCTGCAAAATCGACCGACCTAAGTTCGAGAACAATTTAGAGGGCTTATTTGGGAACTGTAGCCAGAATTACCTCGTTAAATCGGCATCTAATCCATAATCTCAATATCGTGACCACCTCTTGCTAGTGTAAAGTGCCAGCATGCACTCATCATAGCACTCTCTGAGGCCGAATTCTTTTCTCCAGGCCGGCCGTCTTCTGCTTACCGCTTTTTCCCGCGAAACTTGTATGTCTCCCTGCGCTTCTGACAATTGTTTATGTGATACCTGAGATTGTCTTTGCGTTTGCACCTATACGTGCAATAGATGCAGGAAAATCCGGGCGGCTTGCCGCACTCGTACTTCTGATGGCGCTTAAGCGTGTTGATGCGCATGTAGGACTTCCCGCACTGGTCGCATACGTTGTCGTACTTGGACCTCGCGTTTCTTTGCGCCGAGCCCACGGGCTTGACGTTCCCCTCCGCCAGACTCTCCGACTTGACGATGCGCAGCTTGATTTTCTGCAATGCACTCAGCGGCTCGTAGCATTCGGCATACGCGAACGCTGTAATTACAGATAGAGAGAAAAAAAGAAAGACGAGGTATTAGTATAGCAATTCGATCTTAATTGGGAGCAAGACACACCAGCCAACATCCTGGACTGTTGATGCCCGAATTTATTTTGGATTTTTAGTTTCTGGTGGGGTGTGAAATACCATGCAGAAAATTAGAAATTCATTTCGGTTAAAAAGCTATCGGAAAATAATGTTTTCAATTTAATGTTCGAAAATTGTTTAGGTTTGCTAGCCGAATTGTGTGTAACTAATTGAGCTTTACTGTAATTTCTCTTTTTCTAAGAGCCATTTTAAATAACGCTTCTAAATAACGTTGTCGGAGCTCATTCTGCTCGGCTCTATAACTTTTCTAGAATAATACTTTATCAATCATTCAGATGTATTTGCAAAATAAGAAAAGTTACGAAAGCTGCAACAATGTAAAGCAATATATTTGTTTAGCAATATATATATATATATATATATATATATATATATATATATATATTTGAAGATTAAAGTGAAAAATATAACTAATATACTTGATTAAGGTATACAGCTAAATAATTAAAATAAGCCAATATTATTTATAAAAAGCTTCAGAAAACCATTAAGAATATTTAATAATTGAATAAACTATAAACACATGTGCAATAAAAATTAATTAATAAACACTGAAGATAGTCCATTCGTAAATGTACTATTTAAATTAAATAAAAATAAACAGCAGTTTTATACATTAAAATATTATTTGGATATCTATCGGGACGATAAAGATGTTTGTACAAATATATCTGTATTTGCAAAACAATTTTATTATTTTCTGTCTTATTATTTAATTTACAAATAAACTAAACATAGACATTCAGTAATGATAAATAATCAATATCACAAATAGATTTAAATATTATTAAAATATTACAAACAAATATAATTTAACTCTTTGTGGTACAGTATAAGAAATAATATTTATTCGTTTTCTTGTTAAATTAACGCTGCACAGATTAAATTATTTAATGCATAAATTGTAATACTGAATAAAAAACTTGAGTTAAGGATTTTTATTCAGTAATATATACAATAAAATATTCATATCTGCTGGAGCCTTTTTTGTACTAAAAAATATATAATAATATATACAGGTCTATTTCATGGAATTTAATACGAGCTTTTCCACTATACTAGTGCCATTTCAAAAGAAGTTCAAAAGTATTGATTTGAGAATATCAATTTTTATATTTGAAATCATCCAAATTGTAATCTGTACAATTCTAAATTTCATAAGAAAATTATTAAATTATTGTTTTTGTGTATTAAAAAGCATATATCTATATACATATTTTCAGAAAATTTGACATTTAAAAATTTCATTTCATCAAACATTGATAAATATATATGTAAAACTGTCCACAGCATTCAACAAAAATGCAGATTATATAATAGACATAGTATAATTTATACAATAATTACCAATTCTAATATTTGATACGACTTTCATTACTCAGATATTGCACAGCATTAATATAAATAATTTTCATAAGCTTTAAGTACTTGGGCAACCATTTCTCCAGGATCGATTTACTGTTCACGATATCTAATTCTTTTATGCTTTTATTGACACAAGGATATATTTCGCAGGCATAGATAATATCTTACGAAAAATCGCATTAACAAGAAAAAACACGAAAAAACACGAAAAAACGATTCGCAAAACCGTCGATATTGGACATTTATCGCTCGTACCAAATTACATTGAGGCCACTTCACTGCTGACTCTTGTCTTTGTGGCAGTGGCTGACGTGGTAATTGAAGTTGTCTTTGCGCTTGGCACGGTAGGAGCACTTGCCGCAGAAAAATCTCGCGGGCTTGCCACATTCGTACTTGAGGTGCCGGTAGAGGGTGTAGTGCCACTTGTACGATTTGCCGCACTTGTGGCAGACGTGCTTACAATCCGAATCGAGGGCCTGCTGCTGCCGCTGCTGCCGCTGCTGTCGCCGCTGTTGACGCTCCTGCCGATCTGAAAATCCTTGCAGACTCTCCCTGTGCGCGATCGTAAGTTTAATGCGCTGGAAGGGGAGTTCCTGATGATCGAAGCTCTCCATGTCGCCGTAATAATTATATTCTGAAACGAAAAAACAAAATCACGCATGAGATGCGAACTGAGCAGGACGTGCAGCGCCGTCTAGACCGGTCGGCAAAGACTCGATTGCGTTTGTAGCTTTGAGTTATCTATATGTACGGTATAAGACCGAATGGTTCTTGGTTGCATGCCTTACTTACGCTTAGTAGAAGCTGGTGCGAGGTTTTGCAATGGACGGGAATGTTATAGAACTGGGAAACATTAATTAGGCGATATGTGTATACTTGCTGCTACTAACAGTCTGGGTAAAAGAATGAAAAGTTAATGTCCCAATAATGGTTAATTCGTTAATAATACTATTTATGTCCAAAATTTGCATTACATGTTTTATAAGACTACTGACGAAATGAACGGTTTTTTTTTTATATGAGAGGATAATTTATTGAGAGTCAAAGAAAATTATAATACAACCATATAAAATTATTCTACATCAATATCAGTACAGACAAGTACGATGTAATATAAGTATAATAAACTGTTCATATTCCCAAGACCAAAAAATAGGGGAATACTTTATACTTATATTATTTTTAGTTAAACAATGAGTATTTAAGTATTACATAATAAAAAGATACAGTTTCTTTCAATAATTCATCCAAAGCACAATTATGCACGTATGCATAGGATCGCAAGTACGCATCTAAAGTTCTTTATAAAAAAATACATTTTCCATTACATCATTCGTTGAAATTATTTGTGTAAAAATTAAAAAACTCTCGGATAAAAATCATTCCTATATTAAGTTGTTAATCTAAGTAGTTAATGAAGAAAAAAATTGTTTTTCGAGGCAGTCTTATTGATGAGGTTCGGGTGGTCCTCTCGATAAGAGAGCAAGGTATCCTTGTTGTAGAAAAGACTCAGAATGCACACTTTCGAGTACTGGAAATACAATATTGTCACGTATTATATTTAACAAGTCACATAAAAAAATTAAACAATGTAATTATTTACAATAGTTAATACAATTACAAAATGATAAGTATAAAAAATAATATTGTTATTAATTTAATAAGATAATACATATTTTGTTGTGTTTTCAAATTTAAAGAACCGTTGAATGATCAACATTCGTAGGCTTCGTTAACTCTACGAGTCAGCCTCGCCTACATACCAATGATTTTGAATCCGTTAAAACAATATTTTATTAGGCTATATTTATTTCAATATATTAACAAGAAACAGGTAAATTAGCTCCTTATTTCAATATATTTCTTATTGTTTAACGTAATAACATAATTTAAAATAATTTTAAGCTGATTACACGTTCTGATTCACATCCATAAAAAAATTATATACTTAAATATACCTCCGAAGTAATTTCGCTAAGCTTAAGCAATGATTACAAAAACGAAAAAAACTTTTATTTGCTTCATTCGTAATTTCTTAATTGATATTTGTGCAAAATGTCAATCTCGAGAGAACCACCTCAAAAAGTTTTGATTTAACAGTGATCTTTTCCTTGAATACAATTACTATACGGAAAAAGTTTGGGTTATAAAAGCCAATACTAACATTGGATTTGTTATTAAAAAAATCAAAATTTAAGTAAAGGAACATATATAACCGAGATGATGAGAAGATAACTTTCAACGTTAGATGAAAAATGATACATTTTCAATTTGGTTATATAAGCCTGACCATGATATAAAGATCTGATAATATTGTAATCTGAGATCGATTCTGAATAAACTTGATATATTTATATAAAAAATAGGTGTCCAATATCGAAATTTGAAGTATTAGCATTTCCAATCTGTATTAGTGTATTAGTATTAATTGCAACACTGCTTATCATATTGAGGGATGATAAAGCGATATTTTAAGAGAGTTCTTGGCTCCAAACTTATTTCCGCTGAGCATTGTACTAACGCAAGTCGACAATATTATTTAAAAATATCATCGCATTAAAAACAGTTCTCAGATATATAATACTTTGATAATAAAATAATAAATTGTAAAAATTGTAAAAATGTAAAAAGAGTAATTACTTAATAGATCAAACATCAGGTAACTTTACACTTCATTTCATCGGGTATACAATCAAGCAGCTATATTAAAGCAAGCAGTCATTTGTCAAGAATATACTCTTTGATATATATCCCCCCTCTCTCTCCCTCTCTCTGTCTGTCTATCTATCTATCTATCTATTTCTATCTTCCTCTGGCTCGTTTGAACGATCGATCGATGGAATCCACAACGAATCTTTTACGGGATTAACACGAGGCGGATACGCTTCACAAAGGTTCCCCGATGTTCTTGTACAGTTTACTCCTGTGCCTGTGGGCCATGTGGTTCAGCAGGTGAGTCCTATACCTGGCCATGTAGCTGCAGTAGGAACAGGCGTAGCGTGGCGGTTTGCCGCACTCGTACTTCTTATGCCGGGTCAGCGAGCAACTGCGCTTGTAAACCTTACCGCACTGCTCGCAAACGTTCGCGATTGGCGAGTTCGAGGGAAGCGGCTGGGGCTGCAGGGCCATCGGGATCATCTCCTGCTGCCCGATCTCCGGGTGCTCGAAGAAATGCTCGTTCTCCAGCTTCACGTAGTAGAGGCCTGAAAGAGAAAGGAATACGAGCTGTCAGGTCACCGCAGGCTCAAGCAGTTATATAGGCGCAGAATACACCGAGGAATACACTGTGAAGTGATGCATGCGTGGGTATAGGCTGTTCTTTTCGAATGAAATTTCACGTCACGGGTGACACTACAAAAAGATCTCTAATAAGGGGAGGTATTATGCTGAAATCACCACACTTTCGTAAGTTGAGTGATAGAAAAGTAAATTTTAGATTAGTATTCAGTGAATAACTATTCATCTATATAATGCTAAACATTAGTGTATCAATTCCGTCTTTTATAACATAAAAAAAGTAATTCATAATTATAAAAATTACTGTAAAAAAAGAAAATTATCCGTATATTCAGTTTAAATAATTGATAAAATAGTATAGATCATGCAGGTCTGTATACTTTTATCTAAAGGGATTGCTACTCTATATTAATGTTTACATAATATTTAAATATTATAAAAATTGGAACTCTCATGATCCTCTTGTCGAATGGTGTTGTTTTAAATAATGTAAAGAGAACAGTTATCAAAAATTTGTTGATATTACATTATAGTCGATGTTACAACCTACTTCATTTTCTAGCCTCTTATTCAGGTAACTAAAGATGAAAATGACATTACAAGATAATAATTACTTAACCACAAATAATCACGTAATAATAGCTAAATATTATAAACTTTTACCATTCATGTATGCTAGATGCATACATTTTTATCAACACTCTACTTGAATGTATCTGGATATTAAGTTTTCAATTTCTACATCAAAAGATGTTACGAAGGAAATTGTATTATTATGCATAATTGAAGAAACATACCAATTCGATCTTGCATTACAAATTATATTCAAAATTAAAAAATTCTAATGTATACTGAATTCAATTTATTGAAAATATTTCAATGTAATTTACAGGAAAAAAATGCAATTAAATGAAACAGATGCATAAAATTTTTTTGTTCTAACATGAATTGGAACATTACATAAGCTGTAAAAATTAGAAAATCCATTTAATCGTAGTGACTGAATCCAATGGAATCAAGATTACCTGTTAATGAATTATAAACATTGAGAAATAATGTTAAAATGTAAGATCAGCATTTAAAAATTTTAAAAAAAGTATATAAACATATATATATATATATATATATATATATATATATATATATATATAAATTTTATATTTATATTAAACTCACTAATTCATTTTTCACTTGGGACTTCATTTAGAATTAATTTTTTAAACAAATCCATCCACATGAATATAGATTTTCTTTTAATTATATATAGGTTTGGTGCATTTTAAATAATGTGCTTAAAATTATATTGACATTTAAAGATGTTCATTTTTGTTATGTAATTTACCATTTTATTTACAAAAATTTAAACACATCAGAAATCAATAATATTGAAATTATAATAGCATTATACATCTAATAACTATTTTTATTTACAATATTTATTTAATTTTTATTTATAAACTACATTATATTTATTTATATAAATATCTCGTCTATATTTCAATATGCAATCGATTTCCCTCTGCAGCTTTTTGATGTATGAACCATTTACAACTTTCTTAAGACAATGAACACCAGAAACTAAAAGAGAAAACAAATATTTAAAAGAACTGTCATTAAATATAATTGGGAGGAAAGTAAATGCCTATAAAGCTAAAGAAATGACAAGATTTTACAAAAATTCCTTTAAACGTCAAATTTAAAGGTCAAGGGCGGGCTTGACCTTGTCTTGGTTGACGAGGTGATCCTTCTGCTTACTATATCTGCAGTAGCTGCAACTGAATAGCGCTTCACGTGGTGCAAGTACTTATAAATCTTGCCGCAGTATAGAAACTCGACGGTTCTGTTGGCGGGGGGGGGGGGCGGTTAGGTTGCCTCGGTTGGGCGGTCCATTGAAAGTTGCCTGCAAATGAAAATGTCAATTTTCGTTAGTCCGATTGTTAGGGTGGCTTTACATTAGCGAGTAATGCGAGGTGCATTTTTATAGAATCTGACGTGAACATACTTTGATAATCTTTTTTTTAAGAAATTTCTTTCTGTTAAATTATTTCAGAAAAACTAAACATCTAATATTGATAATTTAAAAATTAAAAATTATACTTATGTCGATTGATTGTTTTAAATTAAATCAATAAATATTTTTATCTATCTTGCACACTTTTTACTATTAGGAGGCAAACTTAGTTTCCGACCTTCGCGTTTAGATGGCGATATAAGTAGTAGGAAAACTCAGGTATGTCGGATCTAGTACTTACTTTTTAGTTTTCGCCTTTACCAATAAATTTCAATTAACAGAAGCCAGCATTCGTGTAAACATTATACTTTTTTGATCAGAGAAAAATGAATCATCATAAATCGTTTTTTTCGAAATCTCATTTTGCACTATTTTGATTGAAAAATGATGTAGCAGAAACTTATCGATTGCTTAAAGAATGTTATGACGAACAAGCTCCATCGCTTATAACATGTAAAAAGTGGTTTCAGTGGTATAGAAATGGACATACTGATGTTATGAACGTTTTGGAAAACCGAAAAAGATAGTGAATTGCAAGTATTATTGGACGAAAACTGAGCTCAAACGCAGAAAGAACTTGTTAATAAGTTAGGAATCAGTGTCAGAGCAGTTGACAAACGTTTATATATGATAGGAAAATGAATAAGAAAATCAAGAAGGAAAATGGATGCCACACAATTTGACCTAAAGTGTATTTGATGGGACCAACAGGATGTGTGGTAGTATGAGCTACTAAAACCGAGTGGAGCCATCTACTGCCGAGGTATTAAGTACTACCATTCAGATGGATGCAGCACGAACTCGCTGATGCGTACTTCTAACATGTTCAAGAAATGCGAGAATTTGTGAATGATTGGATCGCCTCGAAACCGTCATCGTTCATTGTCAGAAACATTGAAAAAAGTAGTAGAAAATGACGGAAAATCTATTGATTCATAACGTGTATCCATTTCCCATCCTAAATGTCCTGTTTCAGTTAAAAAAGGTCGAAAACTAAGTTCGTTTCCTAATAATAAAACAAATGAGATCCTTTACAAATTGCCGAATTTATTTTCACATCATTTTGTCAACGCGTGGTCTCATAACAAGTATTAATTATCTTAAAGCATCGATGTTTTTAGGTAATTTACCCATCTATTTGAAGGAAAGTATAATTGTTAGTAGACATTAACAGTAGAATCATAAGAGACAGACACTGTTTTAATCATTTATAATAACAATCCTATAGAATATGTGCTAAATAATTTTGATGTTACAATTATTAACATATCATTACTATTTTTAAATAATTAACTTACCAAATAAATTATCTTACCAAATAAGTAAAAATATTAATAATATTGATTCATGATTACATAGACAAATTTTGAGGTGGTTAATAAATATTTCTATAACGGTCTTGCGGTCCTATTATAATCTATTATAGTCAGATATAATCTATTATCCTATTATAGTCAGATTGTCATTGTTTACAATTACCATCGATTTTAATTTTTAAACAAAAGTTCTTCACAATATTTAGTTTAATATCTTTTATTACCAAACTATATAGATAATACCAATACACCAAATCAATCAATTGATATCTAATTATATATTTCGAGTGATAATTAGTTTATATTTGACACCATTATGATAGTTATATTATTCTTTATATCACTCGTTGTACTCGAATAACTTATTTGAACGTCTGCTAATTAAAATCCCAATGGCGCAAAACTGAAATAAAGTAGTATCATCATTCAATCTTAAAGATATAGTAAATTTTTTGTTACAGTCTTGTCTCACTTCAAAATTTAATATATTTTGTATTCAAAGGAATACCTACTTTTTACGATTTTCACTGTATCATGAAAAGCGAAGTTACTATCTTTTCAGCAAAAATAAAAATTTGCATTTGTAGTATAAATCTACGGAAGACTGCTTATCTATATAGGTCTATAACAGCTCGTCACATTAAATTATCTACGGAATTTACAAATCACAATATTAACACAGTCGTACTATTATAAATTTTTCTATCAAAATGAATATTGCTTGGATTACGCGTCGGGGCAGGAATGAAACACATTTGCAAATTCGAACAAGGAACAAGTCAGAAAGTAACTACACATGTATAAAGAGTAAAAAAAATGTATTTACATTATGAACAGAAGGAATCATTTTTGAAAATACGGATAAAAATAACATGATGTTCTCGTTTACATAATTTACATAATCAGAAAATGGTATAATACAAATAATTGTAAAATATGCCTTGCATCTTTCAATTAAGTATAATTTATATGTAATAGCTTTCATAATAAGATGTCATTACATATAGCCAAAAAATATTCTTCGACTGTGGAAGAATGTGATAAAAAATTAAGGGCATTATTTTATTATAAGACTATATTAAAACATAAAATTATATACTTTTTCAATATCTTTCTAATGCACATCTTTCAACTTTACTAATTAAAATTTAAAATTTAATTCATAATAAAACCACCATAAATATCGCAAACAGTCCATTTTTACGTACATCTCGCTTAGTTACTCTCGTTCATTTTTTTTACGTATGGCAATAATGCATAGTTTTTCAGTATATTTGCAATATATTATATATTTTACCGGCTGGTTATTTTTATTGATTTACATTTTATGATTAACTGAATTAGGTTTCGAAAAAAACTATGCCATTTTCATATTATACTTTTTGTCTGGAATAAAAATCCTAGAATTAATATCAGTAGAATAAAATTTATAGATTACAGAATAATTTATCGTTTCAAAAAAATGTGAAAAATCATGATTGTGGATGGCTGAAAATTACATCCTTGAGTTTATCTTCATCCTGAAACTCATCAAATCTTGTAGAACTGAAATTCGCGGTTCTTATGACACCTGAGTATGTGTTTTTTTACGTGATTTTTATGTTTGCATCTCTGTGGACAGTAGGCACAGCAGAAACGAGGCGGTTTCCCGCACTCGAGCTTGATGTGACGCTTCAGATGTTGCGAGTGCTTATAAGTCTTGCCGTAACGCAGGCACACGTTGGATCGACTAGCGGATTGGGTGTCGCTCACCAGAAGCGGATCGAATTCCATCGAAGCGAAGGGATACGAAGGCTCTGGTTGAATAGAGTCCAGTTCGTAAGATGGTATCGAGGCCAAAACGAAAAAGCCTGAAAATGAAAGAGGATCATTCTGGTTATTCCGGCTGTTAAGGTGGTCTGGGGTTGACAAGTAATATTAAAGTTTCAAGTTTTAAATTAAAGATTGTGTTAAATTAATTGAAGTATATTCCTTAATTTTAAGGTAATATATAACAATTAACAATAAAATACGACTCTTTTAAAAGGCATTTATTTATTTAAAAAATAAATCGAAAGTAAGTAAATTATTATATAAAGATTTTATACGTCAACTTTACGGAGTGATATCTGTGGCACGATTAGTGACTTAATTTTCACCTGAAAAGCGTAGTAACTTAGATATATACAAAGACCGCGACAAGAACACTGCTATTTATATTTGTTCCTTTTTCTGTAATAGAAATAACTGCTTTCAAAAATGTTCTGTTTTAATGTCTATTTACATATTAAGGCGAATTGTTTTAAAAAAAGTTCATAATGATTTTTTGAGAAAATAGACTTTTCACTGAAATTTGAGGGAAATATATTCCCATTCAGTATAATCATTTAGAAAGCATGCCATTGACGATATTTACAGATAAAACAGCCTTATAATTCACAATGGATAGTATTCTTCTTTTATTTACGTAAGTAAATGCAGTTTAAGTTTATTTAAATTTATCCTCAAAAGGAAAAGCCATTATATTAAGATAAGGGATTTAATAAAAATTGGGCGTGTTTGCTAATTAGTTCCAAATTGAGCCGAAAAATTGTAAAATTTAACCGTCCTATTTAAACAAAATTTTCTTCTAAATTAAATATATTCTGTATTTCAAAAAATATTTCTTTTTTTAAGAAATCTCCTACTTTTTAAGTTATAATTTGCTGTGCCTCAAAAACTGATAAAAATTTAATTCTTCTGTAAAGCCTTACTGTATTTGTCCATTATAGTATTAACATGACTGTGTTAACTAATTAGAAGAAATTTATTAGCTTGTTTAAAAAAATTATTTCGAATGTTGGTAGAAGGAATTATGTAGAAGAAAATAGTTTACATAAAATTTTTTTAATTTTCAATAATCGTATGATTAATAATTATATTTTTTTACTCTTAGTACACAGTCTGCCAAAGAACTAAAAAAGTCATCGATCCGATTTGATATATTCGTTACTGTATTTCGAATAAGTTTTTGTTCCAAATCGCATACATTAAAAATTTAGGTCGCGTTATCCATTCTTACAAAATATAAAACTATTTTGTTATAAATTACTGATTTAAATATTAGAAATAGTAATAACTTACGCCTAGATCTCAATGATAATTTTTTTTTTGTTATTGAGCTAGAAAATACTGGTCCTAATCAGCGACGAAGGTACGATGTGTTTATAAACAAAGCCCTTGTACATTATTACAGCGGTGCTTGTGTCAATTGGCCGAGACCGGGATTTGAATTCGGATCACCAAGTTACTATCCCTACTCTCTAGCGATCGAGCCATCGTAGGCATCAGCATGGTAATTTAATAACTATAGCTCCATGATTGCACTCAATACTTGTATACATTACTATAAGTACAATACTATCATATTTATTATAATTTCGAAAAAATCACGGTGATATTTGGTAATCATAGTGTTATATATGCTTCCCACCTATAACGTCAACGCAGTTTGGGTAGTTCTACTTTTGTCCAGACTGGTTTGAATCAATGAAATTTATCTGCCTTGGTCTTTATAATAAGTTGGTCATACTCTTTTGACATATTTCAAATATTTATGAAATTATGTAAAAAACTGTACTTTTACCAATCTTAGAAAGTAAAGCCTTACATTTATCATTAGTACTTGATACTAGAAAACTGTTTTGTATTATAATACTAGGTATAAATTCTCTATCTGAAGTAAGGAAATAGAAAAACAAATATTTAAAACAGAAAAAACAATATATATATATATATATATATATATATATATATATATATATATATATAGACTTTATTTTTAATTCCTAATTTCCTAAAGTGTATAAAATTTATAATAATTTTACAAGGTAATATTTGCTTTATAGTTATCTATAGTATAAGTTCCTGAATAGAAATAATTTCAGGTTATCTATGTTAAGCCCTGTTTAGATAGGATAGTTCCAAGTAACATTAAATTTCTGTTATAGCAAGTAACCAGCTACAACACCAATCCATTTCAGCTTACCTGAATCACAGACTGCGCAAACTAAGTGTTTAAGCCATGTGTAGAGCCAGCAGATGAATAGCTATGTATAAACAGTTATCACGTCTCTATCAGCCTTTTAACTAATATATAATTTAAAATATATCCAATCAACTAAAACAACCATTGATAAAAGCACAGAAACTGCTTATTCAGGTTTACTTGTTCTAGTAATATAAAGGAGCCCGTGGCCTATCCTGTACTGTTTTTATTATGCAGGCAACTTATATAGACTCGGCTTATCTTCGGCTTTTGCTCTGATGGTTATTTACATATACATTATATATATATATATATATATATATATATATATATATATATATATATATACAATAATTTGATATAAATTAGACCAATTGTAAAACTTATATTATTAATGTTATCACATAAAGTAATAACGCTTAGTGGCGAAGACCATATAGGAAAACTAATTTTCACCATAATTAATGGAAACTCACTGTAGCATGTATATCAGTCTTGAATGCAGTTGAATCCCAATTATCGTTGCTGCTTTACATGCTACTTAATTTATCTATTCTTGTATCTCAGTATTATGTGGCATTCCATTTTTTGACTTTCTCATGCAAAGATGCCCGCAGTAATTGCTGCTGAACCGTGGCGGCTTACTGCACTTGAACTTAAGGTGGCGCGTGAGGTGGTGGTAATGGTTATAGATCTTGCCGCAGAGCAGGCACTGATTAATTCTGTTCGCGACCAATGTGTCATCTTCTAGAAGCAGATTAGATTGAGTTGTAGCAATGGGATTTCACTGCTCGGATTGAAGAGAGGCGAATTCGAACGTCGATGTCGCTGCTGTCAGGTAGAAGCCTGAAAATTAAAAAGAAAAACATGGTTATTTTTATTAAAAGTTCAAATTCTGTTCACCAAGAATGTTAAAGCATATTATTTTAAAAACGTTTATGATTATTGATTTTTGAAGATTATGTGAATACATCCTTTCAGTAAAACTACTTGAGAAAATTTTAAAGGAATAATTTTGATAGATTAAATTTAGTCTGTATACATATACTATATACATGGTGAAACATCATCACGCTATCCTTGTTGACAATCACCCCTGAAGAATCTGAAACAGAAATTGCATCTAAAATTAAAATTAAATTAACTTAAAAATTAAAAATTATAAAAAAAATTTTTACAAACTATATTCTCTGTTAGCAAAGGACCACCTGACTGGTTCCTTATCACTTTTAATTAAAATTTACCTTGGATGTCCGACTAAACAATATATATATATATATATATATATATATATATATATATATATATATATATATATTGATTTGTTTACTATTATTAAAATCCAGACTTTACTTTTTAAGTCAACACTGTTCCACGGCCCGAGATCGATTTCCATCAATAGAAATTTTTCGAAGGCATTGTCCAAAACTCTACCAAGCTGACTTTTCCGTGTAAAAATTAAGTTCGATATGTGTGTATGCCTCATTAAAAGGACTATATCGAGTTCTTTAAAAAAAATGTATACATATATATAGATAAGACATTCATTTTTAAATGTGAAATGCTGACGTCAAAAAGTTTATAAGTTTAAAACGTTAGCTGGACATTTTGTTGAAGCTTTTATTTTTTAGCTGCGATGATTTACTTTTTTTATGAAGTGGCACTTTGTGAAACATTTACGATACACGATTTCAAATTTCAACACTTAGCAAGATCTGAAAATAATCCTAAAAATAATCTCTAGTCACAGCGTCAGTTAAACCTCATTACCACAAATAAGTTTTACTACATTTAAGTGGACTAATTCGACTGGTATACTTGGGTTTGATTTTGAAATTTTCACAATTTTAGTATTTAAATCATGTTCGATTATCACATAAAGAACGATGTAAAGTTTTAAAAAAAGGTTAGCAAATTTGAAAATTTCTGACAGAAACAGGAAAGGGGATCATTATTTTAAAAAATGCCCCACCTACATAATAAAATTATTACTAGATTAACAATATGCTGGGTTCGTCTCGTCTTTTTTTTTATGTTATTTAACGTCGCTCTATTTATGCTTCCAAATACCGGTGCTAATCAGCGACGGAGGTCTACGATGTGTTTGTAAGCAAAGCACATGTAAATTATTACAGCGGTGCCTGTGTCAATCGGCCGAGACCGGGATTTGAACTCGGATCACCAAGTTACTAGTCCTTCGCTCTAGCGTTCGAGCCATCATAGGCCTCCACATTTACTTTTAATATATAATAAATAATATTAAATTTATTTTAAATTTACATCAAATTATATAAAAATAATTTTTATTGAGTTAAAAATTGCCAATGCATGTAATATATATATATGTATGTATATTGTACTAAAAAATAGATGGACGGTAGACTATAAACCAAACAACTTTTTTCTAGTTTATTTTATGAAATCTTTTCGTCGTCGAGGAACACCGGATTTACTCTTACACAAATTTTATTATTATTCAAATTTTACAGTTGGCAAATTAGAAAAGCGTTTATAATTTGATGAAATATTGAGAATTCGTGAAAAAAATTACAACATCTTATCATGACCATATTTGTAGTTTGTTGTCGAGATTCTTATAAAAAAAACCTTTCTATACTGCCATACGCATCGAAGAAGAATGAATAAAGTATATTTAGAATAATAAAAGTCAAAAGAAAAATAAAAATATACATAAAATTAAAAAAAATATTTTTTGTATTTTTCACAGAAAGTATAATGTTGAAAACTACAATTAAAGACTGTTTTTATTTACATAATCCTAAAATTCATACAATTGAATGAATTATAAGTTTAGTCTTGCAACTTAAATTAAAAGTAAAAATTAATACTATTTTTACAGTAGTAATTATAATTATTCTTAGATAAATATTTCGGACGAGAACCAGAAAGTTTTGCTTTGACTACAGAAGAGTATATTAAAATTGAGGTTGATTCTTCATTGGATGTCTTTTTTAACTTAAATTGTAAATCTTTTAAATATTTTCCTAATCTTTACCTTTTATAATAAATATAATGGAAGAGATGATCAATCCAGAAAATACAATTTATGTAATGCAGAAGAAATTGTTGTTACAATATTGTTTGAAAAATAAGAATACAAATTGCAGATAACTGTAATTTGGAATTAATTTTGCATCAAGAAATATCATTAAACCTTGTAAAATTGAAAGTCACGATTCTTGTGACATCTGAGTATGTGTTTTTTTAGGTGATTCTTATGTTTGCATCTCTGCGGACAGTATGCACAGCAGAACCGAGGCAGCTTTCCGCATTCAAACTTGATGTGGCGCTTCAGGTTCGTGTTATGCCTATATGACTTTCCGCACTGCTCACAAACGTTGCGCAAAGGATTTGGTGACAGTAGAGCATTGTAAGTATGTATCTGCAATCTTGTGTAACCTGAAAAGTTTATTAGTTACAAAGAGTGAGTGCGATTGTAGCGAGAACGAGGGGTGGTATAATTCTAAGTTCTGTATAAGCGTGAATGGAGAGCCAAACTAAATTTTTCAAACGATGATTAGATGCCACAATGTTTACATCAAATAGATGTTGTAAATCAATTTTCTGTATTTTAATGAGTAAAACTCATAACTATAAATGTAATTTTTTTCATTTTAGTAAATTAATAAATATTTTTATCAGTCTTACAATCTTTATACAAAAATATAACAGATTAATGACAGGCAGACTGTCCTTGTTTATAATCACCCCCGTAAAATCTGAAATGGAAATTACTACTAAGAAGAAAAAAAATTAATTTAAATTAAAAATGATAAAATAAAATTGAGTTAAATTTAAATTTAAGGTGATGGAGACAGTAAGGTTCTCTTTTGCTAGCATAGAATATAGTTTATTATTCTTTTTTATTATTTTTAATTTTTAATCTAATTTTACCTTATTTTTAGTTATAATTTCTATTCATCATGGTGACTGTAAACAAGGAATGTCATTATAATCACATTATCTTACAAAGACTTAGGCCGATTAAAATATTTATTGATTTAATTCAGAATAGTCGACATAAGCATGATTTGCATCTTATTAACTTCAGGTTTATTTGCAGAAAACTTATGAATTTTCGATCCATTTCTTATTTTTCAAATACCAAATAGTAATTATTTGATGTTTTTTTAGTGCTGATTATAAATATCGTTGTGGCGATAATAAGAAATTAAATTTGTTTTGTTGATAATAATAAAAAACTCATAAATCTTATTTTATCGTATTGAACTTGTAAGTACGATTATAGCTAAATAAATATCATCAAATATATATATATATATATATATATATATATATATATATATATATTATTAAATTCCATGCACTATTATTTTTAGTATAAAACCAATATTTTCAAAAGCAAAGTAGATTCAAATGTACTTGCATGAAATTTTGGTGGGTATAATCTAGACGAATGTTCGATTTGACTTTCAGTTCTTAGAAAGTATTACTTTTATAAATGAAAGAGATAAAACCAAGGAAATGAATTTTTATGGTATCTAAAGCGTTAATCTGACATTTTTTCAAAATTTTTTTTTTAAATACAGATGAAAAATATTATTCTTATGGGATTCCTTTATCTCTAATATATATCATTACGTAGCATCGTGTAATCTTCATGTGTCTTTGCTTACATATCTAGTGCCGTATCCCATACGCTCCCGCCTCTCCGCAGCTTAGCAAGATGTTTGCTCCATGTGAAGGTGAAAATTTGAGAGTAATTTGAGAACTCAAATTATCCCCATAATCTCTCAGAGTAATCACGCTTTATATTTATATATTTTCAATTATAAAATAATTGTTCGCAATACATTGTGAAATTGTTCAAAAACTACTGTGCAGTAGTACAGTTCTTTCCTTATTGAAACGAAACGAACGTTCTCGTACTGAGACCAAATGGCGTTTTCATTGATTTATAAGGTTTCAACTTTCGTCTAACTACAAAGCTGATCGAACCAGTTTATGTAAACGTTGATTTTCAAAACTATATTGGTAAAAAGTAGACTACTGTAGTTGCGCAAAATGGAGTATTGTCGTAAATAGAGGAAGCTTACTGTTAAACGATAATAGACTCTTCGCAGAAATGGAAAGTGACAAAAGGGTGGTTGTCGTGCTAAAAAGTGATATATATATATATATATATATATATATATATATATATATATATACGTGTATGTTTATATAATATTGTGTGTATTGTTTCACCAAAAAATTTAGATACTTAAATTTAAAGATTTATTCAACATTTTACATTTTACATTTCACGTGTAAGATATATCAGCAAAAGATGAGGTTGAATGTTGTTTGTTTAATATAAAACAGCATCTATTTTAAAATTGGTCAACATAACTTATGCATTCTTATATAGAATAATTTTTCGGCGATGCATAGTGATATTTAATAATTAGCGTAGTGTTTGAAAAATAATATTGCTATAGGTTACTCATTAATATTTTTCGTATATTCTGGCATTTAATGAATCATTTAAAAAAAAGAACCATAATTAACTTTCAATTGTGCTTGACAATTGCAGTCTTTTTAATAAAACTTTTTGTCGAATTTCTATTTTTAATTACTTTGATACTAATGATATAAAGTCGATGAACCGCCATTTTCTACAAGACCCCATGTATTACGTTACTCTTATGTAAAAGTATAATTTTAAATTGTTTTTGAATTTTTTAATATTCTGATCAATTGGCCTTTTTGGCTATTTGAATGAGACAATTTTATATTTTTTATTTTTATACTTAAATCTAGTCTTGGCGAATTTCATAAATTTTCTATCTTCAATTTCCAAGCCAACAGAACCTCATTAATTGAACTTTTAAATCATGCAGTTATAGTGAACTTTCGAATCATGTAAAAAATGAAAATTAATTAGAATTGAAACTAAAGAGACCAAGAAACGTGCAGAGAAATATAAGTTACCTTTTGATGTGAAACCAAATAGAAATAATAGTAAATATTAAGAGTAGAACAGTAATAGACTAATGATAAAATATGGAAAAAGAATTAAGCTGTAAATTAGGAACCTACAAAAGCCCCTGTATACCAAATGAATCAGTAGCTGTCCATTTATATATTTATATTGATAATCAGTATACTACAAACAATCACTGTGGAACATATTTTATTCACTATTTCACATACGATCTCACAGTTGTGATGACAATAGCTTACAGGAAAACAAATTTTAACCAAACTGGATGAAACAAGCCAGGGAGTCTAATACAATTTGAGAAAAACTGATGCATACTCATAATTGTTCTTTCACATAATATTTAATCTCTTTATCTTTGTGCCTCTATACTATACGGCATTCCATGTTATATTTTCGTTTGGCAAGGTGTTCGCAATAAAAGCAAGCGTAGCCTGGCGGTTTATTGCATTCGTTCCTTCGATGTCTTGTAAGATTCTTAAAGTGTTTATATCTGTTGCTACAATCCGGGCACGTATTATTCAGCCGATGAAACAACGTTGAATTTTTGAAACGATGCTGAGATTTGAGAAGCACTGCCGGAGAAAGCCAACTGGTCATCTGCTCTAGTAACGATACAGAATCTGAAATCATAAAATGGAGACGATCGTTTAGCGATAGTACGTGAACATTATCGAAACCTGTTATTATGGAATGAAAATTAAAGGATTGAATGAAAAAACTAATGATAGTTAAAAAAGTTCATATACTGAAAAAATGTTATTATCGATCCATCACATGTGAAATATAATTCGCTTGAGTCTTTTAGTGACGCACTTGATCAAAATATAAAATTGTCACTATCCTCTAATTTCTCACTATTGTAACTGAACCTTTGCGGTGCATAATATCGAGTGAAGAAGCAAAGTTTATTGTAGTGCTAGTTAGGGATATTTCATAAATAATAAATAAATAAATAAATTTAATAAATAAACGTTTAATAAATAAATTTATGGATTTATTAGAATAAATATCATCAAACTTTTGTTCAGTATATAAACATTCTTTAAGTACTAAATCTTAAATTGAGCTTGAATATTTTTTAATCCAATTATATTTAACTTACCGCTCGTTCAGTTTCTTACATTTCGTTATTCATTAAAATTTTTAAAATAGTAAAAACATACATATCTGCATTTTCTGTAATTATTTATTTCGAGCTTTTTTACAATTTAAAATATCAATATATTTGTTTCTGCCTTTTGTTATTATATGTGTAAGCGAATAATTACATATTATTTTATTTCTTATTAATTAGAAAAAAAAATCAATACAAAACGTTATACAATTTTAGATAAAAGGATAGAGTAACATTTTGATTACATGATAAGAGCAAAATGTTTATTGTTACAGGATTAATATTTTCATATTATTTTAACTGTAGCTTACATTCAATAAATAATGACACCTATTCATACATACAATCTGGTAAAGCTTATCACTTTGAAACGAATAAATATTTTTATCTTATATCTAGCATGATTGTTATTACCATTACAATATTTTATTTCCATTTTTTATTATAATTATCATTTATATATATATATATATATATATATATATATATATATATATATATATATTATTCTATTTAATAGGACTAATAGGGCTGGAAGACCATAAAAATATATATTAGTTTATTGAAAAAAAACAGACATAAGTACAATAAACATTTTATTAACTATCACTTTTACAAGATTAATTATTCATATTTGAAGAAATAGTAAATTACGTCAAATATTCGATAATTCATAACAATATGTTCGATGTTCATAACAATATTTAAATATTTCAAATAATATAATTTTATATTTTTTTTAAATTAGTATCGAATGGACTTTTCAAAGTTAATTTAACAAATGAGATTTATACTAACTGGAGCTAAACGTCATGGTGAATTCTAAAAAAAAATTTCACACTCGAGCGCGCGCGCACACAGACACACTAACGCACACATAACCAAATTGTATACTGAATTATTGCATATATATAAAAAATATGAAATACATTCATACTACTGTATTTGGTTTATAAAAACTGTTCATTGATGTACAAAAATCAACGTATACATGTCTTTGGGCTTAGAAATATTTCAAAATTTAATTAATTTAGTTCATTTCAAAATTTAAAATGATATCTATTTTTAATATACTGAATAATCAGTTGCACTGTATCCATTAGTGTTTCTTCATAGTTTTGATAAATTTAAAAAAAAAAAACGGAATTTGAATAAACAAATAACAATTAACAATAACGATATATAACAAATGCTATATATGTGTTTTAATTGTTAAAAACCTGTACTTATTTTGAAAGAAGTATTTAATTAATAAAAAGAATGTTTCAATTGCGGGTCACGGTTTATTTATTTATCACCTATCTTCTAAGAAATATCATTAATTTATCTTTACCATTGTTATTAGAATAGGTGATTTTTAGAATAAATAGTTATAATGTTTAACATTTGCTTCACGGTACAGATATTTTATTCGTATTGACTGCATATTTTTTCACATTTGATGAATTCATATTTATCTTTCTCCATTATATCAATTTTCTAAATATATTTTTGAAAAGTATTTAGATTTACTAAATATAAAATTAATTAGATTATCGTTTAAAAATTCTCTTTTCCGGAAAAATTAAGTTGCTGTATACTATTTAAAAAATATGCGATTAACAATATCAGTATATTTATATATTTTCAAGGATATTTGAAGGATTATCACCATCTGGTCTAACAATTATCTCTAATATCAACAATAAAACGGGGAATAAGAAAGTAGTGCTTCTAAAATATAATTAGTTTAAACATATTTTTTGATACTACTTATTAAAATATTAACAAAACGTATTTGCGTATAATTTTAATTAATTTTTTTTAAGGAATTATTAATTATTGAAGTACTTGAAAATCTAATCTACGTTTAAATATATATATTTTATTCGCGAAATCATGTATGAGAATAGGGAATTCTCATATTTTCTAATTTCCCTTTTAAATAAAAACTTTTAATTAAAAAAAAACAACAAAATTTACTTATAGTTTTTTTCTGCTGCGTTTTTATTTTATAATTCATTTTTTATGCGTTATAAAATTAAATGCTAATTTAACTAGATTCTGTTCCATGGTTCTCGTGACGTTAATCTAGAAAATTTTCCTTTCATTATATATAATTAGATCATCCTGACAATAGAATACCATTCGATAACACAAGTGTATGAACAGAATGATGCATTTATTTAAGAATTTTTATAACTATAACTGTATATAAGCTAAAAATCATTAGATAAACAAATATAATTTATCGAGAAAACTCTTGATAAAAATCTGATAAATATTATGTACATAATTTTTTAACCTATTTCACGTGCTGACGTTACAGGCCACTAATAATTTGCATCTTCTTTCTCGGTCCCTTTATCTTTTAAAATTTCATATACTTTCTTATTCTACTTCCGCTGGATTAATTATGGTCAAACGGATTGCATCGATTTGTTGATATATTTTTCTTATTGAATAGCATCCTATTCTTACAATGGTGTAATTACATACAATGAAGAAAGGCACCTACCAATATTTTTCAGATTTTCTTAGGTAAGAATCCATTTAAATTAGAATTTAATTTTAGTAGATTTCAAAATTGAATAATTTCTTAAATAATTAATCATAAATTTTTCATTTTTACTAATTCATAATTTGATATTATTTATTGAAAAATAATTTTAAATAGTTTTTTCCTATCTCCTTATGCCTTCCTAATGCCTTTACATTTAATGTCGTTTAATTCAATTAGCCTGTAAAAAGATTTTTGCTACGGGTACGCAAAGTTTACTATATCTGTACATAAACTTCCGTTCTCTCATCATGCATCGCATATTCATTCAAATGATCGTTTAATTTTATGATCTAATAGGAACTTAATTAAAAAATAAATAATTGTAATATAAACCCGTTAAGTCCATTTCCATATCATAAATTAAGTTATAAAAATAGCATTATAGAAAGTACAATATTGTATATAAAATAGAGAATACAAATTTGAATAAAATCTGTGACTCGCATTTGAGACATTCTCTTTGTATAAGATATATCGTTTAAATATATTTGCTCGAAAAACCTTCAAAATAGCTGTGTCTTTTGCGTATACGAGAAACAAAGATATTCAGAAATAATCAATGCTAATAAATAAGAGACCAAAGTGACAATGAGTGAAATCTATATGGAAAATTTCCCTCAGCCATCAATGACGAGATAACGGAACACTTCGTTTTTGTGCCTGTTGAGCTGGTGCTTCTTAAGATTGTGCTTGTGGTTGCAACGTTTCGGACAGTAGTAGCACTTAAATCGTGGCTGCACGCCGCATTCGTACAGTTGATGACGCTGCATCAACCGGAAGTACATGTAGGATTTGCCGCATCTGTGACAGACGTTGTCCGATTTCTGTTTGGAGGCGGCCACCGGCACGGCTGCCCATTGCTCTTTGAAGGCGAAGTTAGCTACTCGCAAAGGATCTTGCAAGAAATTGTTATAAACATCTGAAAATTCAAATTTATTCCTTTTGATTCAATGTTCGTACGATGGGATCACTGTGTAAGGGTAATTTATAAAGAATTTAAATTGATGTGAAGTAAAGTGTAACAATATTTAATACATTTTAGGATATATATTAAAATTATTATGTTTCAATGGTATGGAGCTATGTAAAAAACATTAATCTATCGACACCTGAGAGTATTGCAAGTTTGATTCCAATCGTGTAGTGATACGATATCATCTCCGATTTTCAAGGAATAAGATTTTAAGTTAGATTTTTAACAAATCCGATTCCAGTTGAACGTTTTAAGTAGCATAATATCAATTCAAATTGTTTTAAATGTCATACCTGTTCATCAGTCAGTATAATAAGCTGATTAGGAATCATATTTAATAATGCTTGAATCAATATATTTGCTTGCACTTTGCTACTGAATAACTTTTTAGTTGGAATTATATTTTACATACAATTGTATTCTAAATTAAAATCCTATTATAACTATGAAAACATAGTTAGAATCGTTTTCATACAATTGAATAAAATTTCTATTATTGACACATGTCGATGCGATAGTGAAGATTATAACAGTTATATATTATATAAACATGTACTTACCTATTAAGAACATAATAAAAAGTGTTCTTAATAGATAAAAATAAAAATGAAAATAAAATATTTTCTTAACGAAAAAGCAAACTATTTCAAAACTACTATGGATCGAATATGTATGTTTTACTATAATATCAATAACTTTCATTAAATAAATAAATAGAAAAATTAAAATAATAATTAATTGACATTATTATGCAATCCATATAATATACCGGAAATCATTGTGAATAAGTAACGATCTGTAAATATAAAAAACTTGGCGAGAGATACAGTCTCTTATACCTTTTCTCAAATTCTACCTTAAACATATACTTATTTAAAACTAATGGTACAAGTTCTAATTTTTTGAGCCAGGTAAGTAAAAATGATTAGAAACACAATATAATAATTACGAAACAAAATTAATTTCACAATAATTATATTCCTGTCTTAGGCCATTATTAATTGTACAGATCAAACTTATTACGCCAATAGAAACCTGTCATATTTCATGGTAATTCCTACACAGAAACTAGTGTACAAGAAGTCAATTCTATATTTATTAAATATTTTCAGTATTTCGTAATTACAACAATTAGTAAATAGCTGGAATCCATTTACCGACAACTTTTTATCTATCGTTTACTTTTTATATAGTAAGTCAATTAATTGCCTTCAAGAAGAGATTTTTTTAGCCAATCTTAAAATAAAAGTATACTTTAACTCAACTATTCTTTTAATCTAGACTATTTTGAGCAAAGATATATCTAACTGATGATCCCCTGTTTTATATCTTCTCTGCTATTTCTGGATTATTGCAATAATCTAATACAAGTCCAATACTCGAGAAATTTACAGTTAAAATATTCTGAAACAAAAAAGCAGATATTAGACAATACGTTATTTAATGTTAACTAATTATAAATAATTGGCATATATTCACAAAGAACTTATGTGGAGTAACAAACACTTAAAAACGATAACATTACTTTCAGCCCTCACGGAACCTGTATCTTGGGAACATGTAAACACTGGATTAGCAATTAAATTCTAAATTTGAGGCAGCATTTATTTCCAGATTAGACAGCTATTCAACTAGTACGACAGTGGTTGTGCCCAAAAGGTGTAAACTTAAATTCCAGATTTTTCATATGAGATCTACTTATATAACATCACTAGTGCCAATTTTTTTCAAGTTATGAAAAGCAATAAATAATTACTCTGTTCTTTTTTTTTTTTTTTTTTATGTTATTTAACGTCGCTCTATTTATGCTTCCAAATATCGGTGCTAATCAGCGACGGAGGTCTACGATGTGTTTGTAAACAAAGCACATGTAAATTATTACAGTGGTGCATGTGTCAATCGGACGAGGCCGGGGTTCGAACTCGGATCACCAAGTTACTAGTCCTTCGCTCTAGCGATCGAGCCATCGTAGGCCTCAATTACTCTGTTCTCTATAATAAGAGGAGAAAATGTAAATTTTTTTCAAAACTTTATTTTTATTTTTTGTACAGTTTTCAATTCTTAATCGTAAAAACTATATAATATCCTTCTTATATTCTTAGTTATCTGAAAAATAATCGTACGATATCAATAATCAACAGAAGATAATCAAATTTTATTACTTCAAGATGCTTAATTCTGCTTAAAATAGTGATTATAATAATATAAGTTCTTATAATTATCCTTAAAATCACAGTACATTTTTTAAAGTTATATTTACTATACAAAATTCTTTACTTTACAGAAGAAAAATGCTTTAAACATTTTTTTTTGCTAATATATAGCGATTTCCTTAATTTTCTTTAATATTTCAATCAGATTTCAAAACTAACTCAAATTCTGTAAATAAAGAAATTTAGAAATCTTTCAATTTAAAAATAATATTTTTTATTACAGTAGATTTGAGTCATTAGCCATTTGTGTATTTCCTTCTAAAATACTAAGGTTTAAATGGTGATAAAATATTCATTAAAGGGTACTTTTATATATTATCCAATGTATGATAATTTTATTAAAGTTCCACAGTCAAAACTAATTTTATCCCGGTCTTCTCGATTGCTATATTATAATAAATGCATCATGCATTGATAATGAAATATGCATATGTATGACCAGAAATTAGGAATTCTTAATCAAAAACATCTGAAACGATACGAGTTCAAAAGGCTATTAGACATTACTATTTAGACATCTTGTCGACAGACCAATTCGTATATCTCTCAACTGGTCTTTGTGTAGAAAAACTTATCTATTTGCAAATGATTTTTAATTCTTATTGCTTAGTTAATGCTTAATCTTATTGTTATGTACAATGCTTAACTTGATTTGGAATTATGTCTTCTAATATTTTAATATAGACAATATATATTTACTAAAAAATATAATGTTTATCTAACAATAAGTCTGACAAAAGAAAGTAACTTATTAAAATGAATAATTTTTGATAAAATACTTTGGATAATACTAAATGTATAAAATAAAAGCATAACAAGCAATATTCATTTTTTTAATTAAATGCATAAACTGGATAGCCATGCATTATTAAGATGCAATTTAGAAAATTTAAATACTGATAAAATTTATTTTAATGTCACAATTAAATTAATAATTAATTAATAAATTATATATGAAATTAACAAATTGGTACTGAAGCTATAAAAGAACCTTCACATACAAAGTTTGTCTTTCTTTATATATTTAATTATTACTAAAATAATTTCTTTCTTCTTTTAATATTTCGAATTTTTATAATTAGTATTGATATTGATATAATTTGATAATTAGTATTGACATTTAAATATAATTGGGGAATCAGAAGTAAATTAAAATGTACACTATATATTTTCGATTAAAATAATGTTAGTAAATACATTAATATAATAATAAATTAATTTAATACGGTGTAATGAATGAAAATTATGTATTCTGCTTTCTTATAAGAAATTAATCCATTTATTATTTCTAATAAGAGTAGTTATTGATATTTTGTACAAAAGTAAAAATTTCGAAATAATATCAAGGATGTTTTATTTACTTATTTATTTATTATAAAAATAAAAATTATACTATTGTAAGTGGAGAAAATATTAAATATAGAAGTATTAGAGCTTCGTGAGACCAACTCACGGTGATAATGTTAATGTGGGCATCTACTTTGTTTTTCCAATTCTAGCCCGAATTGTTGACACCGAATTCTGAAAGAGCAGACCATCTAAACTATATGAATTTGCATAGGTAGAATGTAGAGGTAGCGTAAGTTTAGCGCATATGCTGTGTAATTTCCATTGAAATTAAAATGAATTTCCTTGATTCCTTTTTCAGAATTTTTCTTGATGAAGATTAACATTATTTGACACCATCTTAGTTCGAAAACTATCGTATTTATTATTTTTTTCAATTTGCTATAGTTTCGCAATATTTATCCGTGTGAATTGAAATGGAACAACTTATAAATTATTTATAATTAACAATAATTTTATTATATATAGACACTTTCGACGAGACCTTAGTACTAATTTTTGGTAAATTAAGCTTATAATCTCGTTAAAACCTATAGTTATTAAAAAATTAAACACGTAATATATGCGTAGCTCTGGTCCAGGCAAAACTTATTTCTGTGAAACAGTCGAAGAAAAATTTCAATAAGAAATGCCGATTCGCTACAATTATGCCCCTTTCTCTCTATAATCTATATACTCGTGTCGTAATAATACTCTTCCTTGTTGCCATTGTGCACCCTCATCACGTGCTTCATGGTATCGCTTTTGTGCTTGCTTCTGTAGGGACAGTAGGTGCAGCAGTACCTCCTTGGCTTGTTGCACTCAACCTTTTGATGACGGTCGAGGTTACGCACATGCTTATACGTCTTGCCGCATTGCACGCACGAGTGGTCAGACGTTGTCTTCTCGACTTTTGAGATCGTGTTAAGTCCGTAGGCACTGCTATCGCTGTACGATTGTCCGAACACGTAACCTACAAATCGATTTTATTAAATGTTCGTTATGTTGTTTTTTTTTTTTTTTCTAATGCGTTACTATATTGGGAGCATTGGTTTAAAAAGTAGTGATTTGTAATAGTACGATTGATGAGTGTGTTTGTCTTATACAAGGCTTTTGGATACATATTGGTTTTCATTGGTATCTAACCTTTCTTTGCCAGCGAGAGCAATAGAAGAAATTAATATAAGTAGATATATCTTTCGATAAATATTAGTTATTATGTAAGAGAATAAAGCTTCAGTGTTGCTAAGAATGATATCAACATTTAATTATGTCTAGTGATTTATTAATACTAAAGATATTATATGATTGTTAAAATATAATAGGTGGTATTTTACTTAATTTGTATTGTCATGTTTTTTGATGTATCCAATGTTATTGCAGACAATGGATTGATGTTTTAATGAATATTTCAAAATCAATAATATCTCTTTTTTTTTAAATAAATAGATATCTGGTATTAATTTATTAACTATACAAATATAATGTGCATAAAACTAACATTACATGCGTGACTCAATAAAATATAAAATAAGTTTTGCTGTTATCATTTGTAAAATAATGTGCTTAAAGAAATCGCAAACGAAGATAAAAATTTAAGGAACAAAGTATAAGCATCATTAAATGATCGCAAAAATTAAATACATTACATATATTTTCTAGTGATAGAAGCTAAATTAAATACGGTATGCTTTTCATCAGACTCATACATAATCATTAATTCTTTTCGTTATATCAATATATAATAATAATATTAACATTATATATATATATATATATATATATATATATATATATATATATAAAATATAGTATTCTAAGTATAGACATTATATAGATAAGTATAGGCATACGATTTGTACATACGATTTGTGCATACGATTCTTTATTTTAATATATATTTAAGTAAAAGTCATCAGCATCCCTCTAATTACTGTATTTTTTTATTTAATATACCTTAACATAATAAAACTAATAAATATCTTACGGCATATTCATTAAATAGTTGCTAAAATCAATTTAAGTAAAATAATATTTATTAAATAACAAATAATAAGAGTTTAGTTTCACCAATAAAATTAAGCATTTTCAAAGACAAATATATATGAAAACCGAATATGTAAAATGTAGCCCAATCATTTAAAAAATAATTATTGATTCTTACATATTATGTTTCATTGAAATTAAGGATAAGTTTTCCTTATGGACAATTAAATATGTATACTTTTTGTCTATTTTATACATTTAAAAATTATAAACGCACTATTTGCAACATTCCATATTAATTTTATGGTATGAGCTTAAAAGGTTAATATTTTATTGTTAAAATGCGACATATTTGATTAAAAATTTCATAGTTATAAAGAAAATACAAGATAATGTAAAAGATTTGGAGAATGAAAACGTGAATGTGAAGCGTAATCTGGGTCAGCACAGGAACAATTTTCTTTTCGATTATTTATGCAATTCTAGATCTTCATGGTAACTTGGTATTGTTTGCAGTTATTTAGTATATCCGTTCATGTTTTTTAAGTTATCATGCTCAAAAATAGCTCAGTTTTTAAACAACGCCTATTTATGTACCAAAAGGATCATGTCTTCGATTATTCCAGAAAATTAAAATAATTTTACTATGTAAGCCGATTACTTTGATATATAATTACATTAGAAAAGTATTTTATCTTTCAACTATTTTTCCCAATATCTTAATTTTAATAAAGAAGTATTAAAATATAAACGAGGCTATGGAAGCTGATGAATATTCTCTCGAGCACATAAGTAAAAAAAGTTTTAAAAAGGTATAATATTATATTTGTTGACATAGAACATTAAAATAATTTCACAAATAACTACCGTGTACGCTAGGTGCCTAGGGACCTGTTGAGCTCATCATTCGAAGGATAGATATCGTAGTTTTAGTTCTACGATGATAAACTATTTTATCTGTAATACTTAATAAATTTAATTGTGGAAAAAAGGAATATTCACAATTGATGAAATTAAGAAAAAACTTTGATCGTTTCTTTCTTATCCTATAAATTTAAGAATCAACATCAGCCATAAGCTTCTGCTTTTTAATTATGTTATATAATTCTACTATTAAGGGTACTTATAAATAGTCTGGTTATTTACAGCCTTTAGTTTATAGTGTCTTATACTATAGTTATATAATTTATGTATTTGTCTTTGAAAGTGGCTTAATCGAAATGGCGGTCAGAATATATTTTTTACTTATTAAACATCCTTTAGTTAAAAGTAATATATTTTCTATTTCAACTCTAATTCAACTGCAGTGAGTGACATAATGAATTATAATCAGTAGAAGTATTTAATTGATTTATATTCTAAGTATAAATCACCCTGTCGATGCCAGGTAAATTAGACCTTCAGTAACATTTTACAAAAATTATCATATCTGGACGAGACTTAAAAATTCGCAACATCGGCAAAAGTGTATCAGACACTCCAAGTCTGCGATATTACAAAAAGTCATACGTAATCATCATCGGTATAAAACTTAGTGACATGTACAGTATTTGGTGCACTAATACGAAATTTTCTCGATTTATACATTTATTCTTGTTAAATGTGAGCGATTCCTTAACTTACGCTTTAACAGGCAATGGCACTTCTCTTGATCCAAATAAAATTTAATGCATCGTTTTATCCGAACTATTAAAAAGACCAACACCGGTGCGTTGCTAATTTTTTCACGCAGCCAAAAAATCAATGACTTTACCGGCTGGCTCATCTTTGTGCTTACGCTTCTGGTGTAGATAGACGCTGTAGGTCCGATTGCATCTGTAATCGCAATACGGGCATCCAAATCGCCGGGGCTTACGGCACTCGAACTCCATGTGCCGTTTAAGATGATGCCAGTGTTTATACATCTTGCCACAATCCACGCAGACGTTTGCATTCGTGTACGTGGTACTTCCAATCCTTGTTCTTTGTTCTACAATTAATTTTCCTGTCCAAATATCGCCTGCATCTACAAAAGAAAGATCGTAGATTAATTGTCAAACGCATAAAGGATAAAATTTAAATATGGATTCGTAAGCTGTGAATAAATCAATGTTTTTAACTTTAGAAAATCTTGGAAAACTATCGAGCGCGTCTAAAAGACTACAGATTCGAGTGCAGGATGCAAACCCGTCACTCTAGATAAAAGAGATTAATAAAGAGAGTTTTAATGCTTTTTATTAGTATTTGAAATACTTATTTATGAAAGTAAATTTTATTTCGGTTTTTATTAAATGATTTATTAAATAAAACAAGAATATTACTTCGTGTATATATATATATATATATATATATATATATATCCTTCGTGTATATATATATATATATATATATATATATATATATATAATTACAATCTTAAATCGTAGAATGAATATACGTACAATTTATCCATAATCCTATTCATAAGTGTAATATAAATTATACAATATGCATTGATCATAAGTTTTTACATTTCTATCATCTCCAATTACGATTAGAGAAGCAATATAATTATAACAATAAAATTACAAATCATAAATAAAGCAAAATAAATTAATCGAAGATTTCTAGGAATGTGGACTTCTCGTTCAAAGTGCAGGTTTCATAATTCTAAATACATTATGTATGAAAATTGACTATGAACATTTTTTTCATTATCTTACAGCAATGACAATTTTATAATATTACATTTATATGAACACAAGTCATTTTTATTAAAATAAATAATATTAAGCAATGAAAACTTTTAATTTACTTAGAAATAACTTATAATTATTTAAAAATGTATACTATAAACACGAGGAAAAATTAACCGAATATAACTGCGTTGATCATTGATTACCTTAACACTGTACTATAACTAATAATTACAGTATGGTGCATAAATTAATCGTTATATATTATGATTAAGTACCAAAAGAATTAGCACAAACATAACAAACACATATAATATTTTATTATCAAAATCTGTTGATGATGACATTTGAAAAATTGAATTATCTAGAATATAAGGTAGTAAAATTGTCTCAATCAGCTGAGAACATTGATGTAGTTATTCAAGCGTACCTAATAATATTGAATCAACATTTGTGCACAAATGAGCTCTGTCGTTGGTAAGTGCAGTATTTTCTAATTATATAAATCTTAATTATAAGTTGTAATGAAATACTATTTTGATCATGAATTGGAGACTAAATAAACCAATCTTTTGAAAAAAGAATTATCTTGATTGATTATCCAGAGAAGAGATAAAGAATCAACGATATATAGATTTATTGCAACGAACGAAGAATGAAATTCTAAAAGATTTCATTCGAAGTCAAACGTTAATTTCAAGATGACAATGCGCAAGCCATTGCTTGATATTTTTAACATAGAATATAGTTTATTTTTATTATTTTTAATTTTTAATCTAATTGAATTTTGTTTTTAGTAGTACTGTCTATTTCAGATTCTTCGTGGATGGTCAGAAACAAGGACAATCTGGCTGTCATTATATCAGCATAATATATTATAGTATAATGACTGTAAAACCGATAAAAATATCTAAGCAATGTTTTCGCGCACTTCTGTAACGCCCATGATTGCCATTTATTTAAGTTCTCATCTCCATCGCTAGTATCGCTTGCATATTGTATTTAAGTTGCCTATACACAGTATCGAGCGGTCAAACTCGGCAAGAATGAGCGAACGCAACGGACGAAAGTTGTATATTGGCAGGATGTCCAAGCACCGCCAAATGTATATAGCTACAGGCTATAACAGCACACAGAAAAGGGCTGAAGACAAGGCTGACGAAATGAACGCAACACCAAATGAAGATGCCGGAAGCTAACATAATCATACTGACAAGAAACCATTGTGCAGCGACGAGCCTGACTCGCTTCATGCGCGCAACGACAAGTAGATGTGTAAAGACTTATTTAAAACCCTACAAAACCTTTAAATAAACACTATCTAATAAAAAAAAAATATTAATAGTATCGGCGTCGCGAACAAGCATACTTTATTCAACAATTCGTCAAAATATTATAAGGAATTACAATTAAACTGTTGTACAGCAAGGAACAGTTAAAAAGTAATCAAGGATTACCATAAGGTTGATTCGATCGGGAGACACTAGAGAATCCATAAAATGAACAATAAAATAGATAATAATTATTGACGAAATACACCAATAACTTAAATACACCAATTTATTTTACAACGGGTAGGGTATGTCACGAAAAAACTGATCAGAAACAGGATGATGCTGTTTGAAGTTCTAACGGAAATACGGAAGTAAGTTTTTGGGAAATGCTCAACAGAGTTCTATGAAATAACAAAAGTACTTCTGTAAGGAGTATTTGACGGAAAATCTGAGAGGCTGTATGCAATTATAAGCATCGACTACGCCAACATTAATACTTAAGATAACACGCGAGTATTACACGTGACAATTTAGTTAATATAAATTATAAATAATATTAAAAGAGAAATTAGATGATAACTAATTATATAATAACGTTTTTTTATTAATAATAACGTTTAAGTAGCCTTATAATTTAATAATCTTGACTAAGAAAGTAAAGTATAGTACAGTTTTTTACTTAGTTTATGAATGGAACTTTCTCTAAAATGGCTGATAGTTAATATAAATTTCTTATACGCCTAAATTTTGGTTTACCTTATATTTAAAAAAAATAATTTTTTAAATAAAAAAAATTATTTTAAGCAACATTTTTTCTATTTTTTTTCTATATTTATTTTATAATAATTATTTTATAATAAGTAATTTGGTTCAAAAGACTCAAAACTAATTTATGCACCAACAATGCAATCATTCAACAATGGATCTTTAATAAAAAAATAATGCGAATAATGTCTATAAATTTATTTAAATATTAGTCAGTTAACATGGGCGTAAATTGTTCAACCGTAGAATAATATAATAAACAAACATATTGTAGTAATTCCTTAATTACACAAATCTAGTTCTATTATCTAATCTTAAAGACTTACAAAAATTAATTTTATTTTTATGTTTGTATGCAGTCCATGTGAGCCTCCCTAATTGATCAATAGAAAAATAATTTACAATATTTTTTAATTTTCATATATTCTTTTACCTTGACATCACTTTCTATTTTAATCCTAAAACTATAAAATATATAGTGATTTTATTTTTCTGTAAAAAAATATTAAAATTATCTTAAAATTATCTGTAGACATATTTACTATTTAAAAAAAAATTTTTTAAAGATTTAAAACATGAACAAAATTATATAAATATGGTAAATATTTTATTATATTATAAATATAAAAAATATTTTATTAATTATTAAATATGCATTTAATAGATAAAATTGTATTTAATAAATAAATAACACCGAATAGATAACGATACTACTTTCAGTGATTCTTTATATAATTAGTAAAATATTTTTGGATTTAAATAACTCATATATTGGAATAGCTCTATAAATTAACCAACTTGTATTTTTGTAAATATTTGCTGTATTAAACAATATTATTTTATACAATGCAATAATGAAAACTTTGGACTAGTGAAAATAAATCAAAATGAACGAATCCAATTAAATTACATATACATATAGCACAAGTAATATAATTTTTTTTACAATTTTATTCAAAATAAGATGATTTGAGAATATTCAATCACCATAAAAGATAAACGTTTTAAATAATTTAATATACTAAAAACTAAGTAAATGACTATTAATTTTTTCAGTTCTATAATAAATATAAATACATTTATATTTATATTTGTTAGGTACGCTAATATTTATTACTATATTTTATTAAAAAAGAGGAAGGTATTATTACATTTGTCGTAATCATTGTACTGTTAAATAAACATAATAATAATATAAGGTGTGGTCAAATAATAATAAGAATTGTGAAATTTTTGGAATATATTGCTTGGACTGACACGATTTGTTGATCTTGATAAAGCATTTCATATTATCTATTTATTTTGAATTATATTGGATATTTAGCTTTCCTTTAGCTGTGAAAAGAATAGCATGGATTTCAATACAATCGATAATTTGTTATTCATGTAAATAATAAATCAGCGAATATCTATTTACTTGTACTGCAAACGTGGAGTAAATAAACAAAAAATTTAATAAACTATATATTTAGAATTAATTTTTTTAAATTAATAGAATAAAAGTTAAAGAAATTACTGATGAATAGTATAAACGTGTCAAAGATGGATATCAAAAGATTGAAGATTAATGAGCATGCGGTTCAACAAATGCGTATCCAAAATCGATGAAAACGATAATAAATAAAGAAAACAGTAATTATTGATGAGCACATAATTACAATTACAAATGTTGCTGAGAAAGAAATATGATTTAGCACATATCGTGTAACTTTTTCATTATTTTGGGTATGAAATCCATTGCATTAACATTTTTTTCACGAGTATTAAAATTTGAATGAAACTAGCGCAAAATTTATGCTGCAAGAAAACGTTGCATTAAACACTAAAGAGCGATAAAACTTAATAAAGAAATATAAAAATCTTTGATTTCATTTATTTCAAAATATATTATTTTGTTCCTTAACAAGTATACTTTAATTATTTCATAATGTGATAGATAAACTTATATAAACAACTTATCGAAGTTTTCGGATGTTTAAAAAAGCAATAATACCTTCCTTCACCCTGTTATGGCCTACTAGCTCATATTTTAGATTAAAATTAAAAATTGTACTTATCTCGACTGTTCTGAATTAAATTAATAAATATTTTTGTCAGTCTAACAGTTTTTATAATATCGTATATTAGCTAAAATAATCAGACTGTCCTTGTTTATGATCACCCCCGTAGAATCTGAAATAAAACTTATTACTACAATAAATTATATTAAAAATTAAAAATACAAATAAAATAATAAATAAAATAAAATAAAAATAATAAAATCAATATTCTATGTTAGTAAATGACAACCTGACTGCCCCCACCACCTTAAATTTAGAATCACCTTGGTGTTCGACGTTTCGAACCGCTACCGTTTATCCCCGGGAACTAAATTAAATTGAAAAATCCAGCATGCTACTTTATATAATCCATCCCCATTCTAAATTTATTAGTATAACATTTATAGCACCATCCTTTCTTCACTTAAATGCAAAATACAAACTTTATATTAATAAGGAATGATAAATGTTGTCCAATTTACTTGACTCTAACATTGAATTTACATTATTAGGATTCTTCAAAATATAAATATTTTCAAGAGTTTATCTTTTATATTTATTTTTAATACCTTGTTACAATATATTTACATTTTCAAAATCGAAAGAATGTAACAAGTTTAAACTAATGGTAAAAAAGCATGAATGGTACATCCGGACAAAAAGAACATAGTTTCAACTTGTTACATTCTTTCGATTTTTAAAAAGGTAATAAAAATAAATATAAAAGATAAACTCTTGAAAATATTCATATTTTGAAGAATCCCAATAATGTAAATTTAATGTTAGAGTCGAGTAAATTGGACAACACTTATCATTCCTTATTAATATAAAAGTTGTATTTCGTATTTAAGTTAAGAAAGAGGGGTCCTATAAATGTTATACTAATAAATTTAGAGTGGGGGTGGGGTATATAAAGTAGCATGCTGGGTTTTTCAATTTAGTTTAGTTCCTGAGGATGAAAAGTCGGACACCAAGGTGATTCTAAATTTAAGATGGTGGGGGCAATCAGGTTGTTCTTTACTTATAGAAGTTGTTCTTTAACATAGAATATTGCTTTTATTATTTTTATTTTATTTTATTTATTATTTTATTTTTATTTTTAATTTCTAATATAATTTATTGTTGTAATAAATTTAATTTCAGATTCTACGGGGGTGAACATAAACAAAAACAGTCTGACTGTCATTATTTTAGCTAATATATTATATTGTAAAGACTGTAAGAACGATAAAAATATTTATTAATTGATTTTCGATTAAATATTTAAAAGTTAATAAAATTTTAATCTATTTACATCAGTAGTTTTAGAGATTATAGGCTGCAATAATATTATTTAAACAATGATGATAATGATTATGAATTGGACGTGTTTTATAAATAATGATAATAATTAAAGAATAGAATAAGATAGATTGGATCATTAAAAAATATTCGTATATCAGTTCATATATATAGAAAATTCTACGTTTCGACCATTTACAGGAATTCTCGTATGGTTCTTTTCAAAACTAAAATAATTTATACTACATTTATTCGCAATTCGAATTTCTTAGTCAATATAAAAAAAAAACAACAAATTACGTACTAATTGATAAGCAATTCGAAAGTCCTCATTTCATATTTGAAACTTAAATAAATGATATATTTCACTATAATCACTCGAGTCAATTCACCAATATCTCATCAATGTCATTGCTATTATACGGCTACGCGATTATGAAAACACCTGAATCAATTATAAAGATTGCATGCGCAATGAATAATCTACTACGCATATGTTACTACTTTCAAATATTCCTCATATATATTTTGTAATTTTTCTGTATCTGTTTGTGTATATGTGTGTGTTCTTGAATTTGAATTTGAATTATGTTACGTATACCCACTAAATACTTCATTGCAAATATAATGTTTATAATTAATTCGTTTTTATAATCGTGCTGTCGTGCAATAGCAATAACATTGACAATATTTATATATTTGATTAGATTGATATTGTCAAATAGATACTTTATAAGTTTGAAATATAAAATGATGACTTTTGAATTACTCATAAATTGGTACGTCATGGTATAAATTGAGTAATTCGAACTGCCAAAATGAATGTATTATACAAATTATTTTAGTGTTGAAAAGCACAGAAGGAAATCTTTGGAAATAGTCAAAACGTTCATCACTTTAGATATATATATATATATATATATATATATATATATATATATATATATATATAAATAATTTTGACCATAATATTTAATATTATTTAAACCAAATACTTAGGTAAAATATTACTGGATATAACTTCCCCATGAGAGTAAATTAATAAATATCTATACCCTATATTTATAAATGAAACTCAAAGTTGTTAAAAATTATAAATAGGCATAATATAAATTATAGAAATTTTTCGCAATATTTTGCGATGGTCGATTACATTGTAAATACAAATGTAATTATTTAATATGCCAATAAACTTCAACTAATTTTCAACCATTATTCTTTGACAGTTTTTACATCGATATTCATACTTTAGAATTTTATTTAAATTTTACGGGAATGTGTGACATTGCCCTAAACTTAATTTATTCCTGTATACCACCGATTCGTGGTGTAACCAAATTATTTGAATCTTGCAGATCGATATATCCGACTTGGGCGGCTGGATGCCTACTTCTCACGTGGCCATAAACATTGTACGTCCTCTTGGTAACGTAATTACAATAAGGGCACGCAAACCTCGGCTTTTGATAGCAAACGTATTTTAAATGCTGCATTAAATTATCATGACGATTGTAAACACTCGAACAATTCGGACAGGGAAAAGATTTCTCGCTGCTTAACTTTTCAATACTTCGGATCTTTGGCACTTTGGATGTACTGCGTTTTTGTCCAGATCCCAGTAGCTCCAATGCGGATGCAGCTGACGTCTGCATATCACCAAAATCCAAGTTAAACTTTAGTTGCTCAACGTCCCCGAATTGAAATAAATCCCATTCTGCAAAATGAAGAAGAAAATTTTTGAAGTTAGTAGAAGGATAAATCATTGAATTAAAATGTACATTGCATGCAGTTGAAATTTATGAAATTGTTTACTTCAAAAAAAGAAGAAAAATTTCGAATAACAATATACGGTAGTATTTGAAAAAAACAAAATTTAAAATAAAATGGTACTTTGCAATACAAATGTGGAAGTAGATCCTTACCTCGTGAGACTTACCTCCCTCGCTTCACCTGGGGTAATCTGTCTCAAGAGGTAAACATTATTTATATCACGGCGACCACAAAATTGTATTGCTTTCATGATTTTAAAATTCGAGTTTACCATACTCTCACTAAAAATTGCTATTTCTGCCCGTAGCGCTTTGCTATCATAACAGACAGTATGTTATAAATATAGTCATAGAGGTCACAGTGAAAAGACAATAGCCGATCTGATGTTATTCTTAAGGACCAGCCAAAATGATTCATCAGTGCAATCAGTGTTTTATTAATTAATTTCTGTTGGCCAGACAATAAGAAAATAACCAACTGTCTGAATCATTTGTGTGGACTCTAAAGATAAGCGCGGTCGTTAGGAATGTTTACCAGGGGTATAGCAAAAAATAGTATACTACAATATACATAATAAAAATACGGTTATAATAAACAGTATATACAAGGTGAGACGAAAGAATAAATATTTTAACAAACTATATACTGAAAATTTTTAAGTATCAGACTCTTATTCCTTAAAATATATACTTAAGATAATTTTTCAAATAAACAAACAGAAATATATTTAAAAATAAATTGAAATAATCTAATATTTAAAATAAACTAAATTAAAATTAAAATTATTATTAAAACATACAATCGAAACAAACAAGTGGAATGACTCGACTATATCTTTGTCAATTCCAATCTGAAGTATCTAACTTACCCTACAATTTCTTCAAGATCAGTGAAAAGGTAAACAAAAATATTATTGATTACATTGCCAGTATTGACAAGCTAGAAAAATTTTTAGTTAATGAATCAATGATTTATTTTTTTTTTTAATAAAACAATTTTAAGTACAGAGAAATTTCAATAAAAGTAATTCTTCTGAATTCTTCAATATATACACTTTACAACTTATGATTAATAAATCAATTTGTATGCAATTAATCTACATAGTATACATTAATCTACATGTATAAAGCATTATTAATTAAATAAATTTCTAAAAATATTATTTACATTGTGTAATTTTAGTGTAAGTATAGTTTTATCAATTAATTTTAGTATGTATGCGTAACTAAATGTAGAAAATAGATTTAGTACATTTTCTAATGGAGTTTTTAAAGATGTTTAAGCAAAACGTTGAGCGCAAATCTATCAAAGGCCAAATCTGTATTTGAAGTACTTGATCTTTCATCTTAAAATTGGTAATCTTTATAATTATACGCTAGCAAATATATATCACATTTTTAACATATTTAATCATTTCATATTATTTAATACTCTATAATAATTCATTAATTAATTGGAAGTTAATACAGATAAAATTTCTTCGTAAACAATAAATGAATTTATGCAATATTAACATAGAATAAGTTTATTATTTCTTTTCTAAATATTATTTGTAGATATATTTTCCAACGAGTCGTTAATTTTATAGTCTCCAATTTATCGAAAATTGATTTGAATTAAAAAAAAAAATATTTCTAATAATTGCTGAAGAAATTAAATTATCACTATCAATTTCATTTTTATCTAACTATTATATTCATTTTTTCTAATTTTTAAAAATATTTCTAATAAATAGAAATATTTTTAAAAATTACTACAATATAATATCGATTTTAAGTGGCATTATGGAATAAAATAAATTTTAACATAAATTCGTAAATACTTCTGACTAAAAATTGAGTTGAAAACTTAATATGTATCTCTGTGATTAAATTTTTTTTCTGTAAAAATCAAAATATAACTTTAAATTATGAACTAGAAGCAATAGAAAAGCAATACTGAATGTTAAATGAAAATTGTGTCATAAACCAAAACTTTTTATACAAGAATATCGTTTTTTCAAATGTCTATGTTTGTTAGACATTTGTCTACATTTGATAGATAGACATTTGGTATTATAGTGTCACTTAAATAAACGAATATCATTTGTTTATTGGTTATTTCTTGATTGCTCAAAATTGAAATTTCGATTCCAAATACAATATCAAATCCCGTATATACAATGTACTGATATCTAAAAAAAAATATAAAAAAACTTAATTATAGCATTTATTATATAAATAATAGTTTCAAGATAAATAATTATATAAAATATAATATAATAATTTAATTTTAATAAAGGTTTTATAATAAATTCAATAGATGATTAAAAAATTTTCCTATAGAATAAAAAATAATTTTTTTTTTTAACTTTGCACTGATATGGAATAATTTCAACTAGAGCTTTTCATAACTCGAAAAATATTTTCAAAAACTAAGAAAAATAAATTTATAAATTTTTCATTGCAATTCGTTGCTAACTGAACTCTTTGCTTGGCAATATTGCTTTACGTTTGTAAATTATATCAGACATAATTTGAAAACGAATTTTACTTATGCCTGGAATTATAAATATTTATTGTAAATATTTAGTAATTGAAATTATAAATTATGCTTTCCGACTTTCTAGCTTACATACTCAAAATTATTATCGATAATGTGAAATTGTACTAAGAACCATACGAAAGTGGCAGATTTGTCAAAATTAATCAGGTAACGTGCTTGCTTAAAATCTAAGGAGATGTAAAATTAACATCAAGCTATAACAAATTTTTCGCAAATAATGAAGAACAATGAATGATATAGTGGAACAGCAGCTACTTTTAGCCTTCCTTCAATTAGCCAGGATGTCGACGTAGCAAACCATTTCACCCGGATGATTCTCGCGCACATGCCTGTAGGTATGCGACGTTTTCTTGCTGCGAAAGTCGCAGTAGGGGCACTTGAACCTCGGAATTTGGCAGCACTCATAACGCAGATGACGCGTCAAGCAACCCTTCCGCATAAAGCCAGCTGGGCACTGGTGGCAAAGAAAGGGTTTGCCCTCACGCGATCTTTTCGACTTTTTGGCGTCGACATTCACGTAAAAGAATTCAAAAATATCTGTAACAAAATAGAGTAAAGTAGTTAATAAGACAACATTTTGCTATCGAAGCTCGATGAGATCTTTGAGAGGGAAGCCAGCAGTAACTATTCGAATAAAGACAATGTTAAAAACCAGACAACAAATGCATAAGTAAATTCTGCTCAAAGTTATAAATAAGCTGTTACAACGATGTGGCATAATCTCTTAAAAATCTTAAAGTAAAATACGAGGTGTAAGTGCTACAGTGCAAAAAATGTACAAAAATTACAGATGATTAAATATAAAGAATAACTTACTCAAAACTGCAATAAATAATTTGCTTCTATCAAGTATCGGAATAATTGATATTTATCATTTTATATAAAATTTTAAAGATGAACATTCTCATCCAATTATTCAATTATTTCATAAATCTAAATACTTTCCAATTAATATTCTTATATAAATGAAATATAATACATTCGATAATATATTTTGGATAAAAACGATTATTTATTTGAAAAAGTTCTTTGTTTATACTTATATATTTTTAATTATTACCAAAAATTCATAATTCCCATTATACTAACAGTAATTAAATTATGATTAAAGAGCTCAATCAAATTGTAGTATAATCTTCTTATTAAAAAAAACCATTAATTAAGAGATTAGGTACAATTGTAAGACAAAAAAGTTATTATTTTTAATATGGAGGATTATTATTTATAAAAAAATCTTTTTTTATTTGAATAACCACCACCTAAAAAATTAGATAAATTTGTCGGTGAAAATAATTGAACATAACAGAGCTTTATCTAATTGGACAGTGATCCAAAAGAACGTAGTTTTGTGGTGTACGGCGGAACTCCAAACTGAGCTATCTGAAGGACACTCCAACGAGGCGCGAGTTATATTATATATTTTTTGCGTAATTGAACAAAAAAATTTCCATAATATTCATTTTTGAGAATGTGACAAAAATAAGTTCAAGCTTATGAAAGTGAAGCATCATAGGAATTAAAGCTAGTCTTTTTTGTAAAGAAAAATAGCCGATTTTTCAACTTTAAAAAACGAATATTTCGAATGAAATCATCCATCGTTTCATTACACGCGAGTGATTGTTAAAACAAGTGGTTAACATTTAATAGCGATCGAATGAGTCCATCCCGAAATATCGTGCACACCTAGTTAGCTACTATGAAATGGTATTTCGAGAAAAAAGGGTTTCGCGTCTAGTTCTTCCATAAGCAGTTCTGAAGATTTCTTTAATCAACTTTAAGTATTATATCTAAGCTACTTCGAATTTCGATGCAATGTTTTACCTAATTATTTGTAACAAGATATATATTTCGAAAATTCGATACAAGATTTTGTAAAAATTGAAAGCGTACTTAACCCCTTGATTTTTGTAACTTTATTATAATATATTTTAAGTCCATGTACAATTGGAACTACAATGTTTAAAAAATCAAATTCAATAAAAAAACCTTTTATTTTATTGAATTGTATAGAAGAAAAGTTATAAAAAGGAGAATAAATGAGTCAAATTATTGGACTATATTTTGTAAATTTAATTCATGATAATTGCTTTTATAAGTACTTCTTAAGTTAATAACATACAAATAATTTATACTCTTTATAATAATGCTATGCAATATATAAACTACTTATATAAAATAATTATTATTGAAAATTCTCAAGGATTTTGAAAATTATATTATTGTATAATAAATATAATATAATAAAGTTCCTTATGGAAAAATGGTAATATTACGCATACTTTAGTATAGCTGTTGACCATAACTATGAATCTATATATTGAAAATATATTATTATATTGAGAATCAACATTTTAATTCATGCAATGTAATTAATGTTATGTTTGTAAGCATTATTATAATGTGTATATGTGCGTCTCTCCCTTTCTGTATCTCTTTCTCCCCCCCCCCTCTCTCTCTCTCTCTCTCTCTCTGCCCCTTCGCCTCTCTCTCTCTCTCTCTCTCTCTCTCTCTCTCTCTGTGTGTGTGTGTGTGTGTGTGTGTGTGTGTGTGTATGAAAAATTGGTGTCTCAAATATTTTTAAATATTAAAAATAAATACATAAGATTTAGCTGTAGATCAAACTTCACTACATTGAAAATCTATATTTCTGAATAATATACTTGGAATCTAAATCATCTAATTCATTCAATCTGAATCAAACTTCATAATTTATCATGCCTACGTGTGACTTATGAATTTTAAGCCAATGATAATTTACAAAGAAAGAAAATTCTTTAATTTAGATCTGATCGGATCTGACACTACTTTAAATGCATACACACGATTATTTATGTAGGCAAAATACAAATAAATTTTTTTCACATACTTCATAGTAAATTAGTATTTTCGATAATATAGTACATATAATTATAAAAAAGTTTTTGACTATATATTTATTTACTAATTGTACATATAAATTCTTAAACTAATTATTAACAATAAATAATAAGAACCAGAACATATATAATAGTATTTACATAGACAATACAATATATAGCTTAAAAAAATATCTTTGTAGACGTAACTCATTTTTCCATATACAATTACTATAATTAAATCAAAATCATTACTTCCAGAAAGAACCGGCGAATATTTACACGCAGACTATCCTTCCCTTTTATCCATATTCTGCATTAAATCTATACAATAAACTTCTTGGTCCTTGTGTAAGTGCCGCACATGATTATAAGCGTTATATCTCCACTTAGATTTATAAAGGCAATACGGACATTGAAATCTTGGCTGTTGGTGGCACGCGTACTTCAGATGCTGCTGTAACCCACGCTCGTACGTAAAGCTGCTCGTGCAATTGGTGCAGTGATAGTGCTGATTCGGATTCGACCTGGGCGGGTACGAGCTCGTTTTACCTCTAATCAAGGGGACGTCAAATTCCTCCATTTGTAGCGGCGACATCAGCATATCGTGGAACTTCATCAGTTCCAACTTTCGCCAAGCTGAAAGCGGAAAGAACGAGGCATTTAGTGTCTGGTATGAATAAATCATTGCTTTTCGATCTGAATAGAATTGTTTACATGCAAAGGATATTGACTTTCGCCTTCGCTATGTAAATAACGTGTGGAAATTGGAGAATCGAGCGCGGGGTACGTATAAAACTTTGATATGTATACAAAGCAGTTATGCGTTTTGCTATAACGAATTTCAAGTACAGAGAAGGTTTCATTATTTGAAAATAATATAATCTTAGATTACATCGGCCACACATTGACCTTCTCTGTATTAAAACCATAATAAATCCAATAAATTTACATTAGTAGTAAACAATCAGTAAAATTTGTTAAAAAATTAAATCATCATATGAAAAAAGTTTATTGAATAAAATATAACGTAACAAGGTAGTTTACAGAAGCTGATTAAAAGAGGAATAGATGTTATAAATAAAAACAAATTAATATAAATATCTTATAAATGTTTAAAAATTTTTTAAAAATTAATGGATAATAGAATGTAATGTATAAAATATATTCATTAATATAAATTACTTATTTATGAAACGATAAATATTTTTAAATACGTTAGATTAATAAATTCAAGAGCTTAAATAATTTTGTCAGTCGTCAAAATTTTAATACTAATTAGTTTCATACATTTTCGAATTTCAACCAAATTATGTACTGAGAGAAGAAAGCTGATTTTTTACATTAATCAATTTGTTTACAGCCTTCAATTAAATTTGAAATGATATCAATCAGTAGCTCTTCCTATATTTGAACTACATCGTACATTTAATATATTAAGTCGTGGTTTAAGAAATAATATATAATTAATAACAAAATCATTTTTCTCAATACTTGATAGATTTATATTGTAGCATTTTTTAAAAGAAACATGACGTGCAAATTTTTTGTACAATGAAGTAATATCTATTAATGTGTTTCCAAACTATATCTGTAGCTCAAACTGATGAAGTTATCATAAGTTTGTTTTTTTGGAACATCTGATTCAAATATTTTCGGCGAGAAGACAACATTGAATAGTTCAAAATTATGCCTCAGGTAGACAAGTGATCAATATTGATGAACATAGTTTCATCATTTCCATTGCTTATGAACAGTTAGGTTTCATATAATACTTTTCGAAATTAAAATAAATGCTTATTGTATATAAATATTCCACAGTGTCTGGACTAGTCTTCGTGGCATTGGCAAAAATGAATAATGTAAAATTATAATCTATCATACGCATTATAATGTCACTATAAAAATCATAGAATATTATTATAATTTTGAAATGTAAATTTTATATTTTCTATAACTAATACGAAAATAATAAAAAGAGACGAAATAATTCTTTTTTAAATAAATCTTTTCTCTTCCATATATGTACTAAGATATAATTATCAACTAAATAAATCTATATTACAACTTATGTTTATTAATATAATAGTATAATAAATGTGTGATATCTTAAAATAGTCCTCAACCTAAGTAAGTACTTTACTTTAACAATTTATACCAAAAGAATCGAATAAAATATATAGCGTTAAGAAACTTACAATGAATAAATTATTTTTATTTTTTTAACAATGTGAATTCTTTTATCTAATCATCTCAGATACATTTAATTTTATTAAGTCTTTAAGGCAATTTATAAACATTAAATATTATTTAAATTTAGAATACTAATCAGGAATATTAACTAATGATAATTAATATTTCGTAGATGCTATAATTATATATACTCTAACCTGTTATATTTGTCTCAAAAATCTATCAAGGAGTACGCTTCCTTGACCTTTCAACGACTGAGTACCAGAATCCTGAAAATTTCCAGGTTCTTGCTTTCTACTGTTACTTTCCGTTTAACTAAGCAAACACTACGACACACTATTCAGCTTCATTGCTAATTATTGTAAATAATAAGAGATATATAGTTTATAAAAAATAAAACTATAAAAAATAATCTGACAAGATCAAAGAATAAAAATTCATCTCGAAGATTTTCCTCGTATTATCTTCGATTCTGAAGTATATAAAACAAGTGAGTAAATGCCAATGCTATCCCTAATATGTGCTTTGTAATATGTTCGAATTGGATTATATTTAAAATTAGCTACGTGTGTCATAATTCTTGCAACCCCATAAGAATATTTTTCACTCTTTAAAAGTTTTAGAATTTAAATATTTGAACATTAAATCATTTTTTATAAAAATCACTGTTTTAAAACCTGTTAGCAATTATAAAATATAGAAAAAAATGTAAATATAAGTACGATGAAAACCTTGAACTTGATATGTCAGTCATAAAAGTGTATAAGAAACGTCAATAAATTACATATTATCGAACCTGATCGAAATAATTATATTTATATACATATACATATATACACGAGGGCGAAACAAAATGATCTATTTATTATCAAGTTACATATTTGTTTTATAAATAAGTATATTAACTCGATCAAAAAGTAATGGTTTTTACTTTATTGAAGAAAATTATTTTTTAAATAAAGTTGAAGCTTCATTATTTAGAATCCAAAATGAATTCTCATTAACTTCACTAAATGGTTAGATTTTGACAGATAATAAAACAAGAACATCTTGTACACAATCTTACCATTAAAATTGATTTTCTTTATTGGAAGCGATTGTTTTGAATTTTTCACCTTCATTAATAGAATAACAAAAGTTAAAATAAGAAAAAAAGTAAATAAAACTAGAGATTTTATCATTCTAAAAATGTAGTAGATCAGTGCTTATTATGAATTTCAAATACTGATAGTATCTGAAAGCGTCTAAAAGAAATTGGAATGTTTCAACTTGGAAGTCGAATTTTTCTTCGAAGTATAAAATCAATTATAAAGCTTTATTTATAGTTCGAAAAAAGTAAGAAATAAAAAAAACATCCTGTAAAATCTTTTGACCTGCTCTAACATAAATATCTAAATGTTAATACCGTTACTCCTCACTCATTACGTGCTCGGCTATCTTGATTTACACCACTTGCAAAATCGTCAATTATTTAGCATAATTTTTTATTTTTCACCATTTTTGAAAATTTAAAGAGAAATTCTAAGAAAATTAATACAATAAAACTAATCGAGAAGGGATTTTCATAAATTTTGATTTACGTATATAGTTAAAGATTCGATAAAAGTTTTTATGACCATTTAACTTGTCGTTGTCTCTAATGTTACGGTTTCATTTACAGTAAGTTAAATTGCACGAAAGGACACTAATTTCTTCCGATGACGAAGTAAACAGTGCAGATGCTTTGGGAAACGAGTTTACTATTCAATATTAATGAAAATTAAATTTCGAAATTGCTAATAGATAATAATTGAATACATCAGATAGTGTACAGAAAAACTGCCTCCTTCAGGTTCGCTTCTTTTCTCTCATTAATTATTAATTGGTAATCTGCAAATGCTATTTCATGAAATTCACACCTTCAACGTATTTCATTTGAAGAATCTAATACCCACTCATTGAAAGGGGCAACGAAATGCAAGCCGTACTTTGACGTCGATAACAAAATTAAAATAATGGGCTAACGATAATTAGTCTGCCAATTGGCATTCTACTAATGTACTAATGACCGATTATTACAATGTAGACATGGTACTTCTACGTCCAGCCATGCAAGTCTCCTCTGCACAGACGTCGACGCAATAAACTCGCTGACCTTCGTGCTTGTTGCGCACGTGATTATAGATGCTCGAGGTCCACTTGGTCCGATATGTACAGTAGGGGCACTTGAATCTCGGCTCTTGGCCGCACTCGTATCTCAAATGACGCGTCAAGGAGCTCTTCTCCGAGAAGCCGGTTGGGCAATTCGGACAAGGGAAGTTCTTCTCCTTTGAAATCGGCCGGGAGTCCGGCCTTCTCGATTCCATCGGATGGAAGTTCATTGGGAGTTTGGTCAGCGACTTGATCCAATCTGCAACGAGAAAAGCGTGAAATCGTTAGTCGAAATTGGACGGCTCGACCGATATGTAACAATTAAATTTTACGAGGTCGGCGTGGCGTGCAAAGGGATCGGAGAGGCATTTTAGAGGATCTTGGGAAAGTTGTGGGTGTCTCCATTGCTGATCCGAGACGTTTTCCTGAAAAATTTTGTTACATTGAGAATATAGTTAAATGTGCAACTTGTATACCAGAGTCGAAAGATTAAAAACCAGCACGGGTTAAATTATTATACATTTATATCGAGTAATATACATTTGTAAGGAAAAAGGATCTTGAAATGAGCTAAAGAAGAGATTACTGTATTAGATCTACATAATAATGTTAAGCGGAAATTAATAATAAGGAATAATAAAAGATTATAATTGCTGACGTAAAATAAAAAATTCTTGTGAGGACATTATGACTGAAATTAATAAAAACGTATTTGATAACTTAGTTTTATATTTATTTCATCGAATTAAATACACATTGCTTGACACAGAATAATCTCATCCAAACATACAAGTATTAGCGGATAATATGATTAGACCTAAACTTTTACGTAAATTACTCGAATAGGAATTAATACATAAAGATTGGATACGCTTGCCGCTTGGAAAAATACCATGCAAATTAATTAAACAGTATATTAACGACGCATGGTCAGAATTTAAATTTCCTCGACTTCGCCTCGGATATCACATAACGCACTTTTCAGAACATTCAACGTTCTGCTCATTATCACATACAATTTTTCTTAATCTCCGACCGAAAGTTCGCTGAATAATTGACACTTATTCAGAATGTTTATTATTCTTTATTAGCTCCACATATTGGATTTATTTTTTGACTGGCAGAGATGTTTGCTGATCCGATCAGGAATCGATAAATAGAAATTTAGTAAATATTGAAATAAAAACTAAAAATTGGCTATAGTTTTTAGTATTTATAAAGTAAAAATTTTACTTATATCGATGGCTGTTAATTAAATTAATAAATAATTTTATCGTTCTTGGCGTCTTTATACTATAATATATTATACTAAATATTTAAATATTTTTTCAACGCGTGGTCTCATAAAAAGTATTAATTATCTTGAATAATCGATGTTTTTAGGTCAAAATTCTTCTTCACTGATTAGTTCCTAACTAAACATTTAGTTCCTGAGGATGAACCGTAACGGTTGGAAACGTCGGACATCAAGGGGAATATTAAATCTAAGATGGTGGGGGCAGTCGGGTTATCATTTTTTAACATAGAATACAGCTTATTTTTATTATTTTTATTATTTCTATTATAAGTTTTTAATTAGAATGATTCTAAAATTTATATAATGAAATTAATCTGAGTCAAGGCTAAATTAAGCACAAATATAACGATTTTCTTTGTTACACTTAAATTTATTAATGTTCATAAAACACATTGATTTGTACAATTTTGAAATTGAAGAATCTTATTCGCCTTATATAATTTTTCACCTCTTCGACACAATTGTCGAAAGTTAATGACTTGTCTTCATCTTCCGAATGGTCTGATGACGATTGATCCATTTTTTTTGTTTTTATTTTATTTTAATTAAAATTTCATGATTTTTACAACAGATTCCTAACACCTACTTTATATTCCGCAGAGAAAAAAAACTGACACATTCATATAAAAATAATGTATAAGAATTAAGTAAGCTATCGAAAAAATAAATTAATACAATAATAAAATTATATATATATATATATATATATATATATATATATATATATATCTATAAGAATAAATAATAATATATATTTTAAAAATTAAGTATGTTTAGGTGTACAGATGATTCACGCTATATACGATATATTGTTATTTGTTGTCATTTGATCAATAGCTGAAGTCGGCCGCAAAAGCCTCACTTTCTGGTTCATAATTGAGTTAGAAAGTTCGTACTGTCGACTACAAGAGCAAGAAAATTTCATTTGTTGACTATCAGAAATAAGCTTACTTTGCATCCTTCGGTATGATTTTTATAGATTCTAGATTAAAATAGTATCAATTTACAACAATTTCGAAAAGTAAGAAAATGTATAAATGAAAAAAATAAAGAAAGATTTTTACAGGTCGGTTCGATTGCTTTAAGTATTTGTGATAATTAAACAATTTTCATTAATCAGCGATGCTTAATCAAGTTAAATTTAAGTAATTCACTGAATGGCTTAGATAATCTATGACATTTATTTTAAGAATTGATAAATATCATTATTGTCAATATAAACTAATGAACGGCGTGTTTGGATACCAATCTAACATTATATATAAAGATGAGGTATGATTTAGCGATGGCGAGTTATAGAACCGGATTTCTTGAAATAGAGCTGATATGTTATTATCTTTCAATGTGAATATACGATGGGTAAATAGTTCGCGCCTTAATGTATAAAAAGCTTTGCGTTACGAGTATTGGTTAGAAAGAAGTCTTTGAGATAATGTAGCCAATAATTAAGGTAACGAGCATCAGTCGTCGTTTCCTTGGGTCACGGTAGTCTCGGTCGCCTTGAAGCCGCGGCGTCCGTACTGCGGCACCAGACTCAGGGCGTGGATCCTTCTCGACTTATGCCACCGCTTCACGTGAGAATTGACATTAGTCACCCACTTGGAGCGGTAGTCGCAGTAGGGGCACTGGAAGCGCGGATCCTTGCTGCACTCGAACTTGGTGTGCTGGGCGAGGGTGCGATAGTGGCTGAACGACTTGGCGCACTTGCAGCAGGCGAAGGGCTTTCGCTTGGCCAGCAGGTCCTCGACCCCGCCGTCGCCGACGTGCCTGTTCTTGGGCTTCGTGGGTTCCCGCGGCCGTTGGGGCGTCGACTGCGAGAGCTGGCTGCCATTGGTTGGCGGTGCGAAGACCTCGTCGAAGTACAAGCGGTTCGGTATGACGCGACGTTTGCCGAGTCGGCGCTCGAGGAACATCTTGAGCTGCTCGCTGCTCAGTCCCCGCGACGTCGCCGCAGTCGTCGTCTTCTTTCTCTCGGAATCTTTTCGCCCCGAGGGCCACTCGAGTTCTTTCTGTGCTGCTGGGGGAAACGCCTCGTCCAGTGGCTCTTCCTTTATAGCGATGTCGTGGAGATAAAAAATGTCTGGAAACGTAAAACGGTACTGATTAGCGACAGGGCATACAAGCAGGATAAACGATATATACTGGCCGACAAAATAGTATACGTCTATAGTTATATACGTGCAGCTTAGTAGTACAGAGATCGAGATTTTTCATGGAAAAATTTACAGCGCAACGGAGCGACGCTTTCGAATTGTCGGTTATTCAAATACGAGTGGATGAAATTCAGCACTTCAGCAGTACCTGTTAAGAATTTATTATACTTAATTAAATGGCTGAAGTCTAAATTATCCAAGCTCTTAAAAAATCCACGAAACTCTTCGTAAAATCACCAAGAACTTCACTGTTGTTGCTAGAATTTATGCACATTAGGACTGTTAAGGTTCTAATGTGCTCAATAATTCCTTATTATTTCTATAATAACGAAGAAAGTTTTAAATATAACAATTATTATAAAAATACTTTTAAATTAAAAAATTTAATAGTAAATATTCACTGTAAACATGTAAATCATGTTTGTTACCATTAAAATTGCAACGAAATCATCCACCTATTCACTATAAAACAATAAATCAAGGAATTTTATAGAGTATAGAAATATATTTTTATTTTCAATGTACTATTTAAGAGCGTTAACAATGTCCTTGTTGAATGTAGTAAAAGTCTTTATTCAATAAAAAAGAAAAACAACACTAATTGAATATATAAATATTAAACATAAAATAATATCATACGCAGTCATAATTATGACTAATAATTTTAACTTATTCTCTTAGCTTAATGCTTATGCTTAAATACACACACACACACACACACACACACACACACACAGAATAATAAACTTTAATTAATAGTAACTTAATAACGAGAAAATAATTATGTAAAAAATTACTTTTCAATATTTAATGTATTATGCTGTATGTACACAATAAAAATATGTCATTCCTAACTTTCGTCAATTACTAATCGTATTTGCTATACTACCGATCAAAAATACATTTGTAGCTCGACACGTAAAATCTTAATATATAACTGGCCATTTTCATAACAATATGTATATTTTTTTATGAAAATAGTAACATATACGTAAATATTGTTATATATGTGGTTTCAAAATTTAATGCTACTATTTTGTATGTATTTGAAAAAATTCTATGCGTTAAAAATTTAATTTGATTTGTACTCAACCGAAAAGGCACTTGAGGTAAAAATGCACTCAGATGCACTCTTCTCAACATCAAAAATTTTACAAATAATTATATCCTACTTTAATACATACTTTATAACGACAGAAATTAATCTGTTTAAAGTTGTTTGTTCGATATACAAAATTAACTATAGTACGGTATAATTGTGTTCGAAATAGTCACCCTTTAGGCGCGGAGAGGTAAAATTTCTCTGCTTAATGGAAAATTTTAGATTATGGACTGATAGTTAGCGTACCATTAGGTAAAATTAAACTTAAATGCGTAATTACTATAATTTTACCGTTAGCCACTGACAATGTAAATATAATAAAATTATTTGAACGATCAAAAGGAACATTATTATTTCTAATATGAATATATATATATATATATATATATATATATATATATATATATATATATATATAACAATAAAATGATTTGATAGATTGCGATGATAAAAAATTTAATGTACAATATAAAACATAAAAATTATTTTCTTTTTTTCATCTATCTACTCTCCTACTCATCGTAAAATAAAATATAATATACCTTAAGCTAAAATAATAATCGTAAACAGTAGTTTCTAAACTAGAAGAAGTGTATAATAAATTGGAAAGAAGATAATAAAATTCGATTTACGATGTCTCGTCAATAAGTGATGCATCGGTTTCATATTTTACATATCATTACAGCAAGATAAGAGTATCGTATCTTAATTTTTAGACGTTATACAGGTGGTTAATATTGTAGAAAACAAGTATACGTTTTAGACATATTATGTTACAGAGAATTCCATTAAATCGAACAAGACTTCTCCGATGACTCAACGTATAGTAATAAGAACAGTAAGATAAGGATACAAAACATTTATAATAGAAACAATATGAACGTTTACAGCCCCAAGCTATTAACGATTTTATTTCCTCCTTCCCTAAAAAAGAAATCAAATCGATTCGCCAAACCAATTTTTCATGTCGTTCTATTGGTTAAGGATCGTCGATAAAGTACGGAATGCTAAAAGATGTTTACTTTTCTAATTACTAATCCTACCTAAAAAATAGGAGTTCTAACTTATAGATGTTGCAAATTTATGGTGCTTCAAGGTACAAAAAAGTATTATTAAAATGAAAAACATGTTAGGAAAAAACTGATTATACGATAAAATAGAAAATAAATACAGAGACGGTGGGAATGTTAATCGAATTTAGTAAATTAAATAATTAAATTAAAATAGTCTCTGACTTAAAAAGTTTGATTATCAGTCGTTGTTTGAAAGATAATGAAATAAATAAAATGATAACTAGATCTAATAAATCCAAATATTTATTATATAAGAAGTTAAACTAAAAAATTTAATCATGTATTAAATTATCTATACTTTAATCGTGCTTATGATCTATACTTTAATCGACTGTATTTAGATAAATTAATAAATATTTCTATTGGTCGTACAGTCCAATTAAATAAATTAAAATTAATACATAATAATATCAATATATAAAAATTTATATCAATATTAATACATACCAATATATAATATAATTTTCATTGTGATTTTCGATTAATTATATATTGATATAAATATATATTGATATTATTATGTATTAATTTACTTCATCAACTACAAATAAGAGATATTTATTAAGAGCGCAAATCGATAGCATTATCGACTTAATGTTCAAGGAAGGAGGGATAAAGAACGTTACGCGCCGATGTAGCGGATGAGGGGATGAGTCTCCATTGTGACCATATGGCGTTACATAATTTACGAACGACCACTTTAAGGGCCATCGACAGCTCTTTTACACCGATTGTGTAAAAATTGTTTTTCAACGAATATCACATGAAAACATTGAATTAATCAAAATTTTAGTCGAAGATGCCCTTTATTGACTTTATGGCATCCACTCTAAACTTTATTTACTTTTATCATTGGATTTTGTTTATTTAAATTTCCATTCTGCATTTGAAAAGCATTTTAGTTGGCACACTGTCGGATAAAGTTACTTGAGACCTTAAACCCATGTAAAGTAGACGCGAGTGCAGGACTGGATCAAGGAAAATTTGTGACAATTCAATGATATTCCATTCGGTATCAGAGATGTTATTCGAGAATGTTATTGGAACGGAAGAGTCTCGGCGCGATCGATAAAAATCGAGCTCGAGGGAGCCGCTCAGAACTCCTGGTGGCGCCTTCGCTGCTGGAGCCGCGTATTCAGCTTGGCGGGCGCGACGAGGCCGATCGGGACGCCTTGGTGGACTGGCTTCGGGCCGTAATTGGTGACGACGTAAATCGGCGGCCGCGACGGCCGCGGCGGCTGATGCGGCTGATGCGCGGTGGGCACGGGGCACTGCGGGGCCGCCGCGCCGTTGCTCGTGAACCCGGCCGGCTTCGGCAGTATGAAAATCGGCTTCTGCGGCTGGCTCTGGAGCGCGGCCGGCTTGGGCGTCTGGTTGCTCGACGCGGCCGCGACGGCAGCAGTCGCAGCAGCGGCCGCGGCGGCGACTTTTCGCTGCTGAGAGGCAGGCCCGGTCTTTGGCTTCGGTGTCGCTTTCGGCTGCGGAAGGTTGAGCGGCGCGCCGATAGCCAAGGGGTCCCAGGGGCAGCTGCTCTGCTGCGAATCCATCGTAGCGGAATTGGTCAGATCGATGAATTCGGGCTTGGCGTCGACTTCGTGGAGGGGCTGCTGCAGCGGAAGCGGTGCCTGCTGCTTTTGCAACGAACCTTTTGCGCCTTCCCAAACGAAGACTCCCGACATTATCGGATGGAAGACGTTGTAGTACGGAGCATCTGTAAATAAAAAAGAAATAGAGCTATGAGTAAGGCTCGTTGTGGCTGTATTACTTATTTGTTTTTCGTTACTTTCTATACTTGATAAACATTAGAGAATTAATGAATCAATGCACAGGTAGTTTCTTCTAGTCAATCGGTTTTTATTTCTTATTGAAAACTCTCTTTGTCAAGAGTGTTTTCATATATATTTGTACATTACTTTAGAACATAAAATTTAGAACATAAACCATTAAAGATATGATTTTTAGAAATTTAATTCTTAGCTTTTAATTGCTATATAAATAATTTATTTAGTGTAATTGAGAATTTCGATGTGTGTGTGTGTGTGTGTGTGTGTGTGTGTGTGTGTGTGTGTGTGTAAATTTAAATATACTTCAATATTAAGTATAAACGTAACTCATTACTCAATTTACTAACGAAGAAATTCTCTACAACGTTATTGCAGTTCTTATAAAATTTAATAATAGTCAAAAATTTAGACTGCGGTCTAAAAGAAATTATTAGAGTGTAATAATACTAGTCTCGTTTGATTTTCATTTTAATTCTACATCTTACACAAATATATATTAAATGCTATACAAACTCTGAAAAACCTTCATTTTCTCAAACATAAATAGGCCTAGTATAAACTGTTAACAACAATGCCTATATAATATTGATATAAATATTTTATCCTTTTAAAGTTCTTTATTTGTAAATACTACGTTTCTACTGTGAAATATTACTTACTTACTCATACATACATACATACGAACGATATCAATTAATCAATATATAATATTTAGGATATAAAATATCTGAAGCTTAATAAAATTTTAATAAATGTGCGTTCTATGCTTACAGGAACAAAATTCGTCGACAAATAAGACATTCGCTTTCGAAGTTTAATGAAACTAAGTTTTATATTTTACTATCGATGCAAAATGAGTCATTACTATAAGTAAAAACTTACCTTAACTATAAATAAAAAACTACAAGCACGTTAGCGTACAAGTATAATAAAAATAACTATTTAAAAATATATTTGAATCTATCTTTACGAATAACGGTATAGAAATATAGATTATACAAAATTTATCTATAACTTTCTTAAATCTATCTTAAATTGATTTGTGTTTGACACATCAAATCAAATTAAATTCTATTGATGTTCATTTTTCCTTTTTCATAGATCTAAAATTGTTTTGATCAATACTTTGAGTGACAAAAAATAGAAAAACTATAAACCTTTCTGTAAATATAACATTATGTGTATTATTATCTTTATTAAAAAAATTTACTGTTGTTTAAAAATAATAAGTGTAAATGCAGCACTGGTAGTATACTTATTAGTAGACATATTCTTTGCTCTCTGCAAAACCATATTGTCCTAATACCTAATATCTAATAAAATTTGATCGGAATTATTAATAATGAGAAAAAGCGTTTGTATAAGAGCAGCGAATTTGCAATGTCGTCAGTAAGTTAATCTACTTGATTATCAATTATAATTCGTGACAGGGGCTACTTTCCAAAATTTTTCTAGGCTTTCTATTTTTATAACATCCATTCCTCCAAGCTTGCCCTTTTCTTCAGTTAAAATCATTTAAGTTAAAGCACCTAAATCCAATCAGCTTGTACATTGAGTGTATAATAACGCGAAGACTGAATGAATAAATATTATTCACGGTAACGCAAGTGGACTTGTAAATTACATTTTTGAAATTCATTTAATAATTAATTTACATCTAAAGCATCTAGTTTTTCGCAATGGATATACGATTTATTAGGAAATCATTTAATTGTTCTTGTAGTGTTAGCGATTACGAAAAGGAAATTGATCCGTCTGAGCGTTGAAAAAGTCAAGCAATCCTTTGTACAATATAGGCTTGTGATTCTAAGTATTAATTTAATAACTTTCATAAATTCATAAGCAGATTTCACGATATTTAGCTGACACATTTGGTTCAGATTGAGCGAGATAACTCTAAAATATTTCTTTAAAGGTACAATTTGCTGTCAAGTCTAACCTATGTCTAGTTATTAGCGCCAACACGATTGTAACTAATAAAGTACACGCTTTTAACCTCACAATTGAGATAGATATCTAATACTTTAAATTTGACAGTTTCATTGAAGATTTTTGCTTAAAATTTTATTATATTTTCCTTGGGATATACGATGCCAAAAAGAGGAATATGGAGGTATACATACTAACTACAACTAACAAGAGCAATATTCTTGGATTGAGGGTCGCGTTTTTAAGGTAGGCAGAATTACCATGCTCATTCGACAGGAAAGCAATTATCCTAAGGTAATTGGAAAATAAAATGAAGTGTGTTGCAAATCTTTGTCTTAAACACATAAATTTAGAGAAGTGCTGTACTTGGAAATCAAGCTTAAGGGCTTAGAAGCAGTATTTTTGCATTATAACTCTGGTCTTTCATATCTCAACCCAAGCTAACTAAATATAGTTTTATCACGGCAATTAAACTAAAAATATTTTGACGCGCCTTACTACTGTTATAAAACGACTTTCTAATATATTCTTTAATCTATTTAGTTAATTGTTCCATAATATATTATCTTTGCCAATTGAGTCAAATAATATATACATATGTCCTAACTTGACCGCTCAATTAATTATTTTAGGAGTCAACGTTATCCAGGAGGATAGGAAATCAAATAAATATAATCTCGTAAAGAAAAAGAAAAGAGAAAAGAGTATTTTATAATTTAATATTCCTGTGAATAATCCACTTTCCTATATTTATATTCATTCTAATTCCATTCTATAATCATTCCTACGCGGAAAAATTTTAGACTAGTTGGAGTTCTACTATGCGAGTCTTCGACATTATTGTTATACAACTGATCGTATGATTATGATTCCGATTTATTTAATGTCGTAAAATGTTCAATTGTCACCGAAGTATTTAATATTCTCCGTCATTTGTAGAGAATCCCAATTGTATAGTCATACAACACAACTCGACATCCGTCAATTTTCTATCTAAATTTAAAACAATAAAAATTAGAGATTAACAATGCGGTGTAAAACTATATTATCAAGTAAATAGTTACAAATTTCGACTTGATTATCATCTATATCAAAACGTCTCTAACACGTTTTTATAGAGAGTTGCAAGAGAGTGCGGCTAATGCACAAATTGGCACCGATTTCTGCTGCGACTTGAAGATACTAAATTAATTCGTTATTTGAAAATTTTAATAGAATTCAATATAAAAATACATGCGTAATCAGTCGTAATTTTGTTTTTAGGATAAATTTGGATACTGCCTCTGGATTATCCATAGAACGTATTTCGTGTGGCTCTCAGTAGCCTTTGAGAATTTTTCATTCTGAATCTCGTTTGAGAATTCTCTCATTCAGCGGTTTTTTTATTTGATACCAAGTAGCGTTTGAAGATACCAATTTTTTCTGACTTTTTTTCAATCGATCATAGGCAAAACAAGATCTGGAAGAAACGCGCAGCATCGTAAGTTTTGCTCTTCAAAAAATATTCTTCTCCAGAAGGACGTCGACGACAAAAATCTTCCGGTTGGGGTGGAGCCTGCGAACGTGAGTCCTCACGTTCGGCGAGTGCTTCGTCCTGTAGTCGCAGTAGGGACAGTTGAATCTGGGAAGCTGGCCGCATTGAAACTTGAGGTGATTGTGCAGATTATTCTTGCGCGAGAACGATGTAGCACACCTCGGGCAGTTAAACCGTCCGTCCCCTTGACCTTGGCCGTCCATTAGTATGGGCGAGAATTCGAGCGCCGGGCCTGGAACAGAGGTTGCGCACGTTCGGATTAATTTGACTCTGGAGCTGGGGATGAAGGTAAAAGGGCTGCTTGAATTAACATTGCACCATCGCACGATAGGCGATGAAAGTGAATAGTAATACTTATTCGATGCCTTCTGTACAATTTTTTATTACCTTACATATAAAAAATTGTATAAAAAATGACAATACAAAATGTCAAAGAGTATAATAAAATAATAAAATAGTAAAAACAGCCGCTATTAATAAATTATTATACTTTCTATTGATGACTTTAGATATTTATGGAACAAATGGAATATTGATTGGAATGGAACATTTAGTAAAAGGAATTGCATAATACCTTGAAAGCATAAGAAAGGGTTTTTGAAAGAATTTCTATTTTTTATGCAGTAGGCCCACATATAATATGTTGTTCATTTTCGATACAAAGGAATATTTACCTCTGTAAAATGAAATTTATATACAATTATTAATGATAAATAGCATATGTATTTATTTATTTATCTTAAAAAATCTTGTGAGACTGTTTATAAGATAACATTTTTTTTATATTAAAAAATGTTTTCCTCTTCCTTTTATTATCTTTTCTTTATTTCTCCCCAATTAAATTCACAAATCGTAATAGCTACTTACATGAATATAATACAAATATATTTATAATTTAACTTCTCTTGTCAAAATACAATATTTATAAATAAGTAATTTTTGAAAATAATTGTCTATATTTTTTATAGTTTGCGTGTGCGCTTGGGTGCGTGTGCATGTGTATATTTAGATCTTAATACATAAATATCGATATTAATACTTAATGAATAAGGTATTTTGGAAAATAAAATTTTTAACCTAATTATTTACATTCGACTCAATGCAATTAATTTATATGCATGATTTATTTTCTAAGATTTTTAAGTCAGCTCGCTATTTGATTTTCATTATTATATTACAATTTAATTTATAAAAAATATATAATTTGCTATCATTTTCTTCGAAAAATTCAATGTCTATTTCATCGTTATAGAACATTAGAGAAAATGTTAATTTTATCAGCTGTCAAGCTCCATAAATTGACGTTTAATAGTTATTTCTTGGCTTTACCATTGACCGAAAACCTATGTGATTATCATATTTTTTTCTTTAACCATCCCGTTCATCCACTCTATTTACAATTACTCAGGAGGTTATCACACGCATAGGTTCATGCGACCAACAATAAAATGATAAAAATCCAGAAATAATTCGAATAAGCTCGATCAGTTTATACAAGTGGATCGTAGCTGTAAGTATAATTTTGTAGATGGAAATGAGTCCGCTCGTGGTCGCGCAAGTGATGCCGATGCTTGAAGCGCTTATTGCAATGCGTACAGCGAAACCGAGGTCCGACGCCGCACTCCAACCTCTGATGCCTGAGTAGGTTGCAGCGGTGATTGTAGGTTCGCCCGCAACGCTCGCAGCCGTGGAGGTGTCCCTCGTCCTGAGCTACGCCCGGAGCGTCCAATTCTGGAACAAACGAAAAGATTTGCGTGACTGTAGTTGGGTTCTATTGGTTTTCGTCAATTGTTTCCCCATATGAGTCGAAGACTTGGACTGTTTCACAGACATGTTACTCATTTTCCGTCAGAGGGATTTTTACAAATATGACTAAGGAAGTAGACATTTACCTTTATTCAACGAGAGTCGATAATTACGCTTAAGATATCTCAATTTCGTGTATTGTTTAACCTACACGTTTCGTTCGGTAAGAATTTTCTCTTTATTACACTGTTGATCTAATATCCTGTATCTTACTAGATTTTCAGTTAATCTAAGCAAGATGCGTATTGTTATTATTTCATTTGGCGAACGATGCAAATTTTCATGATTGAATCATGGTGCATATATAATAAATGGTTCATAATGTAAAGTTAATTAGATTTTGTAGATCTTTATATATAGGTCGAGAAAACATGTAATTTACAATGAACTTTTTAATCAAATTCCAAAAAGCCAAATTGAATGACGACAAAGCAAATCCGCATTGTACAAAAATTCAATGATCTCTCGAACGATTGGCGTATAAATCCAGTCCCTTCGGTCACCGAACGTCATTTGACACTTATCCAAGCACATAACGACTGCAATATTTTTACAAGCAAAAAAATCATAATTCTAGTTTATTTTCAACAAAATAATTACTATTTTATTCAATTAACATTTACAATCAATATACATAAGCTTGTACAATCCAATAAATTATCTATCGTTGTAACTTGTTAAACTGTTACTTAAACAATTTATCATTGGTAATGATGTGGAGTCCTCCAAAAGGAAAATTTCAATAGCATTTATACTTGCGAATATATAATACGCATTTTTTTGAAGCAATAGTATATTTCTTATAAAAATAACAAACGATAATTATCAGTCTGTTTTACTAGCCTCATTGACTAGGTTCTGTATATTTCTTCTAAATTACGATCTATTCAATATTCAGTATTAATATAGTAACTCTTTGTTCTAGTTATCAAAGTATATTATCATTAAATTAACTTATATGCCTAATTGCAATCTTAGACTGCTGAAATTGAAATCAAGAATTCTATAACACTGATATAAATGCAAAATATTATACTTTAATTGTATACCAATTATATGCCCACGATACTATAATGTAATTTGTACGATTAAGAAATATTAAGCTATTAAAACAGATATATGACCTATATTTGTTCGTCTCGATAGTTTAACAAAATATTGTTACAAACAATCTCATACAAAGTTTCGCAACTTATTTTGGTCTTGATATTACGCTCTAAACTTTATAATTATATCCGCCAATAGTCACACATTGACGGATACGAAAGAATCAACTGACAAATATGAAAGTCAGATTTTTACAAAATTTTACATTCTTATAACACGAGAGAGTCCTTGCTAAAATTCGAGCCAAGGAATCATCGAGAAATGATGCATGATAATAATTATGTATGATAATTATCACGCATAAGTTCAAGGTTTCTGATGCGTCCTCATGTGTAGCATTAGATTGTGCTTGTGCTTCGACCTTTTGTGGCAAATCGGACACTCGAACTGGGGCTCGACGCCGCACTCGAACCTAATGTGCCTGTTAAGCGAGTGAGGTCTGCTGTAAGCGTTCCCACAGCGCGGGCAAACGTAGGTCGGGGAGGATTCCACGTCGCCGCTGGCCGCGCCCGGCGCCAGGGCGTTTGCTCGCGCGTTTCGCGGCCCCCCGCGCTCCGCGGCCTCCGGATCGGCCACCCTTTCGTCCACGGCACCACCGCTGCCGCTGGGTGGCTGCTGCTGCTGCTGCTGCTCAGGCTCGCCCATTTCCTTCGAGGCCAGCAGCTGGAGATAGAGGGTTTGGTAGTGGTAGTAGCGATCTATGGCTGTAGCGCCGTATTGATTGGACTCTAGAACAGAAGAACAGAGAGCCAGGTCTCGTCAGCACTATGAGGTACGATTAGTCAGTTAACCGGTCAACATAGGGAGTCTTTGGCTTTTTGTTCCGACGGTTCTTTTAACGTCGGCGGTCGTCTGTCGTTGCGAAGATAATATTTCTCTTCCTTTCGGAAGATCTATACTGTCAGTCCGTTCGTGTCCTGTTAAGGTATAGGAATTGACAAATAACGAAATTACAAGTTGATAGCACAGTTCATTTCATAGACATTTGTTTTTTGAGTGTACACATTGTAATTTGGACTGATGCACCCAAAACCAAGTACTAACAACGCTTGCTACAGTTACATCGAACGATTTTCATACGATGATTAATAAGTAGATAGACCGTTTGAGGAGACATTAATTGATGAATAATGTTCTAGCCATATATAGGTGGTTAACATTTAATTAAGTCAGTCAAAAATGATTTCGAATTATCTCGAAAAATATTGCGAGCTCAACACTGAGTACACATAGAAACTAAGGACGGACGAGCACAAACAAGCTTCTTGACAAATTACCACCAGTCACCAAAAAGCCAACACGATCCCGGAACCTATATAGGACTTTGCACTGTTTTCAATGAGAGAGACGTTAGCCGAAAATCACATTTTTGTATTTATTTCATGTAAAACTTTTATAAACCTTTATTTTATAACTGATATAATTACAATGCAAATTTAATCTTTATCTAATTACACGATAGGAGTCAAAATTAAATTACAGTAAGTTTCTATGTAAATATATGACTATTAGCTGCATTATTGAAAATAAATATTAATAAATTCAAAACTTACTCTAGGTTTCATCCATCTATAAAGCGTACTAAAATACTAGAAAAAGAGATTAATCCGCTAATAAATGTTATTAAATTAACCCAATGGTACTTTTTCTTCAGTTAATTTACACATTTCTGTCTAGAATTGAGCACTATGTGAAACATTGAATCTGAAAGAAAAATGAAAATATATTAGAAATGAATTTAAGATTTTCTATTATTAGTATAATATGCTTGAGAGACTAAAGGAATACGAAAATAATTACAAAGCAGATTTTAAAAAATCTATTTTATTCCTACCATATACTAAAGCTTTACATCAATTAGGAGAAAATAATGTGACACTTTATTTTATTGGACCTTTTTTTACACTTGCTATAAAACGAAAAAGAAATAAGATAAATTTTATGTAGACTTTTATCTTATATATAATATAATTTTTTACAATTTTCAAATTCGTTGTTCTTCTTTTCTTTATGTTTGATTAGTTTACTAATATAGTTACAAACTTTGGAGATTATTTAAAAGTATTTATAAAGTATGTTTATTCCAATAAAAAACAATTTGTTATTTTTCATGTACAGAATTTAATTCCACATTCGCTGTTTCGACTCGAGGCAGCCTATATGTTTTCGTGGCTGATTGAAATCTACAGTTTCACATCAGTTTTTGTATGTATTTGTACATCTTGAACATGAATCTGTTACATAATCTGAAGGTTTGAAAATAGTTTAGGGAATTGATTATTAACGATTCAGTTGTTTAAATCATTCTCGTCTCAAGATGACAATAAATTTTCCTATAAAGATCATAAATACATGATTTTTCATAGTAATAAATCAATCTATTTTTATGAAATCATTAAATTAAACATCAAAGTTTATTTGAATCGTAGATTTTAATTTCTATTGCAGATAAAAATACAAGTAAAGTCCAATTTCGAAGTAGACTGCATAAACGATTAGAGTAGAATGGAATTATTTGAAAAAGGAGAGCTAATTATTTATAGAGCTTTTACCATGATTATTTTACAAAAAAATAATATAAAAAGTTATTTATAAGCTTTTGAAACTGTTTACAGCCACCGTGTTGCAAAAATAATAGTTGAATATTCCTCGGAATGTTATTCAGTTACTAATGACGCGCCTTTTTATCTTGAATAAAAAAGAGCATTAAAAAAACGAGGGCAAATTCAGTGATGTAACCTTCTTAAACTTAATTTGGAATTAAATAAATTTAAATAAACTTCCTATAATTTTGCAAAATCAGGCTGATTATTTTAATTATTGTTTTATTAATAGGAATCATTGGATTTATTTTTTATCTCAGAATCTATTGCCTTTTATTATGAGAATGATAAACAAACTGAATCTCTTTTGGAACCACGATGAAACTGGTCAGAAACAGATTCGTATTCATCATGGAAAAATTCATGAAAAAAGATTGAGTGAAGCCGTGTAGCTGAACCAGATACGAAAATATATGTTCCCATATATTTCTTCCTATAATTAGATTATAGTTAAACGACGGGACCTTGAGCTTATTACTTTTTCAATCCATCAGGCTAGCTAAAAGAGGATGATCGGTCATGATTCATCGGCGAAAATGTTACGCGTTTGTACACCATTTAATTTACATATAATATTAATTACACCGAGGATTCACATAGCGTACTCAGGCGCTCTCCAATCTATAAGAGCTCTCGCTAAGGCTGCCCTGATCTCCAGACTCCGGAATCCCATGCTGCGATACAAGGTGGTTCTTCATTTCGTACCTGTACTTGTACTTTCTGTCGCACAGGTTACAGGAGAACTTCTTGGCCTTGTTGCCGCAGTCGACGCGCTGGTGGCGTCTCAGGCTGTCGTACCACTTGTAGCTCTTTCCGCAGTTCAGGCATGTGTGCTGATTCTGATAAATCTGATGCTCTTGGTGATGCTGCGTGACCGGGAAGTCAAGATGATTACTGGGTTGCTCGAGCAAATCAGTGGATTCGAGCAGTTGCATTCGGTGATAGTCCGATGAGGTTGACGGCTTGGACATGTCACCCCGTGTTAGGTTAGTTTTCAATTCCTTGAGAGACCAGAGAGGATTGTAGGAGTTAGTAGGCGGCAAAGACGTAATACCTGAGAGATGGACAAACGAAAAGAAACATGATTAGTTGTGGTAGCTATACCGATTTTGCAAACAGTTTGCACCAATCAGTGCAGAATATCGTCTTTTGTCAGTTCTATTTGCTCTTTCTGCTCTGCACAGTATTGATCCCGAACATCGTTATAAATTTTTTAATGTTTTTAGATTTGAATCATTAGTAGACTTTGATATTGTTATAAAGAGTTTGATGGCTGTCGTATTGTAGTGAATTATGGGAAGAAGTTGCTTATAGTGAAGTTTATATAATTTATACTAAGTTGTTAATATTTATGAAAAAAGAAACCGCTGAATAGCTAATTGCAAAATTATTAAAAATTTATAATTTACTTAAAGAATTGCTCATTTTAAATTTTATGAATATTTTCAAAATTATTGTTCTGACAAAAGACAAGGCACAATCTATGTAATTTATATGTACATATGAAAAAAATACGAGGACTAATATTTATTTTATTTCGACAACAATGATGATTTTATTAAATTTTGATGGAGCATATTAATTGAAACCAAATCAACAAGAAGACTGATTCTTTTTTCAAATATTTTATTTTCATTTTGATGAAATATAGTCAATACAGTGAAAAACGATAAATAAACTATAGTTCTTATAGGTTAATCGTTACATAATTGTTGGTAACATCAGTTCAACATAACATTAAATCGTTAAACAGTTAAACAATTAATACATATATAGTTATATAGTGCACAACGGTAATTTGCAAAAAATAGTAACTTTCTAAAAAAAAAATCCATACATCTATATTTGATTAGGCTTAGTGCGTACATTACATCATAGATCTATTAACTTGTAAAATTGCTTTATCTATATTTTTTCCGATAAAATACAATGCTTTCCACTCATAATAAACAAAACTATATTTAAAGTATATCAAAAATTGGCATTGAAATTTTTACGTTAGTATATTTGCTCATTTACCGTAAACTATAATTATCAATAAATGTTTAAGATAATTATGACTACAAATCTAATTCATTCATATTTACAGCACGATTATACACTCATAAATTAAATGAATTACCCTTTATATTCGATGTACGAAAAAATATACTACTTTTACCTTCGTTATATTAATTCGAAATAAATTGCTGATGGCACTATACACTTAAATCAAACTTAACAAAGCAACTGATTTATACAATTGGGTACAATGTTTCAAATCTTTATTATTTTTTTGAATTCTAATATTAATAAAAATGAAAATAAAAATTTTCTCGCATCTACGTTTATAAGATATCGAAAATTCTAATTTAAATATAATTCAAAGAAATAAGCTATTTAGTAAACAATAAAAAGTTATAAAGCATCGTTAGTAGGAATCAAACTAGATCCATAATAAAATATATTTTAATAAATTTAATATAATAATTATAATATTAAAATCTATTACAATGAGAAACCGAAAAGAATGCATCTAACGATAATTATACAAGTTTCAGAGATTAATAGATGATAATATCAATGTCATCATATCACTATTTAACTATGGTGTATATTGAAAAATTCAATATGTTTCAATCAAAAACATTATATGTTTTATTGCTTAAGTAAATGAAACTTTTATCTGTTCTGCTTCAAGCCTACAACAATTATGTTATTACTACTTCCTGTAAAATCAGGGCGTTCATTGAAATACTTAACTTCATCTTAAACTAATGTTAAAAATAACTGCAAAAACAATTTTGTCATACATTACTTTCGAAGGCTCTATTCTAGTTATTTTTTAAGAGAGATCTTTTAATTCTGAAAAATTCACAATATGATTTTATTCATTACTGCGTAGCCGAATAGAATTAAATCTCATATTTTGAAAAAATATCATATATTCGAATGAATTCGAGACAACTGGTCTTTGGAGAGAACAATGAAGTAGGATCTAGAAGGTTTCTCCGGTCCAGTCATGCTCAGCACGTAAGTCTCATGTAAGAAAATTGCCATTGCACAAGAAGTTTGAACAAGAGTACCGATTGTTATAATGGAGAAATCTAATAATATTTTTCTCATAAATTCATTTTTAAAATCTTGAAACCATTCCTTTTTACAAATAATTAAAATAACTTTTAAATTGCTGTTCGAAATAGAAACTTATCGTAAAATGTGAAATTTTAAAAAAATTTTATCTTGAACTGGATTTTTCCAGTGAACAACTTCAAAGGAATAACAATTAATAAATTACACTTGCATTTGAATGGATACTAAAAAATGGTTGGTGAGTCGACTATTCATTTCCAAGAATTATTTTTATTAGTTTTAAGGATTCAATTAGTTCTACCTCAAAGCGACTCGATACAAGCACCTTCTTCAAGAAATCATCAACTTATCCTACATTTCACAGTAAAGGTATTATTGCAAAGAAAGCTGGCTTTATTTACATATACAGCATTGCAGAACAATTCCATAGGACGAACGGTTTTAAAACTGTTTGCGCTGAGCAAGGAGGAGGTATCAAAGTGTTGAGAAAGCGAGTTACTTAACGCCTTGGCATAATCCATGGGGAAAATTGGCACGCGAAGAATTTCCCTAATTCGAGGGCTTATCCCGAAAATGTTCCTCTCTGTGCAGCATCATCGCCTCGTGGCTCGGGAACTCCCTGTCGCAGATCCCGCAGGTCGAGATCTTGCTCCCCGGGCAGTTGGCCCTGCGGTGCCTGCTCAGGCTCGCCTTGCTCAGGTAGATCTTCTTGCAGCCGTAGCAGGGAAATCGGGTCTCCTCGAGCCTGAGGAACTGTCGCTGGCGCTGGGCCTGCTCGCAGCGACGCAGATGGCTGTTGAACACGCCGATATAGCGGAACCTAGTCGCGCAGCCGGTACAGACAAACTTCTCCTCGATCGCGTTCTTCGGCACGTAGTAGCCGAGATTTGACAGGTTCACGTACTTCCTGATGTCCAGGGGGTCGCGCGACTCCGAGGCGCTCTCCTCCGAGTCTGGAACAGACGTGCACGAGGTTAGTCGTAGTTCTACTTTAAGCCGAGGTGCGAGGCAATTTCCAGAAGCTCTTTGAGCTGTGCAATGCAGGGAGACAATTTGCTTTGCGACAAAGCCCGCATTGAGAAAAAAAATATCTGCTATCAAGTAAATATTTTCTTGTTTTGTACCAAGTAAATTATTTTCTTAAATTGAGAAACGATCTTCTTAGATCAAGGAAGTATTTACTTAATGCAAGAAGAATTCATTTGTATCAAACCACGTACTCTTAAATCTAGTGAATATTTTCTTAATTTAAGAAAATGATTTACTTGGTACAAAACAAGTAAATATTTAATTGACATCGTAAAATATTTTTTTCAGTCCGCGCATTTTTTGAGCTTTGCCAAAACCGAAGTTCACGATCGTTCTCGCCAAATTCAAATACAAACAGAATTTATTTCAGAATTTTGCGTACGATTAAGCTAGATAATTTTTGTTTAGTTTATTTAGCTCTTTTAAATTGTCTCAATGCACATAGATAGTAAGATAAGTATTTAAAAATATTAATGTAATTGTCTGTATTATTTGTGGTGCATGAATTGTCTTTTATATATACACGATTACATATATCCTCTCTCTATCAATTCTAAAATATTACAATAGTTGTCAGATTGATATTAAATTATTAACTGTAATTATTTACTATTTATTTATTACTTATTATCTAACAATAAATTATCATACTATAATATAAGAATATACAAGCTCGTTAATAAATATTGAACGAAAAGTTATATTTAAAATTGACTTAAAAGATAACTTGAAAGATAAAAAACATAATATTTAAACATTTGATAAAATAATTAAAAAAAAATTAATATAATTAGATAGAACCAAACATTTTATAACTTATAATAAAAATATCAAGGAAATACTTGAATTGAAAAAAAAAAAAAATATATATATATATCACTATACTAAATCTCCGTAGTATATATAATTAAGTTAACAAGTGGATTAAAGGATGCATCTAAAATAGAATGTTTTATAATGAAGAATAATTATTTTACAGACAATGTAAGTTTTTAAATCTTACTACTTTATTTTTAAAATACAAATTATATTCATTGAAGACACGGAGAAATAAAACAGTCTCAAGATTCTTCAAAAAATCTTTTTAAGATACACCATCTTTCATCAAGATACAACGAATCTTAATCTAATTACAAAGGTTAGTATATTTAAACAACTATATTTGGTGCCATAATTATATATTAAAACTGTGAATGTTCTTGTTTCTTGTTAGGAAAATCGATTTTTTATCTTAAAATATATTTCTGGTGATTTACACTGTAAATAAATAGAAAATATAAAACGTCTTTTACAGGATAAGTTCAGCTATTAAATAATAAGAAATAGTAAATTTGTGTGTGTGTGTGTGTGTGTGTGTGTGTGCGCGCGCGCACACACACACACACACACACACACATATATATATATATATATATATATATATATATATATTAAAAATGCTTATTCTAATTTCCTTAACAATTCCAAAATTTGTACACAAAGTTCTTTTTTCATGAATATAGTTACAAATAAAGTATTTAGCTTCAAGTCATATGGTATTGTTTATATAATTTAAAAAATAGTTTTTTACATTTTATTTCATTATTTCATCCATACGGTTTTTTACAATTACTTATAATACTACTAAATACATACGTCTTAATATAATGAAGAATAATTATACTCATGATTTATTGGAATTAATGATTCTTTTGTTATTTTGCAAACTGATTATAAAAATCTACTTTGAAATAGCTATATCTTTCGAGGATAAGAATATTAGAAATCGCTCGTTGCTTATTTTTAACAAGCGACTTATAACATAGTCTACAATTTTAGAGACTAAATAATTATTGCTGAATGGCATTCACCAGATGAAGGTATTTATTTCTAATTGAGAATACACGTGTATTTTATGAATCCTTCGCGCTCGAGAAACAATTTATAAACATTTTTAATCAACAACACAATCGAAATCTCTTTCAAAAATTTTCTTGTGAAAAATAAGTTGCCACTCTGTCGCTTTTGAATTACTATATAAGAGAGTCTATAGAATGTCATAGACATACTATTTTCGCGTCATTCGCTGCTCTTATGAAAAAATTAAATATGACCTACAATACTCTTTTTTATATGGCTTACACTGTTTAGTCTACTTAGCCGTACTTATGTTAATTATGCAGATTAGAAAATAAAATTGCAGACTATGCCTTGTTTATTATACTTCTAAATGTCTTTTAGAGCCAATAATTTTTGCACTATCTAAAATGGAATTGTAATATATTAAATCTAAATGAACATAGAAAATATTTCTCACTGAAATACAGGCTTTACTTATTTTTTACGTAAAAAGCAAACACTTGTATGGCACTAAAACTTGTATTACATAATATCTGATATTTTTTTCTTACATATTTGACATTTGTTAATAATATTTCAATGGAAAAAGTACCTCGATGAATCTTATGTGGTATATTTAAATAGATAATAATAATTCAAAGTTTAATGGTAGAACGCAAGCTAACTGAATTTCGTGTCCAACATGAAATATGAAAAATTATGAATACTTTGCAGTATATTATTATAAATATTTAATGAAATTATGAATATGCAGTCCAATACGCTATTTATAGATATTATCTGCAATAATTTAATATACATGCTGAAAAATAATGATTATATAATCTAATTAAATTACTATATCTATATTATTATAAGTGATTTAGAAAGAATATGATATAATTATGAAGATAAAATTATTGTTCAAAACAAATCTATTACTATATATTTCTTTTATGTCAAAGATAATTAATTAGTATTATATCTATCTTTTGGAGGCAGATTGGTAATAGCACGTCCAAAAATGCAACAACAAAAAATCTTTTTAATTATAACCTATCATGTGTTAATTAGAAAGTTTACTTTCACTCACTTTGAATTCTGTTTTACGACAATGAAAAACAGACAGTCACGAATTCTGAATCAAAGCAATTAATGAATTTTTTATCGCATCTAGTCTTAGTATAGAATTTTTTTTTCTTTTAAAGTCATTGATTAAATTATGACATATTATTATAATGAAACGTAAATTCAAATTGCAATTACTTTATCAATGTGTTTATTTACATTTAATCTATGAGCATTTGAATTTTTGTATTTTCGTCTTACCTATTTTTTTCGCACATGTTAATTATTAGTATTATTATTAGTACTTTTATAAATAACGGTTCTATAATTAGAAGAGATACGAGTGAAAAGAAAAATTAAATATCACTTCTTAGTTAGAATATTGATTTATTGTACTCTAAATCAATTTAAAAATTATAACCGAATCTATTAGATAAAAGAAAAAAACAAAATGATTTATCTGAATTCCAATTTCTGTATAATTTTTCTCGATTAATAATCTGATTGTGGGAAGTTCTCTGTATAGAGCCTTTTAAAAAGAAATCGCACTATGCAGCAATAACGCACTGATGTCTTGCTGCAAGTATGAACATTTAAATCATACGACTATTTAATATACAGTTTAGAATTCTTCTAATGTTGGTTAAGAACGTGAATTTTATTGTAGCCTGGGTAACTAAAAGTACACAACGGCAAATGAAAACTGTATTCGCATTGCGCACATATACATGGTGCAGATCCTGGCTCGATCAATCCCTCGTTTTTCTTCAACCGGGAATCGAATTATTTAATTAAACAAACGAAAAATGCCCATTGCCCGCGGTACAGTGGCGCCACGCTACTTACGTACTTACTTTCCATGCTCCACCCACCGCAAAAAGTCTGCCGCGTTGGGGGTAGCAACAAAAGCGAACACCGAACACCCCTCCCGGGCGCAGAGTAATAATTCAGTCACATACATACGAAGTAAACAAATTACCAACTCAATTGCAATCTATTGCTCTATATATGGGAAAGTGCTTTGGTTCGACTGCCCCCCCCCCCGCCCATGGCGTTGGCTCTCCTCTTTCTCTGTACCCCCCTCCTATTTTCCTCGCCGACTGCCGCTCACGTCGCGGTCGTCTGCTGCTGCTGCTGCTGCTGTTGCTGCTGTTGCTGCTGCTGTTGCTGCTGCTGTTGCTGCTGCTGCTGCTGTTGCTGCTGTTGCTGCTGCTGCTGCTGCTGCTGCAGTTGCTGCAGTTCGACCTTTGTCCTCCGGCCGCGGCGCCGGCGAGCCTTTCCTCAGGAGGGCGCAACGTGCGCTCGCTGGGCACCGGTCTTGTGCTCCTGCTTGATCTGCTTGATGTGAGGCTGGGCCTGCTGCTGCTGCTGCTGCTTCTGCTTCTGCTGCTGCTGCTTCTGCTGCTGCTTCTGCTGTTTCTGCTGTTGTTGCTTCTGCTGCTGCTGCTGCTGCTGCTGCTCGCCCGCGGCCGTCTTCCGGTTGTTCCTGCAGTAGAGCTTCTCGTGGCGCCTGAGGCTGTCCGTGCGCGAGAACGCCTTTGTGCAGCGGGGACAGTAGAGCCGGCGCTGCGCCGGCGCGCCTCCCCTGCTCGACTTGACCACGGGATTGAGGCAGAGGCTGGCGGGCAGCAGGTTGTCCTGCCAGAGCTCGCTGCTCTCGGGCGGCGTCGGCAGGTAGAAGTTGTTGATGTCGACCTCGAGGAACTGCTCGGGGAGCAGGGGGTCCACCAGGTGGGACTCGACGTGGTCCGTGGCGGAGTGATGGTGGTGGTGGTGGTGGTGGTGGTGCTGGTGGTGGGGGTGGTGCTCGACGTGGTCATCGTCGTTGGCGTCGGCGAGCCAGGCGCTCGACAGCATTGCATCCTCTGAAAAAGAGAAGAGAGGGCGAGCGGTCAGCGTGACGGCTGGATTAGGCGGGCGCGCGCGACGCGGCTAAGCAAGGGCTTTGCGGCTTCGATTGTTATACATTTATATATACACACGTTTATATACGTGAATGTTCGCTACCAATCGTGGAAGTAAGGAGTTAAGAATAGCCGAATATCGTAGCTTCGTCTAAAATTGAGTGTTAACACTATGATGACCCGATAAATATCTATTTCGAAAGGCGAGACCGGCACAGAATTAGCAAACACAAAAAATAATAATACAAAAGCTCTGTAAATAAATGCGACCATAGTTAAAGATAATTTGACTGCGAAACAATCGGCATAATTTTAATGGCTATTTAAATTAAACCTAAAAAACTTACGAAACTTATATATCACCTGTTTCTCTAAATAATTAATTACAATTGTTATGTGGAAAAACACTCAAATCCAGGGGAAGCATGATATGAAAGTATTCAGAACATGAAGGAAGTAATATTAAATCGCATTAATTTGTTAACCGTTTAATCATTTGGTCCTTTCAAATCTACGCTATCTATTAATAATTCATAATTAGTTCTCATGCCAATTGGTATTTTATTTTTCATTATTTTCACATGTATTAACTAACTAATACTTTCCTTTTAATCATCGTAATAGTTGTATCGTAACAATTGTAAAACATTAGATATTGTCAGAATACATTTAAATAAAAATGATATTGAAATTGAAATGAAACAATTTTATTAAGTGCATCGTTAGTTAATTATTTTATTAATTCCTGTAATATGTATTAGAGTTATTAGAACATTTTTAGCAAAAATTTAGTAATATGTGTAGAGGCAAAAATGCAATAAAATATAATGATGCATCATCTAATATTTAATTAAATGTTTACATCTAAATACAAAATAGATGCAAAGAAGGTCCTGCTAAATTTATTTTTCCTTATTCCTTGACTTATTGATTATTTAAGTTCTTTTACTTGTAATTTTTAAAAATATGGCTCGATTTTGCTCAATATTTAAAGCATCCAGAGACTCCTCATATTTCTTTATCAGTCCTTCTGTAAGAAAAACACATGTAATAAAACCAAATAAAACACATATTGTACTTATAATTGATAATTAAATATTCCAATACATTCTAAATTAATATATCGTTTATTAATTTACTTACATGCCCAATTCTGTTCTAAGAAAGTTATCTCTTATAAATAATCTGTCATTTTTTATTAATAAAAAAAATCATATACTCAATGAAGAATACGCTTATACGTTATTTTATACATTAACACTTTATACATTCACATATTATCATATTGATATTGTTAGCTATATTGCATCGTCGATGTTTAAAAAATGTCAGATATTACATATAAAATTCAATTAATTGATAAATTTATTAAATACTCAGTAATTTAATATAGTTTAAACAAATACATTTATTTTAATGCACTAAACTATATACAAATTATCAAATGAGCATTTTGGAGTTCGCAAAACTCTCTTTCAGTAAGCAGTGCCGAAACTTAAACCATTTATTGAATTAAAAAAAAAAAAACAGTATTAGTCATTGATTTCTACAATAACTAACAAAATTTTTTCTTGCTTGAGCTTGTATAAGCTCGCAAACCTAAAACGATTACAGCAAATTTACTCTAAAAATCAGTACCTGATTTACATATATTTAATAAATAATTTATTAAACAAATATTTACGATTGTGGATTAATTAATTATAAGAATTTCGGAAAGTGAAGTTTATAAAAATATATTATAAATTATAAATAAATTTAAAAAAAATTATTATTTTGCGTCTTATTAAAAATTCTCATATTGTTTTATTAAAATAAAGCAATTTGAATTAATTAGAATGAAAATTACACGGTGTGGCAATTGCATAATAAATAATTTTTTTTTTTTTAACAATAACCTATCCAAATTTGGATTAGATAATGATAATATAAATAACGTAAATATTTTTAAATTAGTACTTCTCTCTTATTTGATAAGGAGATTAATAGCAACTTTTTGACTTTCATGTAATTTGTTATGTGTCAATGGCTTCATTAATATAATCATTCGATTATATATCAACGGTATTTTTTCACGATTTAATACGGCGCGGTATTGGTAGTTGAACAGTTAACCTACACTTATCCTATTGAATTTGGCGATAGGTTCACTCCGGCCCAGACCAGGATTCTGTCTGTGGATGTGGACTAGTCCCAAATAATGAGGCATTACTTTTTAAATCTAATAAAAGAATTTGGAAGAGTCGTTTATGGTGTATTAGTGTACACAGTTAGCAAAAGATATTATTTTCTTCTAATTAACTCTAAGTATGTATTCATAATTTCAATGATCTGCAACTTAATAATATGATTATTTTTATGTAGTAAAATTATATTTCACGTCTATAAAATTATATAAAGTTTTTTGGCAGCATTTTCTTATTTTGCAAATCATTGTCTCACTCGTTAGGAAAAATCTAATTACTGACAAGTATTTATTAATATATAAGTATCAACAGTAAGTATATATTTATATATTAGTATAAAAAAGATTTATTAAAATGTGCAGGATGTCAAAATAATTTTTAATAAAAAATACATGTAAAGTTCATCTGTTTTCGTATAAAATTCTGTATTCTCTTCAAATAAGAATGTATGAAGCTTATGATTAAAAATAGACTTAAATACGGCTAGTGAGCTGACAATTGAATAAATTCAGGACACATCTAAATTAAAAAAAAATAGCTGTTTTATAATTAAAGACAATCGATATTAAGTGTAACTCAAACTCCTACTACGTAGAAGTTTTAGAGAAAATTGAAAAGAATAATAATAATAGTAATAATATATACGCTAGCATATATTTAATTATTTATGTTATTCAAATTGTACATTTGCATTTCACGAACGTGTTCCATCGAGTAATGATCGACCCAATCCTGCCGCTTAACGAACGAGTCGAGGCATACCCGACATTTGTATTTAGGTGGCCTGCAGGATTTCTTATTTTTATGGTGCCTCAATCATCATCCTTCTAAAAGTTTCTTTACAGTTAACGCACGAGTATTTTTCGTCGTCATTCTCGTGCTCTTTGCCGGCTGCCACGAGACTATCTCAACGTTGGAAGAGTCGTCTGAAAAAAGTTCGAATTTTATTAATGAGAGGAATTTGGTTGATTCGAGCTTTTATGTAACAAATTCATTTATCACGTGAATGTGCTTTGTAGTACCAGAAAGGAGAAAGATATTCACTTCTATTAATATTGGCCCACTATGATGATAAAATTACAAAAGAGAAAAGAATTATTATTTTTATCATTGTCACAGTCTTGATACTCTAATATATTATTCTAAAGTAATGTCACAGTCTTGATACTATAATATATTATTCTAAAATAATGACAGTCAGACTTTCCTTGTTTATGATCACTCCCGATGAATCTGAAATAGAACTTATTACTAAAAATAATATTAAAAAATTTTATTACATAAAACTAAAGATAAAAAAAATATAAATCTAAAAATAATAATCATATGTTATATTTTATGTTAGTGAAGGACAACCTGACTGCCCCACCACGTTAAATTTCAATTCTCTTTTGGTGTCCGATGTTGCGAACCGCGACGGTTTAGCTTCAAGGACTAAACTAGAATGAAAAGTCCAGCGTGCTACTATATATACTCTATGCCCACTCTAACTTTATTGATATAATATTTATAGGACCCCCACCCTCCTGTTTTAAATGTAAAATATAAATTTTATATTAATAAATAATCATAAGTGTTATCCAATTTATTCGATTTTAACATTAAATTTACATGATTGCAATTGTTTAAAATATGAATATTTTCAGGAGTTTCGCTTTGATATTTATTTTTAATACCCTCTTCCAAAATATCTACGTTTTCGAAATCAAATGAAAAGACTGACAAAAAGTGTAACAGCAAATTTAGTCGAGAAGTTAGTCTGAAGTCGGTAAGAAGTATTGCTATTCCCAGTTATTCTCAGTGAATCATCTATAGGAAGTTCTGCAAAAAATAATAATACTCTTATAGCATTCCACAACGTTCTGATAACTTTTTGAATTTCGATATCAGAGAAAAATCTTCCATGTAAAATTTTTATAAAAAATTGATGAAAAAATCTGAAAATGACCTTCTTTTTACTCTTTACTTTAAACTTTTTAGTCACTCGAAAGTCCAGTTATACTTTTAGCAATTTCACAAGGTCAAATAGATTTTGTACTAATATTATATCTTATAATATTTTCTTATTTGACATCTCGTTTACCGTATTAGTAAAATCATTATGTTATCAACTTTGGGAAGATCATGAAAAAAAATAATACGTTGAAGAAACGTTTATAAAAAATGGAGAAAATATGGTTATACTAGGAGGGATATTTGGAATGGATAATGAATTTGATCGAGGTTGAGCTCCAAAATGAGTTCTATAAAGTTTTATGATGTTCTCTGATTGTCAAAGATATGGTACTCTCTGAATAAAAATTATAATCTTTCTCTTCATTAATTATTTGATATATGAAGAATAATAAAAGAAATCTTTTATAAAAAAATAAAGTGTCTCAGTTATTGCAAATTCAAGTTTACGTGTTTATCTCCAGGCTTTAGCAGATACTTATTTATACTATCCTATAACTAAACTAACTTCTAACTATCCTAAGGTGCATACACCTAATCAAACTTCACTTGTAAGTAATTAAAAAGCTATTACACATATGCAAATGTGGATTAATTAGAATTAGTTTCTTTGATATATTCTTATTTTTCTAAATCTAATGAGGAATGTGCTTGCTTTCATAAGTAATTTCCCTTACTATACGGTATACTCAGTTTAATTGAAGGGCCGAACTAAAATTGTAGATAAAAAAAATACCATAGTTTCGAATGGGGGAGCGCACTAGATAACATAAAACTTTACAGGGCTTATTTGGGATATAATCAGAGTTACTCGATCTGAAACAAATAATCAACCATACCTACTCACCTCTCCTTATTAGATAAAAGAATAAAAAAACATTTTATTTTACCTTTGAATAGATTGGGCAAATAATTAATCAATCAGTTTAACAAACCTTGTTTTAGTAATGATACAATAATTTGTTGTTATAAGAATCCTAAACTGAGAATAAATCTAGGCATTAAAATAATTTTATTAGTTAAATGAATTGGGATTAATTTATCAATAAATAATTATTCAATAGTTTTATTTATTTGTACAGATTTAACTTACAATACGTGAAAAATAGATTTATTGTTTTTAACATTTAATTCGAAATACATCTTGGTATTAAATAATTAAGCTAATTAATTATTCTAAACCGTATTTTTTAGCAGCAATCCAATAATAATACGTCAAAATAAGTAAACATATTTGGTATAATAAAAAATCTGAATATTATTTCAAATTATCAACATAATATTCTACATTTATTAATTAACCAGTTCATTTGGAACCGAATTCGACAATGTAAGCTAAATTTAACCTAACTATCAATGTCAATCAACACTTAATTCGGAACTTCCGCAACGATATCTAAATTTTTCATTATGTACTCCCATAAAATGGGAATATTTCGTATTATAAATTAATATTGATTTTAAGCACACTTTAAAATGAAGTCACTAAGACATTGCATTGACATTCTAAATTTTGAGAAAGAAATTCAATAATCAGGCTAAACTCTGGACGAATCTCGAGTGCGTCCCCATTACTATCGTCGTACACTGTTGAGCAGGCTCGACGTCGGTCGTGCCTCAGGCGTCGCTGTTGCGCCGGCCAATGCTCCGCCTCCTGCAGGTGCGCATATGTGAATTGAGTACGAACTTGTGCCTGAACATGCGCTTGCAGATCGTGCAGACCTCGGCCGGCAGCACACCGCACTCGAGCCTCTTGTGGCGGCTCAGCGATGTGACGGCCTTGTACGACTTGCCGCAGCGCTCGCAAACGTGCTTCCTTGCGCCGGGCGGGGGAATCGCCTCCCCCGTCCCCGGGGTCGGAGAGGCGACAGCGTTCGAAGCCCCGGCGAGGCCCGAGCCAATCTTGCTGTAGCCGTGAGCGCGCACGAGGGGTTGGTAAGCGCAGGGCACCAGTAGCCTGCCCCGCGGCATCTGCACCGCGCCTGGAACCAGAAGAAGGGAGAGAGAGCGTTAGCGGGGTTTCTGCTCGGCTGCAAGAGAGGAGGAAGACTCTCGTCAATGCGGCTGATCGCGGAGCCTCCGATTATATAAATAGTTATCTGGAGGGGGGAGGAGTCTACGTGTCAAGGACACCGGAAATGGGTGGATAGAATATCTATAGATTTTATTGGAAATGCGTGGGAAAGGGCTGATAAAAATGTGTTTTACTGTAGATAATAATTTAATTAAATATTCAATGTGACCGTAAAAGATGTCACGGATTGCTAATTCAAAATTCATGATGACATCCGCAAATTATAAAAAGATTATGTATTCAAAGATAAATCTTATGTATTAAATAGTAAATCGTATCACTTTAAAAAAACTTACTAGCAGTCTGATTTTTTAGAATTATTTTAATATAATTAAATTAAATTTGTTAAAAAATATATGTTAAATCTTTAAAAATTATTTATTGTATTTATGAAATTCGTACAAAACACATATGTCACAACAACAATTTTAATTTATTTTTTAATTAATTTTATATCTTAAAGTTAATTAAATATTTTATATTTAATTTGAAATCAAGAATATTGTAATTACTGTGTCCTAGAACTACTCCCTACAATTATAAATACAGTATACAATAATGAGAAAGATATTATAAATAAAACAGTCTGAGGTGGGCAGCATGTGTGTAATTATATTTCAAGTATTCTAAAATTTTCAGAATATATTCTAATAATTTTCTTTATTATGATAATAAAATTACTTTAATTTATTATTATTTAGATTTACTTTTATTATATAAATGAGCACGACTCGGATTTATAGCTTTAATCTAGATTTATTCTTAGAACAGAATCATTATTGAAAAAGACTTGTTTCCATATATTGTCAGTTATGTCCAAATTTATATTAAATTTACTTTAATAATAATCCCAATTTACTATTTACTCATTATTTAATTTCTTTAACAAATTTGATACAAATATCAATCCTTTCGTCTTTAATTTATATAATTATTTTAGTAAAAGAACATTTATAGTTCAGTAGATAAATTTACAGATTGCGAGAAAATCATTATATATATCATTGAATTATTTGTATTCGAACATTTATATTCTATTATTTTGTAAACTACTTTTAATGACATAATTTATAAACTAATATAGATAAACATTTGTAATTAACAGTTTTACGTGGATTACTTATCGGCGTTTATAATTTCATTATACTTTTTAAATTGGATATATATATATATATATATATATATATATATATATATATATATATATATATATACATATATAATAATTTAAAACCTTCATTATAAGTACTTAGTTGTCTTCATTATAAGTACTTATTTTACAAAACCATTCAAGCATTAATGCTGTAAAGACGCAATTTTCTTTATTTATACAATAGTCTTACGCAATATTATAAATTTCTATATTAATCTAGTCTCTTTACACATGTACCTAAATGTTATTTTCGCATCAAATATGTATACGGATCTCGTAACTTTTACATCCGAGCTTATTTCTTGCATAAAATGGTGAAATAAATTAGAGATACATACCTTTAATAAAAAGGATAGATGTAGGAAGAACAAGTAGACATTAGTGACAAAATTAAGAAAATAACATCAACGATTCAAACGCCGTTTAACAGATTATTAGTTGCATAAATCCGCTCGCAAAAGAATATAAATTACAGAAATTACACAAAATAAACCAAGTTTACGAATACGCAATATTTTTGTCTATACATTTAAAAACTCCCGGCTAAAGGCAACGCGATGCCTCGTATCAAGTAGTCCAGCCAGCGGTTCGGTCAGCCCATGCGTGGCCCGTTACTGCATCGGAGGCGGTCGGCCGCGCCCCCTCCTGTATCTGCAAGTCTCCACGTGCTGATTGCACTTGAAGCGATGAGCGAACCTCCTGCCGCAATACGGGCAGCCCTGCCTCGGCTCCTGGCCACACTCGAGCCTCTGGTGGCGCCTGAGGGAGGTCGCCAGCTGGTAGGACTTGCCGCAGGCCTCGCAACGGTGCAGCAGGGGATCCTGGCCTGCGTGGCTAAACCGCGGTTGCTGTTGATGCTGATGCTCCTGCTGATGACGCCTCGCGTTCTGCTGGGGCTGGAGCTGAGCGACGCTGCGCACCGAGACGCGAGGTCTGCGACTGCGGCGACGGCGACCTGCAATCAAAAAGCGCACGGGCTCGTCGACTCTTATTTCAATGTTACCTGCGCATTGTACAAATTTTTGGGCTGCGGACCAGAACGATTTTTTTTATTTTTTCCATTTTTTGTACTATAGTCACAGCGTTCGTTCTTCTAAACATCTACATTCTAGAGGCGATTCGTGGGCAATAGAAGAAAGAGAGAAAGCTAAGAACCACGTTGAAGGCGTAAAATTGTTTAAAAATCAATATCTAAGTGAAATATAAATCACAACAAGGTGTTGTGATTTGTTCTTTCAAAACCTCTGTCATTCGTTTAATAAGATATAAAATTAATTCAATAATTATTTAAATAAATTATTATTTTGTCGATACAGTCAGGCGTAAAGTATGCCGAAACGACACGGCAGGCCTTGAGCGTTCGGCAGAAGAGACGTCCTAGATTGGAGAACATTACTCCCGCATTGTATCGAAAAATTTTTTAAATAACTTTTCGTCCTAAGTGAGCATCCGATATGAGAATCGACAAAGCTGCTATTGGGTGAAAGCTTACCGACGTAAAGTTCAACTTTGCACTCGGGTGTCGAAAAATACTAATTAGGAAAGTTCGTTAAAAATGCAACAACAAATGAGCTAAAAAAATTTTATCAACACATATTTATTTTTCTTAGATCAATACAAAATAACAAATCAAACTTTTTTTAAGTGTAAAGATTGCGGTTAACTAGTAACTACAAGCACAAACTGTGAACACTTAATTAAAGTAACTATCTGTTTAATGTTAAATTGAAAAGTAATAATTATTCGATAGTATACAAGAACTTTTATAAAGATATAAATTCTTTGTGCATTAACTGAAACAATTATTATTATAATGTAAAAATAAGAAAGACAAAAATTATAGATTTATTCGAAAGGAAACATAATTATTATTAAAAAGCTGAAGTACATAAGCTAAAAGGTTGGTAAGTAAATAAAGTATAAAATGTATTATGAATTTAATAAGATCAATATATTACAATATAGAATTCAGAATTTTTTGCTTAATTTTCGTTTCAATAATTCTGAGCATTCGTAAGAAGCAGGAAAAAAATTATTACATTTATTCGTACCCTGTTATTTTTATATAGCTATGATTGAACTTACATACATTACGTACTATACATTACGTACTATACATTACGTCGGTTTATTATATCTTTACAAGCAGCACCGTAGCATTATTAAAAAAAACTTTAAAAATATATATATATTATTTGTATTCCAATTATTAAGTTTGATTAGACGGAGTAAACGTATTATTATAACCTATTGAGGCATTTGAAATCTCAGTTTGTTAAAAAAAAATGAAGAAAAAATAAAAGGATAAAGATAAAAAAAATTCCATCCGTCGCTTCCACGTGTAAGACTGCATCTCGTCCATGTTACGACTCAACGACGAAACTTGACCTTGCAGGTGGAGATCATATGACGATTCAAATGGTACCTCCGCTTGAAGCGGCTGTCGCAGGCCGGGCAGGCGTAGGGCCGGATGCCATCCTCGTCCTCGCGACGAGCCTCGTTCCTGCGCCACTTGGCTACGGGCCGGCGCTGATGGCCTCGCGAGTAGTGGATCGACGGCGGCTGGCGGCCTGAAAAATGAAAGTCAAACGGCGCCGTTATAGCCGGAGCAAAGGAGTCCTCGCGTAGACTGCGGCGTGTGTACATACTGTATGCGTTTATATATATATATATATATATATATATATATATATATATATATATATATATATATATATGGGCGTGCGTAGACATTACGTATATATGCGTGTGAGGAAAACTGCTGTTATCGTAGAGTTATGTTAAGTACAGTATAGCGTAAAAGAGGGCACGGAATTGAAATAATCGAACTGTGCGAGAATTACTCAAAGACTGCAAGGAGTTTGTAATACATAGATGTTTATTTCAACACGCCATCTTTCACAAATTATAATACAGGCCGACAAACATTACATTTCAAAACTAGCCTATACTTTACGAAGAATTTGGTTGTCTGAGTATCCATCTGATTTCGAATTTGGTTTATTATCTCAGGTATTTTCGATATTTAACACATCTATAATTTACATTTAACTTTATAAATGATAAAAATGCTGTTAAAAATATAGCTCTTAAACTTTCAAACGCCCTAGAATTCCATTATTATCTTCTTATATAAATACAATCATAAATGCAACAATTTCAAAACACTATATGTTTGCGTTAAAAGGGGTGTTTAAAGAAATTAATCCCTATTGAAAAGGTGAGAGTTATATTTTAATTATTTGTTTATTGCGATGTTATATAACTTACATAGTCGCTGAAAGATTTATTACAATTACGTTTACAATTTTAGATTACATTTTAGAATGATATATCAAACGCTGAAATGATAAACCAACTTTTGTGGCTAAATTTGGTATCAGTGCATCGACAACTTCGTTGCAAAATATAGGCCAGTTTGAGGTCCAAGTGCAGTCAAATTCTGTCGGCATGTATAATTTAAAATTTGAATTTACATACATTAATAATTAAAACCCAATTTTCAAGTCTTAATATCGACTTTGAGAGCTTAATTTAGTTGTACGGACATAATAAGAAAAAGAGGTGTTAATAGTTAAAAGAAAACAACCACACTATGCAGATTTCTTCTCTCTTGGAACAAAGGCTATTCGCTGTTATCCAGCACTTATTCCCATGTTAGGTATATGTGTGCATGTGTGCATGTACGCGCGCGCGCGCGGGTGGGTGTGTGTGGCGGGGGTTGTATGTATGTATATACACACACGTAAAAGAGCGTTCAAGCATAAAAATGACAACGTGAAAAGGTTGTATCTTGCAATGCTAGATGCTTTTTACGTGACTTTTTATATAGAAGTGAAGATATTGAAAATTTGAAGTTCTACGAAAGTATAGTAGAATCCTTTGCCTTCCAAATTTTTTTGCAATGCATTTAATCTGAAACAAAAATAAAAATTTCAAGTTAATAATTTTTCTGAGCATATGGAATTTATTAATATGATTATCCGTATGCGGATTGGATATTATCTCCATGATTCACCGGTGACTTGTAGGAAGCTTAGAAAATATTTCCTATCCAAAGTAGTGGGCTAAACTCCATCCGTTGCGAATTAACTTTACAATTAAAGTAGTAAAATAAAATTGTTTATTGAAAAAATATAGAATTACATTTTTTAGATAATATAATTTTATAGAATTTTATAGAATATATCAACATATAGAATGCCACATATTAATTTTGAAAATTTAGATGATAAAAATCCCGTCTGGAAGTTTCCCTTTCTATGCATAATTGCAGCCGATCGATATATTTTATAAATTTCTTATTAATAATAACATTTATCTCGACCTCGCGACTATAGAGAGAGAGAGAGAGAGAGAGAGAGAGAGAGAGAGACATACAAATACAAAATATAATTGTGAGCACTTGCTAAAAAATCTCTATCTGCCGTGTCTTAATGCGTGTTTGTAGGACGAGAGATGCGACATCAAGCGATGCTTGTACTTGAAGCCTTTTCCGCACAATTGGCAAACGAATGCAGGCTCCTTGCCGCAGACTCGCTCGTGGCCGTAAATTGATGTTTTCCTCGCGTACCTTCGCCCACATAACTTGCAGCTGAATGTGTCGCTAACTGAAAAGGAGAATGAAAGCTTGATGTTTTAAAGGTTATTTTGCGTAATATTATGTGATCTCTCCGACTATTCGTTTTAAATCATTCGGAATTGTGGTAAAGTATAAATTATTCTCGACTATCTATTAGTAAATGTAAGTTATTTCTGCATTGAATAAAAATAGCTTGGTTAGTTTTGGAGCAATATATTTATTGAATCCTACTAATCATTTGAAATCAAGTGATTTTCAATGTGAAAATTAGTTATACAATGTAATGTAGTTTGTATAGTTGTTCACTGCATACCTTACGTATATAGTACATTATACATATGTATATAGCTGCGGTAAAATTTAATTTGTTTATAATCTTTGTAAAAGCTTAAATACTAACTTAAATAATAGCTGCCAGGATATAAAAATAAGATTTTGTTGACACTCTTCAAGTCTTTTAGTTTCATGGAATGCTCGTGACAGTAATTGGATAAAAACTTGTAAAATATCTAAAAAATTACCATACTACTAGATAATTTTCTGAGCAAACAATTGAAAATTTACCATTAGGATTATAAAATTTATTAGTAACAAGAATAATATTTAGAATTTTTTTATAGCATGTGTCCAAATCACTTGGTAATATTGTAAGTTTTACTAGAAATTTTTTCTCCTTGTATATTTTAATATTAATTTAATTTTAATAAGTTTGTAATAAATTCAATTTTCATAAATCGAATTAAACACTATCCTTTTAACAAAATATATTTTACCAAACGTTATAGTTAATTTGTATATACATTTTCAATATTTTGTATTAAATAGTCACAGTGAACGATATTTAATATTAAGTTCTGTTGTTTTAAAATAGTAATTTTTTTTTTAATTCAGATGTGAAAACCTTTTAGCGATGCCCATCAGGTTTATTTTATAGAAAAATACAAATAAAATACAATGAAATAATCATGATAATATATCTTTACAATGAGTGATAGATATTGAACATTTCGCTACATTTCTCATTTTCAGATCCAGAATTTACATTTATTGAGAAAATTTAAGAGGGGTTTAAAGGTTCAATATTTTATTTACAAACGAGAATTTTTATACTTAGGGGTGAACATGATCTTAGCAGCAATATCTTAGCAGTAACTGCAGAGCAAAATCTTAATTTACTCGAGCGCCAATTTGATAGAATGCCTACATTATCCACTTTAGTTCATTGTTGCACAAACTATACTATTGCAATCATATTTGATTTCTATGCACGCATTTATATTACACATTTGAATTCTCTTTCGCAAATGCGTGACAATTTTTACATTTAAATAATTGAAAGCAGAGAAAACATCATAGAAATTAATCTTAACAAAAATCGTAGTGATACCCTTGCAATTACAATAAATTAAATAGGCAAAAAACACAAATACGTTCATATAAAATAATTAATTCAATTAAAATTAAGATACATTTTATAGTCAATTTTGAATTATTGCAACACAGCCAATACGTGGATTACAAATAAATATTTTTAATAAAACATTTTCTAAAAGTTCTCAAAAATATTTTGAATAAATGTATCGGAGAGTTGGGAAAACCCATCGATATACTGTTAAAATTTGAATTTTCTAACAAATTCCTAAATGGCTGTAATTTTCTCCCCCTGCGGTGCGGCGCATAGTCGGCATTACAACGCCAATGAATCTTATCAATGTAATTTCGTATTCAAGTGTGTAAGAAACTTATGTTTCAGTTTAAATCTCTTGCCACAAAGCTTAGAGGACAAGCTTGGTTTACTTCCGCATTCTTTGCGCTTTTGCAGAATCAACGACTTTTTTGTACGTAAGACTTACCACAGTCGTAAACGAATTTATGAACTACTATAAATGGTTTAAAAGTTCTTGTCTCATTGATAAAGCCTGAAAATATTAACGACAAATTCAGTTAAGGACTGTGTAACTTTGATGCAATTATAAAGCAGGCATTAACGAATGAAATATATATTGCTCTGAAACCATAGTAAGGCGAAATGGTAAATTAATTTTTTGTAATTATCCACAAAGTTAGTAAACAACGAATATTATATTAATCATCTTCGTTAAAAATAATTAATTTTATTCTGTTATGAAATATACAAAATCAATCTGTCAATTAATTTGTTACATAAACTATTTTAAGGATTTGCAATAATTATAAAAGTGATTAAGTAGTTCGTAAAAATCGTTCATTATATTTACAGTTAATTAATTATATAACATTATTTATATAACATTATTAATGTTACCATACCTGTGCCAACCAGCAATTAAATAAAAAAATATTGGATAACTAATGAAAAAAATTTTCACAATTACCGTTAATAAATATTTACTTTAGCTAATACATATGATTTTTAATTTTAAAAGAATTAGGTGCATCTTCTTCAAGATTTTTTTTGTTTCATTATTGTATTTTTAATTCTCTTTTACTGGTTCAAATATTTAAGATTCACATCAAGTAGTGCAAATACCAAATAAGTTGCTGAATATTACCAAAGATTCTTTTCGTCTTGAATTCCTCCTAAAGAAAAAGTTGCTGGACTAAAGTTGCTGGAACTTGTCATTGGTAGATAGGTTATATGAAAGCTTTAGAAGAAAGATTATGAGAAGATCCTTTTGTTGCTCATCCACTCCTGTATTCAGATCCTTATCTATGAATGACTGGAGTTCCCACAGGATAAATTATTTCTCTGCTGAACTCAAGAAATCTATAAAAAAAAACCCTACCGGTCCTCGATTCTGCATCGGTATGATATGAATCCTTCCGCCGTAACCTGATAACTATATGGTTTTCGAGAACTAACACCGCAACAGTGTAAAGTGAATAAACATTAGCGATGAGAGCAATAGAGGAAGAAATTAATTATAATTCTAAAACCTTAATTCATTTAGATACAAGTATATTTATAAAAAATTTATACTATTCCATAATACTTACATAGGAATCTATCTTATCGATTTGTAGGTGTAGAAAGAATAATAAACAGAGAAGATGATCGATGACAAATGAGATGAACGAGACTGTTTCATATACGATAATCCAGTATCATAAAGGATGGAATGAAATAAATGATGCCACTCATTCGAACACACGTAAAGATACCATGATCGTCTTGTTTAAAATCGTGCTACTGTTTCTCTAAACGCTCGATTATACGATTTTTCGGATATTTTTTTCTGACACATTCTCGTACTTTGCATGGACGTCAATGATTTACATTGTTGTCTTAGAAACAATTATAGAAGTTATATATAAAAAACGTTAATATTCTTCACAGATAATTCTTTAGATCAGCATCACCGCTCTTCACGAAAACTAGATATATTCTAAAATTTTGCGTAAAAACAAATTCTTTAAAATGAGATAATTTTTTTATATATTTTAAGATTACTTGTAGGCAAATGTATTGAAAACACAGTGGTTTTCCGATGGCACAATGTACTCTCTAGGAAGTCTAACTTCCGCGTTTGAGTCGTAAGGTGTGCGCGGGGACCCCCCGAGAATGCTTGGCAACGAGTAGTAATCTGCGCGAGAGGCTGAGAGAGCCACGAGAAAAATGGAGGGGGGCGAGATAATTTTGATCCAGAACCGCATGTTTCCCGCCTTGCCTTTTCGCCACTGCGAAGAACAAAAAGAATACGCTGTCCGCGAAAGAGAGCGCGCGCTATTCGCCTTTGCGCGGAATAGGGAAACTTCCCGCCTCGTCTTCGTCAAAGTAGACCTGCAGAGCGCGGTTTCGATAATGCGGGCGTCAACGGCCGCATATGATAGGGCCGAAACTTTACCGCGCTGTAGCGGCAAGCGAGAAGAGCGCGATCGCAAAATGCGCGCGCTAATGTTTTTCTGTGATTCGACCGAAAATTTCACCGCTCTCCCCACTCTGTGGCGACGGGGGGAGAGAGTCCGGGCTTTAAAAGGCCGAGCGGCGAGCAGCGGCGGGGATTTTTTCTGTTACTATCGTGACACACTGTACTTGTAATAAAATTAATAAAATAAAATTAGTTCATTTACTCGAGAGCCTACTCCTCTTCCCCATATTTCCACCACAGCACCAGTAAACTAAAAAACTCTTATTTTTTCATAGGAACTTACAGAAGATTTATTTTTCATAGAACTTACTTATAGGAAAATTTACATAAAGCCATTCGATTCATTTTAATAGATTCATAATTCAGGATATGTAAAACTGACATTGTATTATAAAAAAAAATATTATATAATCAAAAAATATGTTTAATTAAAATAAATTATATACATTAATATAATTAATAAAATTTTCTAAAAATATTTCCAAACTACCAAGGCGCGAATACAATACGAATATTAGATTGAAATGATTCATTAGTAACCAATTTCTCAAATCCACTATTTTCCATTGTTTTTCGTTTGTACATTCCCCTACTGTATGAATTTTTAAAATATATAACTATTCTGGAATTACGTGTATAATCCTAGATATTCACAAAAATCTTCATTTATTTCTTTACGTAGAGATAGAGCTACATATATAGACATACAATGAAACGATAAAGATAATAACGGTATAAAATGAAATCGTAATTTATTCTTAATCTGCTATAATATCCTTACAGAGTGCACGTTGTGCATGTTAACATTGTCTTAAATTCAATTAAGGTCTATGAAATTTTCCTTACATAGAAGATGAGTGATAAGAAATTGTTTAATCACTTCATACCAGTTTCCTAAGGTTAATTTTTTAAAAACTATTCTTTCCACTCCTCGATATTTACCATTGCAAGAAATTATATATTTTTGTAAATATACTTCTGTGAAATATTTAAAACTTTCAATCAATTTTAGATATAATTTTATTTCAAATTTTTTTCCATTAATATATCGAGGCGTGAAAAAATATTATTCGGTCTTACCTTTTCTAACAAACTGAAAATAATTATTAATAATGTAAAAATTATAGTACCGAAATTCTTCAATTAATTTGGTATACTATACTCAAAGCGAGTCTGTAAATACAATGTTAGATTCACGGCACAAACGGATCCGCTTTATGCGCATTAAGATTCAAATGCCTGAGCAGATGATGTTTGTGCTTGAACGTCTTGCAGCAAAGGTTACAGTACCAACTTGGCTCTACTCCGCATTCGTTTCGCTTGTGCAGCATAAGTGACTTTTTTGTATATAAAACTTTCCGCATCCGCAGATAAAATTTGGAACTAATCTTGAAGAATAAAAATCGAATGCCTGATCGATGTAGCCTGAAAACACAAAAAAAAATTATTCAGTCACAAACTATGTAAATATAATAACATAGTAACAAAAAGGTAGTAATCAATGAGAATATCTTCTTGAGTCAAGAATTTACTTCATTCTTATCCACTAGAAATTCTCCATTTATTAGTTTTTTTTTCTTTCTGCAAACATATTTAGTATATCAATAATTACATGGGTCGAACATGCCTTCAATCAATCATAGAGTTGTGTTCAAATATAGTTAATTAAATAATACACACTGTGATCATATAATAAATAATTTATTTTGATCATATTGCAAATATTTCTTTAATAGTGGTCTTTTAATTGCTTTTCTAACGTCAAAGCATACGAATACAATTGACTTAAATAAAAGTGGTTCTCTCCTAAAATTAGTAATGTTAACAAAACTTATCTCACATGGTCGTATCACAAATATTAAACCTTTTGCGTAAAATATCGATATTAAAATGTTATGAATCTTATTATACATATATGTAACATATAAAAATAGTTTGTTTAAATAAATGTCATCTGACCTGCTAAAAATTTATTAAGACATTATTAGTTAATATCGAAAATAAAATAAATATTTTAAAAAGAAAAATTATCGAAAAAAGTAATATTGTCTTTTTATAAATTTAATCAAGTATTCCATGCTGAAAAGTGCTGTAGAAAAGATGAAAATTGCATTTTGAATGAAATTATGTCGTGGAAAAGAAGTTTATATACAATTTGTTTTAGCAGCACAGATTCGTACTCTGTATAAAAGAAATAAGCCAAACTGAATAAATTAAGTAATGAAAAATAATTGTAACTTCTCATATAGCACATTACTGTTTAAATATTGGATACATATTTACTACGGTTAAAATTAAGATTCATAGCTCTAACGCACTTACGAAAATCTAATGATCATTACCATTTTTCTGAATGTCTACGACTTATCGTAAATAATAGAATAAAAATAATATCTGTCAAGTTTCAAAATTTCGTTCGTACTTTCATTTATTCAATTTACAATAACTTATATCTTATACAATATAAAAATAGGAAAAATATAAAAAATACACCTAAATTTTAAGTGCTTATATATAATCAATCAGCACGATGATTTGATAAATAAAGCGTTATTTACAAATCACGCCGAGTTAAAATTTGATTCGCTTAAAAATAAAATTGTAACAATATCAACGCTGTTTAATTAAAAAAATTTAATAAAATAATTATTTTATTGCGGGCTTAAGCGGACGTTTACTCCTAATAATACTTAATGCGAAAAAGCTGATAGCAAATCATACGTTGACAAATTCAATTCGATTTTGTGAATAATAACATTAATGAGCAAATCCTTATAAAACTTTTAAATTTTAGAGTAAAATTTTTAATTTAAATATAAAATATTTCGAATTACATTATTGGCATGCTTCACGAGTCTCAGATAAACATGATTGTAGGATTTTAGAACCGCGTGATTAATATCAATTGGTATACGATAAACTATTGTTATAAATTCAAAGGTCTCGTTTATCGCGCAGTGCCTACTCAAATTTGAAGTATAATAGTTTTTTTGCGAAAAAAAAATTTGCACATACTATCAATAGATACCTACGGTAAAAATATTAATCGATAGAGTATATGGCCATTGACTTACGATCATAGGTCAATGCCTATAGAATTTTAATGGTAATATCTTCAAATAATATATTTTATCATGAACAGCATTACGGTAGCATTGATTTGTAAGATTTATAACTTCAAGGCGTTACAAGGCACATTTCCAAAAAATTGCATTACATTGTTATTTTCAAGCAGAATTAATCGAAATCCTTTTTCGTAAAAAAAGCTGTTTGCGAATTATTTCATACCAATCATTCGAGTTTATTCAGAATAACTCAGCTTTCAAAAGTTTTGGATATTTGTTCTAACAAAAATTAATTGCACTCATAGCATATTTATTTAGTTCGATACATAGATTATATGCTAAAATTGTTAAACATTTATTTTTACGTTAAATGTAACTTAAAAACTTGAAAACAGTCTCACAGGATATACACATTCGTTATTTTACAATCTCCTATCCGAGGAACGTGCAAAAAATTGCAAGCGTTTAGTATAACTTTTATAAAAAGTATATAATACTGAAAATAGCGTTAAAACATCTACGTGATTATAAATGAAGGAGCCTTTCATACAAAATGTTAAAATTAAAATACGTTGTTTTTTATTGTGGCAATTAACGACACGGTTAATATAGATTATGTATACAAGGTTTATTATATGACAGTCTTAGAAAAGGGCCTTCTTGGAAAGTGAAAATGTTGATCACATTAAACAAGATTAACAAGAAGCAAATAATGCTTAGTGTAAGTATTATCTTAATACTTTTATTAATTTATCTATTTATATATTTGTATATAAATAGATAATGATGCTAATACAATTATAAAATATATTTATTATATTTTACTTTTTGACGATAATATATGCTATTTGTCACAAGGGATGATTGTATAATACAACTGACAACTGAGCATGATTAATTAAATTAATTAAAATGATGATAAACGTTATCTCATGTCTAAAAATGAAACTCGTGCTGAAATTATATTATTTAATAATTAGCTAAGCTGTTCGATTTCGCTTTATGCGTGAATATTAATATTCTCCATCGTAGCAAAAAATATTTCTTTTTTTAATTTTTCAAAGCTAGAACGCTATAAATTTCGACAATGCCCAACTTTTACACGAAGTGCTCAAATTCGACAACGAGAGAACAAAAGATACAATCTTGATCTTTTCAACATTTTGTACGAAAAAGCTCTTTTACACTATCCTTCAATAATAAACTACAGTTAAACAAAGCTTTCTCTTAACGGTAACCAATGAAATAGTTACTTTTTTATAATTCGGTTTTTTATTAAGAATAACTATATGACAACCACTAGCCATAAGGATTGGAGAAAAAATTAATATCATGTACCGATACCAACGAGCAATTAGTATTAGGGAATGAGCGTCGCGACCTCAACACAAGCTCCGAAGCAGCGCGATACAAACTTATCGCTCAAAATACGTAATAAATCCAAATGAGGAGTTGCTCGCGACCTCGAAGAAATATGAAAAGTTTCCCCTTTGCCGCTAACCCTCTCATAGGATCAGGTTGTGTATCCTGAGCATGTGCTGCTTCATGTGGTGTTTATGCTTGAACCGTTTTCCGCACACCTCGCAGAAGAAGCGCCGCTCGACCCCGCACTCGTAGCGCTGGTGGTGGGTCAGCGCCACCTGAGACCTGTATCTTTTTGCGCAGCGCGAGCAGATGAAGACGGCTGGAACAAAAAGCAAATAGAACAACGGTCAACGACGAATCCTGCTTCGCGCGTGGGATCGAGAGCTCGCTCCATTTTTAATCCCGGACTTTGTATATACATATAGGTCTCGCTGGGGTTCGAGAGACGCAATGCTGAATCTCAAAAGTATTCGTGGACATAGAGCCGTAACCGAAATGCTTTAGATAAATAATTATTCATCGGTCCGTGGATTGTTTTCACGGAGCGAGCAACGCAAACAATTTATCTAGACATTTCACTGCCGACTAATCACTAATTTTCTAATCTGTGAAACAGCAATGAGCGAAACGGCAAGTATTCAAAAAATCGGCTCGAGGTCAAAGCTCTATAATGTCATATTCAGCTTTTTTCTCCTGTCAACCAAAGAAAAGTAAAAATTTCACGCACAGATTGCAATGTTTTATTTACATATACGTGTTTACAAGTTGTGCTTATAGACTACATTGCGACCGATACACACTAACCATTTTAGATCGTATGACGTAAACAAAATATTTTTTTACCATTGTAAAATACATTTAATATTGTCAGTATAGCAAGTTAGAAGATTCTTTTCAATTGTTTTTTATATTTCATTTTTAGTCGAATGAATTTCTTTAGTCGAATAGAATTTTTTAAGTGGTAATATTACTCTAAAACTGAATAAAATCCACTTTTTACTTTAATTTCATTAAAACAATAGACAGTTGGTTTCACAAAGAAAGAACATATAAAAAGATCTGGTAAAAATTTTTCCGTAATCTATATATTCTACCTGATATGTACTTTTGCACCTTCATACGTATATTACTCAAAACTAATTTCATCATACTGAAAAGACAGATTACTTCTGTATTATCGCATGAATCGATTTGAAGTTTTAATAGTAGATTTATAAATACTTTGCTTCTATATGTACAAAGTCATTTTTTTATTCAAGCCAAGTTTTTTTTTATTATAAAAGATTTATAATTTTTTTTTTTTAATTCTATTTTTCTACATTATGTTTTCTATATACATGATTTCTATAAAAATTTATTATTAATCAATTCCTACGTACTTCCACAAACAATAATATATAAAGTAAAAAGATTTACTGTTGCTACTTCTAGGTGTTATAATATCGATGAAATTCGCCACCTCGTTTAACTATTCAAAAAGGAAAAAAAAACAAATACGCTTTGATTTATAGCCACCATGTTCTTTCAAATAGTAATAAAAAAATTCAAACTGCATTAATCAACTACATTTTAATGCTACTATAGAAAATATTTTTCTTTTTCTAGCCGCTACAGTGGTGCTACCTATTAATTTTAAAAATCTACTTATCGTTATATTAATATTAATTTTGTAATTATATTACAGAATAATATTTGAATATTAGAAATAATTTTGATAAATAAATTATTTCACTTGTAACTGGAAAATACAATGATAGTAAGAAAATGGATTTTAATTTGTTTTAGTTATTTACGTATTAATCAAAATACAGTTAGGTTAAGAAAAAAATTGGGTAATATTTTGACTTTAATATATAAGTTCAATTTTTGATTCTTAAATTTGTAATGCATACCTTTGACATAATATTTTTAGGATTTTTCAAACAGAACTTTGTAAAATAATATGAATTTATATAATTCAATTATTAACCATGGTGTGCATGTTTTGTATGATATTTGTATTTGTCAGATTTTTTGAGGTCAATTTTTTAAAATACAATTTAATGCATAGGACTTATTTTATAACATAGTAAATATTATTGTTATGAGGTATATATACACAATTTTTACAACATTTTTAACAGCTTTATTTTAATTTCAAGAATTATTTTGAAATTCTATGTTTAAACTATTAAATAAATATCTTATTAGAGGGATACGAAATGTGAAAATAAACACTGTAATTATTGTAAAAATTATTGTATGTTGAGAATGAAGTTATAATGACCATTCGTTGAACTTTAACATCAATATAAAAATTATTATTTGAGGGTTGAGATTTGGATTTCATAGCTTGATAAATTGAACCGTTGTAATTCAGTACTTGTTTGAGTAGTAATAAATTACATATCTACCATAAATTAACTAAAAACTATCCGTGGAATAAACATTTTTATTTTTATTAAAATTTTTTTTATTTTTCCAGAAAATAGCAGGGTGTAATAACTTGATATTCAATTAACAAATCATCCCTTGAAATCAACAACCAAAATTCATATAACACTAACTTTGATTCCAAATAATACTAAACCCAGATCACATTTCATTAAGTAAACGTGAATTAATAAAATCAAAAGTTTTATTTATTTTATCTCAAAAAGGAATTATTAATTATTAATTACGAATTCACGCTATAAAAAATTTAAATTTTATAAAACTTATTAAATTTCTTCGTACTATTTTTCGTCAATTTAACTATTTCATCTAATATAAAACTTTTTGAAAGACGGTCCAATAGCTAAGATGTTTACATGTAAACTTTATATGACAAATAATTCATTATTTATGGGTTAAAAATAAATGCCTAGGGTTTTCATAAAATATTAGCTGACACTTTTAACTTAATGTATTTATTCGAAATCGGTACGGAAAAACTCTATTATTCTGTTCCTGTGCAGAATTTTGAACTCATAATCATTCATATCAAGTACTATTTAATATGTATTCACGTACTCTAAAGTTTTATAAATAATTATATAAAATTCATGATCGTTTACTACAAATATATTCATAATCGTAGTGAAATTGGTTGAAACGTTATCTGAAAAATTTTTATTACTAAAAAATGACCGAAATAATGTATGTTTCTTTATATAACAATAAATAATTAAAATTATATCTTTATAATTAAAATACGTATATATTCCTTTAAATTTTCTATGATAAGTTCATCCTTATTTAATTACAATTTGTTCTTTTTTACCAATAATTTTACTTTAAATAATTAATATTTATCTATTAATTATGGATTGTGGATTCCCTACATATTTGGTAAAACATTATATAATCACTGGTAAAGATGTTTAGATAAAAAATAAAAGCCCTCGAGCACTCGTTTCACGAAAAATTCTTTCAGTTAGCAATATCTTGACATCGATATTTATGACGACTGCAGTCGATAAATAGCATAATTTTTGTGCAAAAGAATTAATGAATTTCATTCTTTATGAACATTATGAATATTTATTTTTCGATTAATCAGGTAGCCCAGTTTTTTCATTAGATCTGCTCGAAAATACGAAGGACACCAAAACATGACGCCGGCGACGGTTCGCTTTGAATATATATATATATATATATATATATATATATATATATATATATATATAAGTATAATCTAAGATTGATGAAAGTTGGGCTTCCATCAATTCAACAGATCCAAGAATCTTCGGGCAATTCTACGATCCACGTCATCAGCAATTAATGTCGGCGTGCGAGTGTACGGAGGCCATGTGCTGATTGAGCACATCCCGCCGTTTGTACTGCTTGTTGCAGAGCTGGCAGTTATACTTCAGGTTTTTTCCGCACTCGGCCTCGCGCAGATGACGGAGCAGCGACTTCTTCCAGGTGTACGCCTTGCCACAGCACTTGCACATGTAAGTCCAGCCGCCCTCCGTTGGGTACATGCAGGGTGACTGCAACTGCTCGGTGTTGAGCTCCTCTAACTCTGCAACAGTGCACGGTAAGGCGGGTGAGCTTTAGGTCTCGCGACTATTAGGGATCGTTAAATTTGGCGTTCTCTCGCAGTGTTTGTGTTTTTTCTAAATCAATGTTAAAGGGTCTCCGGCACGGCAAACTCCCTCTGATAAAACTTTCATTTTTATTTTTTTCTTTTCTTTTACTGTTACGGTCGCCCGTATAACTTTTCAAAGATACTGCACCTCTTTAGTTACTTCCCGCACAGCGTAAATATAACCACTATGCCATTTCACAATGTAAAAGAAGAATTTTGCATATAAGTCGTAGAATATTTTTTAAATCATTAAATTACTTTAATGTTTATGAAATCACGAAAATATTATAACAATTATACAACTCGCAATAACAAGCGAAAAAATTTATTCTCCTTATGACATAAAATTAATTCATTATAGGGACTTCCATATGAGACGTTTCCAAAAGTCTTAGCTGTCTTAGTTTTTAGAAAATCTTCGAAACACCCACATTGAGAAAATAAATAAGATGTAAAAAACAAACAATTAACTTAACCATTTTAACTTTAAATGAAACTATCAGCATCAATACAGTCTCATTTGAATATTAAGAATCCTGATGGTTTGAGATGCACCATCATTTTTTTTAATCCACATCGTTTTCCAATATTTGAAAAGTGTCTTACTTCATATGCACTATTCGAAAATCGCCTTGTTTTTTAGAAAATGAAATTTTTTTTTGAGATTATTTTACATATTTTTTGACAGGTGATTTCAAATTATTGCGTGTAGTAATACACAAAGAAGCTGTCATTTATAAATTCTTTAAAAACAAATTTTACGGACTACAATTTAAATAATACAATGTCTAAAAAATGTATATTTATACGATTTTTGCAATAGTATTTATCACGTTTTATAACAGTTTGTAGATGTTACTTTATATCTTTTCAAATGAAATTCACTTATGCCACATGATTTTGCGGAATTGATGAAATGATTTACATCTTCAACCCAGGTATGAACAAATATCTTTGAATAAAATATACCGTAATTGAACATAACAACACAGAATTCTCAACAACATATCCAGACTTATTTAAGAAGTCATCTACATACACACGGAGCTTGAACAAAAATTTAAAGTTATTATCACCACTCGCGTTAAATATTTTCAACAATATTCCACAATATTCCAAATTTCATCTGGCTCGCTCAATTATTTTATTAAAAAATATATGGTAACAAACATTTTGGTTTTTCATCATGAATATTTATATGATTTTTTTTAATTTTGTTTATCTATATTAAAGAGATAAAAATACCTCCCTAAAAAATCCGAAGCTATGAAAAAACCCTAGACAAACACCGGATTACTCCATGAACAAGAAAGATCTCATACTTATAAAAGGTATTATAATGATATAAATGTCTTTTATTTCTAACAAATATAGTATTTATTTACTTCAAGCATGCAATTATAATTTTCAAAGATTATTTATAGAATTATCAATAAAAAATTATTAACCAATACCATACAAACCATTTGTTGAAAACATTTCTATAATTTTAGTTTAACATTTAAATCCACAATATGTACGAGAACTCACATCAATAAATGCAACAAATATATTAAATGAAAATTATACTTCTTCAATGCAAAGTTGTGAATTCTTGTTTTATGGTATCCATCGATTAAACATTTAACATTCATTCTTAAATAATTTTAACTAAAATCTAATTTTAATTTAAAAAAATCATTTTTCAAGTTATTCTAAATACATATAGTTTAACGATGAAAACTATTATCAATTAATAATATAAAACTTTTCTGAAGCTTTCCAAGCTATTTATCAATTTATCCATAACTTTCTAATTGAAATTAATAATATATTATCTTTTAATATCTGTAAATAAAAATTAAAAAGAATGACTAATAGTATAAATATTTTGAACAATCAAGTACTGAATGCTAACTCAGTACGCACTCTCAGTAAAGAATAATAATATATGTAATGAATATTCGGTAGTAAATAATATAATTTTATTTTTGTACTTTTTTTTCTTATTTCTTAATTTAATAGTTCATTACTAAGTGTAATTAAAAATCTTTATATTACTTTTACACTTATGTATTCACTAAGTTAAAAATAATATCTTTCAATACTGATAAAACTAAATAAAACATAGCTAATTTTAAATAATAATATATAATTTGTAGAATTCATACTTTTAATCTCTTATATGTAAACTAATTAAGTAATTGCTAAATTTTCTGGAACGTCAATATCACACATTTACGACATTAAAAAAATATAAGTAATCCAACTTATTGTTAACAATAAAACTATTGTAGTGTATATTTCTCATTTTTGAAATTAAGTAGGTATTGTATTAAATGGAAATAGAATCAATTAATATCTGATAACAAGCAATATAATATACACTCACGCATATATACATACATACATACATACGTACATACATACGTACATACATAAATACATACATAAATACACGCACGCACGCACACACACACACACACACACACACACACACACGGAGAGTACTATTAACAAATTAAATTTAAAATAAAATATTTGATTATTTCCTGCTAATTCCTTATTGCAGAAAAGTATACGATTTTACTATTTCTCGATAATAATCAAATTTTAATAAAGTTAATCAAGGGCAGAAATCAAGAAATTCGTAGGATATAGTGAATTCCCTTTAATTGAGTCCGCCACCCCTGAGATATATGATGTTATGCTTCTCCATCAAGTGTTTCTTAAGCTTCCACTTGTGTCTTATCTGCTGGCCGCAGATCCCACAGTGGTGCTGAGGACTTTTGCCGCACTCCTCACGCTTATGACGTATCAGAGACTGTCTCCAGCGATAATTTTTGCCACAAGTGAGGCATACGTGATGGCCGATGCGTTTGTTATATTCGCTCCCGTAATCCTCCAATGTTTCTGCAAGAAAAAATGACCTTTATTTAGTAGGACTTCCTTGTGTTTTGATCTATTTTCACCAATAGCTGGCTCACAAATAGCTTGAAGTGCCATTAACCAATCTAGGATATTTTGCTGTTTCAAATAAAAAAGATCACGCTGGTTAGTGTATACATTTAGTGTGCTGTTAATCTTTGAATGATTGTAAGTATTCCATTCGATTATGATAAAAATCAGTTACTCTTTTGCGCTTATTGAAGTAGAAAAAGAGATTTTGACATTTTAATCTGTGATAATATGAACTAAAGTAAAATACAAATCAAAATTTAGGAGGTACCTAACCAAGTCATCTGGATGCGCATAGCTTATAAAACTAATTAAAATACTTTAATCAACATAGCAACAAATTTGTAATGGTTAACATTGGTTGGAATTTTAATTTTTGATGATTGATGTATATGCCATTTTAGAATCGTAAATGAGTGTGATCTATGATATCCTGGGAAACTATGCCGCTGCTAGATCATTCCTCAGCATTTACAGTTGCAAGTTCAAAGTTGCAAGCTCAAAGCTTTTTCATTAATTTTATACGCGAGTTTTGCCTTTTGTTTATATTTTATTTTTAAATACATTTATTACGAGAATCATAAGAGTTTCCTATCAACTTGTTACACATCACTTATTGGAAATATAAGATCTTCAAGTAATGTGCATATAAAAGGTTAAACCTTTGCTTTATAAATATATATACCGAAACTTTTATTAATAACGCTATAATTTATAAATATTTATTAAGTAATAACTGTATATCGAATTTGTATTAAAAATGAAATTATAACAGTGATTTGATTGACTGTTAATTACCCACAATCATTACAACGTAAATATTGTTAGGCTATCGGATTTAAAAAAAAATATGTTTTCAGACAATCTGACGTAAATTTCACGCTCTTTATGAATCTGAAAAAAGAAGTACGATTCAACCTCCAAAAAAATATGGTTGACTAAACAATGATACATCAATTGAATACAATAGATACAAACAATCAAAAATCAATTAAAAAAACGTGAAAATTGTTTCGAAAAAATTTTTTCGAAAAAGTCCATAGTTTTTGAGAGAAAAAATTAATGATTAAATGAAAAACAAAATTGGTTCAGTTGTTACTTTTTAATACAAGAGTTGGAGAACATTACTAAAAAATTTCCTGGCAAACTTGAAGTGCCATGATCAACTTTAATAATAATTAAAATTCTACGTTTTCTATGTTTGAATCAGACTTTTTTTCTGTCAGATATTTTTTCTTGAAGTTGAATCACAATTCTGACTACGGAATCTGAAAGACTTTCGCTGGAATTATGTGAAAAGGAATTTGTAGAAAAATTTGTACAAGAAGCTAAGAAGATAAAAAATAATCATGCTGAATACTTAAAATTTGGAAACTCGAAATTTGGACCTTTTCGTTCAAGATTTTTTAATCAATATAGCTACTTGATTAAGCGATTAGAGCTATAATAACGGTGTAACTATATGACGGTATCCCAGATATAACTGCTCATATTAGCGGCATGGTATCGGGAAGGTAAAGTTATGAGTAAATATTAATATTCATTTAGATCAATTTTAATAGTTTTTTCAGTATGGGCCCATATCTGTGAGACAATAAGGGCTCAGATAAGTGAGTCATCGCCTGAGAGCGAGAAAAAGGAGGTTAAACGAACGAACACGGCAAAGACCAGCAGTTGTTATTTTTCCTGTCCATTGTTAACGCTCGTGTAACTGCTTGGGTATCCGGACGCATTGACGAAGCGAGGTTCACGCGTCTACGAATAAAGATATATATATATATATATATATATATATATATATATATGACATAATTATTAAATTAGGTAGAATTTTCTGACTACCATTCCATTTACAATAATATGTCCATAGATAATAAGGTTTTTATAATATATTTTGATCCCTACAATGCAAATTTAGCCTTTTAGGCAAAACAGTACAGAACGTGCTTTAAATAACAATCGTTTAAATAATTAGCAAGCAGTTAATATTGTTACACCGTAGACCTCCATCGTCAATTACCACTACTGTCTGGGTGCAGCAAACTTAACTAACATAAAAAATATATTTTCTCCTGAATAAGTTTTTTTTCAAAATATTTAACACTTTAAGTAAAAATCTAGTTCATCAAAATAAAGTTCAACCTCCAAAAATGGATATTTATTAAGTTGTGCTTTTAAGTTCAAATTTTGTCGTCTTTTAGCAATTTTGACTACTTCTAGATTGCAATTTCTTCGCAATTCTGAACAATTAAAGATGACACTTAAATCTTTAATTTAGATAGATTTAAATCTTTAAATCTTCTTTAACAATTTTGAAGTTATCAATTTTTAAGTCTAAAATCATTCGAAATGATTTATTAAGACTGAAATAAATAGTATCATTTTTAATTTCTTTTAATATTAATTAATAGCAATTTTACAAGTTTTTGAAAAATGACAAAATTTGAACTTTATAGAACCATAAATTTTAATATCCATTATTGGATTTTTCTGTTCTACACATTATGAAATAAATATTAACAGATTCCGATTTATTTAAACAACTGTGAATTAAGTAATGTTCTACAATATGTATTAAAATACCCTTCGTATTGGCATTTTAGAGTTTGGAATATATATATATATATATATATATATATATATATATATATATATATATTACATGCCATCCTGTATCCGCAAGTCATATTATTGCAAATGGGAAGATGCCCAGTGCCAAGAATAGCGTAAGTATACTAAAATAAGATACATAATATGCTATTTCTATCACTTTTAAGTATCTTAAATATAGTAAGTAAAATTATGAATACAGTGCCTATAGGGAGCCGAAGCAGCTCGATACAGAGGTACAGAGAGCAGATACAAAGTGTTTGGTAGAGCATAGATGAACAATTTGCTGGTTGGGGCTGTAAAATTGCTAACAATAGTAAAATTATTTACTAATTAATTATTAGCTAATTGTAATAAAATTATGATTACTATTTTTATGAATCTTGCATTCTATATTTTATAATGATACAATTAATGAACATTTCTGATTAAATTACATAAATATAACCATTACCATTTCAGCTTCACCTATTAACCCTCAATGTCCCACTTTTTGTTACACTATATCGAATTTTTATTTCTAATATTAGCAGTCTTACCTCAATTTACATTGCTAAAATTGTAAAGTATAATTTTATATTCTTTTAGAATCCGAGCTCTAAATTACAGTTAGCCTCCAAAAAAGAAAGGCATGGTCGATTCACTTATCAAAACATTTTTTCATCAAACATTTTTTTCAAAATCCTTTTGTTCTTCTTCTAATGATGAGCGTAAGTGATTGTAATATTTGAAGTATCTTAAGGAATTTTTACATTTTTATACAATCTTAACAATCCATATAGCAAAATTTGATAAAAATGCAAAGATGTATAAAAATATTTACTTTTTCTAATAAAACGATCGGGTTTATAAAAAATATATATTTCAAATTGATCAAGCTAATGCCCTCAAATATTTCGCAGAATTTTCGTAGATATTTTGCAGCTAATTTTTAATTGTTCAAAAAATTATATAGCTACAATTTTTTAAATCTAAATGCAAATATTCAAAACATTTTAAAAATAGCCTTTGATTGATTCTGCATAATTATTTCTTTATTATATGTGACTGAGAGAAAAAAATTATTAAACATTTATGTAAATCGATATTATAATTATTTTAATAAGATTTTTATAGAAATCAATGAACTTTAACCAAAAATTCTAAAAGACTATCCGAAAAATTTTAAAATTACTAATGAATATTCTTCACAATTTAAAGTTGATTGAGTTTTTTAAAAAATTAAAACTTTTCTCAAAGAATTTCGAATCACTTCAAGGATGTTTTTTGATCCATTCTAAAATATTTTTCTCTTATATATTTTTTAATAAAGTAAATACTTAATAAACTTAAATACAAATAATTAAAATAAAAGTAAATTTAAAAAATTTTTTTAAAATAAAATAAAATAATAATAATAACTAAAGGTTTTTATAAAACATTATGTTTACACCGTAAATTGGATAAAATTGTTTTTTAATGTTTATAGAAAATTCCACTAATGCACACAAAATATTTCAATCTCTTTTGATGATAATTAGAATCTATACATTCTTAGAAATAACATTACGTTCAAAATTCCGAAAATTTTATATAAAATACAAACTATTCGAAAAATTTTACATTGTTATTTTAATCGGCCATATTTCTGTTTTGGAACTCTCCTGTGATCCGTCGGTAAAGTAAAACGTATATTTGTAAAAATAAGCTAACGACTAATATTAAACACAGTGTATCGACACAGATAATCATACAAAGTGTATAGAGTGCTAATTTTCTTTCTTTTTAGGATTTCTTTCGGATTTAAACTCACAATCTAATCAATTATGAAGTATAAAGAAAACTCCTAATACCAAAATAAAAAAAAAATTAAAAGTAATATTACTACAAACGATATTTCTGAGAAATTAGAGCATGCTAAAGAGCAATTAAGCAATATCAACTCTTCGATAACATTCAAAATCTTTGAGAATTTATAAGGGAGAGCCATAGAAATAAAAATATTTCAGAAACTGCACTCAAATTCACGAACAATTTTACAAATTTAGCAGATATATTTATCTGGTTATTATAAAACGATCTCTTAACATTTTTACAAAATTAGTCAAATGCTTAAACATGCCAAAGTCACTAGATGAAAAAGTAGAACAAAAAATCTATATCTTAATAAAAATCTATATTTTTGATATAAATCTATCAAGTGAAGATTCTAACTCCATAGATGAATTTGGTAAATAAAAAATGGACTTACAAAATAAAAAAGACAATAAATAATTAAAGATAATATTTCGAAATACCAGTAGTATTTTATAAATAAAAGAAAAACTTGAAACGCTAATGAAAAATATTAATATTTTAATATGTGTAAAATCGTGGCTAATTAAGAAACACAACATTCAATTTCCAGATTTTATCTCCTTTCGAAAGGATAGAAAGAGTGCAAGAGGCGACGGTATTATAATACTCGTTCGAAAAAATTTAGCATTTATTGAAATGCGCAAATAAAATATTCCGAAAAAATCCGTTGAAATAGTATAAATATAAATAATATTGTTCCATCGCTAGATATAATAAATACTTACAGATCTCCAGACTCGACACTAACACAAGATAAGTGGCACACTTTAGTAAGAAATGTAAACAATAATAACAACAGGATATTTGTAGGTGATTTTAATGCACATAGTATAATATGGAACTGTAAGAACTCTGGTTCAAATGCCAAATACATTGAAAATGCTTTGGAACCTCGTGATCTTATTTTACACAATGATAAATCATCTACTTACGTTAATATACACAGAAATTCTCACAGAAATCTAACTTAGATTCAGTATTATTAATAATACATATTGTAGATAAAATTAGTGCAGTAGTCTTAAATGAAATTCTAGGATCGGTCCATGCTCCGATCGTTATCAAAATCTACACGAGAAGATATTATTACTCAAAAAAAAATTTTATTACAATCCGGCCGGCAAAGTTGGAAAAAACTTTGTAGAATACCTGGAAAGCAAATATCATGAATTTTTTAAGCGTACACGTGCAAGCAAATTATAAATATGTATCATTTGCAAAGAAAACATTTAAGAAAAAAGATTATTCGTAGAAGATTAAAAAAAAATAAATATAATTAACAAATAATTTATTTGCAAAAGATCAATAAATATGTGTACTGATCAAAAGTATGTATGGAGCAAGTGTATGATTCTAAAAAATAAATGGATAAAAACACCTATTACACAGACGAATAACAATTTGCAATTGCCGACTGAAATTATGCATTCACGTTATAAGCTAAGTCGTCAGTGGAAGCAGAAAAATTTTGGGAATTTTCTCAACTGCCAAGTAAATAACTTTTTGACGTACCCGTAATTAATTCCCGTACGTAAACTCAGTGTGCAAAAAATATTTTGCTCACACAACAGTTATCAATACAAACTTTCAAAACTCTAAAAATCAAGAAGGACAACTTTTTTCGTAATTAGATTAGAAAAAAATATAATTTGCGATCGATTCTAGCTATCATATAACCAAATTCACTTTTTTCAGGCTATAAACTCAACGCGTGTGAGAATTAACGCTTATTCGACGATTTTCTTTTTAGAATTGAAAATTACATCATTATCTATTTAAAATAACGATTTCCCATCGTGGCTTCTTTTTTTTATTTATTCATTTTACTCACATTGATTAGTATATAAATATATAAGTATTATATTAAAAAAATTACATTTGTGTATCTAAATGACATTCATTGTTTATTGTTACAATATATTATTTATTCATTATATTCGTTCGGGAATAAAGCTTTCCTGTATAATATTTTGTCCACATTTTAATGTATTTATATAATTAAACAGTGTTTCATATTAATCATCAACAATAGAATCATTGCTCGGATCAATTTTTATGTTTCCCATGTTAATATATCTAACAATTCAGAAATATACAGATGTTTGTAGAATAGTAACCTGAAACAAAAGAACGATGTATGAGAATCAGTGAGATAAGATACAATGAATTTTAGTTGTACATGAAAAGAGAATGTTTTATTAAATCTTTTGAACACAAAAGAAGAAAGCTGTATATATCAGAAAAATTATTCAATTTTTGATAAAATCATTATTATTCCATATTATATGTATATTATTAAAATTAAAATAGTATTTTTAACTTTTAAAATAAAAAAATGAATGTAATCCTACATTATTAGTCTCAGATAATGTTAATTATACAGAATAATTTTATTTAGGCAGTTTTTACATTTATTTGAATACAAGTAAGATGAATTCGAATATTTCTCACATTGTTTCCTTATCATTACATCATATAGTTATGCAAATTAAATTTCCAAATTGGATAAGTGTAAGTAAATGATATAGTACGTTAAAATACATTGTGTTCTTAATATATCTTTATTCAAAATCGTTATTATATTACAAAACCTGATTATATTTTTATTTTCATAAATAAATAATCTAAACACCTCTCTGTTATAGGTTTGCTTTAAATATCTTTATATAAATATATTTTTTTTTGTAATTGAATAAAATATTTGTAAAACATAATAAAAAAGATTTTCATATAAAACTAAACCGATTTTTAAGGTCCTGAAACAAAAAACATCTGACCATCCACCAACCGCAGACTAACATCTATTAACCTATAATATAATCTACATTCTGTACAGAATAGTTTTTCTGCCTGTTATTTGCAAAACTTAGACTGTAATAACTACAATTTTTTTAGTAACACTTCCATTATTATCACAGCAGTATCATTCATTTTGGGCGAATCTTCCACTTACATCCGCTTTATAGAATTAGTAGATTCCATGATTTCATTTTTCAATCGTTGCTTGAAAAATCTTTCAGGTTATAACGGGCATTTCTTTTCTGTAACGAGTCAAGAGGTTTTTGTTGCCCGCAACGCAAAAACACATACTCAAATTTGAAAAGAATGCGATATTTTCAAAACATAAAAAATTTCGATGTTCGAGGTCCTCCATTTAACTATCCCCTTATTGTTAAAAAAATTTTGTCAAACATAATAGCTTTGACTTGAGTTAGCCCCTTCCGTCCGTATAGCTCTAATTCGTCATTTCTCATTAGTTAAGTATATAGACCAACATTTTAGCAGCATTAATTAAGATAAAGCTGTTTTTCCGTATCGGATAATCCCGAATTTGTTTGGAAATGTACTTAACAATGTTTTAATATCTTGACAATTTAATTTGAACCTGTGAACAAAAAAAATTTAATTAGTTTAGTTTTCGATATTTTTAATTAGTGAACTCAACATAATCAAATAAATTTTTTCATCTTTAGTATATCGAATATAATAAAAATGAAGCTCCACAATAGCTTAGCATTATATCTACAATAATGAACTCTTCTAACGAATTATTTCCTAATAAAGAACAGAAAAAAGAATTTTGAAAAGTATAGGCTATAGAATAATTATCATAAAATTATTAAATATATTTTGAACGAAATTAAAAATTAAAAGTCAATCTTCATTCATAAAAATAATGTTAAAATATGGCCTTTCAGTATATTATATTGAAGGTAAGTGTGCAGTGTCAGTATTAATTCAACTGCTGAAAATTAATTTCTGTTTGCAATTCTATTGGCATTTTAATCCTATAGGTATAATAAAATACTTACATGAAACAAATGCCTCAGAACAATAAAAAAATCCTAAAAAATAATAATATTACAGCTTAAACATATAATAATCAGATATACAATACCTCATTTATACAAATCAGATATACAGCCTGCAAAACCAAATAAGAATTCAGTACAGTCAAAGAAATATATAATAGATAATAAGATTAAAAATGTCGGCTTACCAACGACAATAATGAGCAAAATGCAAATAATAAATGGTAAATAAAAAAATAATACATAAAACTATTAATTGTCATAGATCTTCACAGCAATATGTAATTACTAAAACAAAATTCAAAACAACTTTTCATGTCATTTAACTGAACAATATAATTCTTCAACATATATATTAAAATTATATTTTTTTAAATCAATTAAAATACTTCAATAAATTTCAAAACTTTCAAGAACTAAACTGAATAATTCTACTTCCATACATTAATATAAATATAAATATAAATATAAATATAAATATAAATATAATCGGTCTTACAGGCTTTTCAATAAAAATTAAAAAAAATTTTTAATTTTTATTAAATAGTCTAAAAGATCGATAAGAGTATTTATTAGTTTTTTGAAAAGCAGTTAATGAAATGATTTTGATAATTTTAAATGACAATATAGACGTTTTTCTGATGATTTCATATACGTATGAAACATAATAAGTTAAAACCAAAAAGTCATCAATCATCTTCGTGGGTGACTATTTTCTTTACGTCTTGCAATTAAGTTTTATCGATAAATATGTATATATTCATAAAAAATATATATTAAATAAAAACAAAATAAAAATATTAATAAAACTAATATTTTTATAATTGTAAGGTACGAAAAATTTAACAAAAACAACAATAGAGAATCATTTTTGTCATTATGAATTTATATTTAACAGTTGGTCTTAAGTACTTATCATCCTTAAAACAATAAAAAATTTTAAAAAACAATCATTAAATGTTTCTCTGCTTATAATGATCTCATTCGCGAAAGCCACGTTCCTCATATTAATCAGACAAATTGAACATAACAGAAAGCATTCTTTTTCATTCATTTTATTCTCATATATTTATGCTATTTTTTATAGACGTATACTCCATTATTTGCTCACTATCTTTTTGGAATATTTTTATTTTAGATCGATGCTTATTCGCTCCAATTTTCACGACTATAATAATAATTATAGTATGTCATGAAATTATGAGCTCATAAACACCGCGCTAGAAAACGCTAAAAAATGTAGTGATAAAGTAATGTCATCGAAGTAAAATAATTTGCCATTGATAAGAAGTATATAAAAAATAGTTGAAACTTCTGAAAATCAAAGATGAAAGAAAAAAGATTCTTTGTTCGTTGTTGATTTGGATGTACTTTCGTTAATGAGGCTATTAAAAGCAGAAAGAAAACAAGAATCCGAACCCGAAAAAATAAATTTTATAATAATTTTAAACACATCGTAAGAAATTAATGTTTACGAAAGAGAAAATTATATTTTCCAGAAGTAAAATGACTAAGATCTTCAGTGTAGTAGGTTCTTCTTCTTCATTGACGGTACTTACTCATTTTTCTATATTATTGAACTGTTCAGTTGTTATTTATATCTTGCAGTTTGATCAAGTAATAAATAAATAAATTTGAAAATAATTAAGGAATTTTTTATTATTTATCTAAAATTGTTGACATAGAACCTGTTGCCCAATATATCAGATGGAATTGTAAAAATTGACTTTAATATCATAATTATTCTATTCTATAAGCATAGTTGCAACAACTTTGCTAAAAACTGCGCATATGCAATAAGCATCCAATTGCATTAATTAAAAATTGATTCATCAAAAGCATAAAAGGCACTAAGTAAATATGAGCATGACATACTTGATTTAACAATCTACCAGTATTATACATTAATATAAACTGAATAAAAATAAAAATGATATTGACCGGAATTCCTGAAGTTGATTAATTATAATTTAAAGTATAACATATAAACAAACAAGTATTCAATGATTTGAGTACAATACATGATTATTATAAAATTATTTATAGAAATACATTCTAATATCAAATAATCATGGGAATTCCATGGAACTTATTTAATAATTACCTTCTAGATTCTAAAAATTAATTGTATAAATTTGTTAAAATTTGACAATATCATCTACCCTGATTGTTAGATATTTATCGATATCTATTAATTTTCCAGCTTTTAAAATGCTCTTAAAATTTTTAACTTTTTAAACCTAATTTCTATTTTTATTAATTGTACATAAATTTTGTCTTAGTCCCCATAGAATTAATTTGAATATATATATATATATATATATATATATATATATATATATATATATATATATACACTGATGTATATAAAATTATTTTATACAATTTATTCAGGATTAATTTTTCAACAATATTTACGTTATGTTGCATAATACTACCCGGATTTGTTGTAATATTATATTTCATTAATTAATGATGCAAATAAATTAACCTTAATAAAAATTCAATTCTTGAAGAGCATTTTCATTAAAGATTTAATTACATCTCAATTAACATTTAACAGCTTAGAAATGAATTAATTTTTACGCACTCACAAACTAAGTTCCTTAACATAATAACGCATGAGCAAAAATGTAAATGTCATGAAGAACCTTTAAAAAATTTAGAGGTTATATATATAAAATATCAAATTTCATATTACAGCTAATTGCCTCATATACATTAACAATATATATTTTATTTTTTAAATAGATTAGCCAAATATTTTGGTTTTTAATAATAGTTTACTAAATTACAATAATATTATAATTATATTTTTAATATTTTAAGTAGCTTAGTTATGATAAATCAATTTACAAAAATAAAAAACCTAGATCATATCAGTTTAAGAATTAATAAACTTCCTATTAAAAAATATTACAATAACATTAAATTTTGGCAAATGTATAAATATCAACGTTATAATATCAGTCAATACATAATTTAGAATTTGTTATCTCTATCTAAATCGTGAGCAATTTATTTATATAAAAATATATTTAAATTAAAATAAATAAATATTTAATCGAATTGTGAATTGAACTATTTATAAAATGCATGAGATATTTTCTAACTGTGTGCATGTATTCTCTTGATGTCCAGCGCTCAAACTGGATTTCATAACTTATAATGAGAATTTTTATTATTTATCAAGTAATCAAGTAAATTATAATTGTTTATCGTAACAAAAGGTTCGCTAATTCAGTGTTATTTCATAATCAAAATTTGCAAAGTAAAATTTAAAAAATGTATGAAAGATCGTTGTCCTCCCATCTTGTTACGAAAGTTATTCCAAACGCATTTAACTCTAATATACCCTACAACATTAATTTAATTCTGTATTCGATTAAACTTACATTATTACAAGATTTTTTTACTTTCTTCATCAGGCTATATATTCTATCTTTTTGCTAATTAAGAAATTCCCATGATTAATATAAATAATAAATCACTATTAATGAACTTTGCAAACATTCAATTTCCTTAATCTGATATCACAATTACGCAACACTAAAAATCTAATCAATCACAAATAAATTTAGTGCAATTTTTGTATATTTTAATAACTAATATTTCAATTTGAAATAGATTTTCTAAGATAAAACAAATTCTTATTAAAAATTCAAGAGGAAATAAAATTTTGTTATGTAATTTCTAAAGTCACAGCTGATATTAAAATTTTAAATAACTTTTACGGAGATTTGTAGGTCTTTTCTAAATTCTTCTTCCTCCATATTCTCTTCAGTGATGATCTATTTGCAAAATGTTGTATGCGGCTCATACACAATAGCACCGTCTCTTTTCTTCTTCGGTGAAGCTACATTAGGATCTTCCGTTTCTGTTTGCTCTTTTATTGTGGTGATTTCAATCCCCTTTTTTGAAGATTTGTACTTTTCTTCATGTTCTGAATCAGTTGGCGTGGGTTCCAAAAATATCTTCGCGATGCTTTCATTTTCTTTCTTCGGCACGTTGTGATCAAACTTCTTCAATGAAAGTGGGATTGTTTCGTTCATGGAAAGGAGTTCAGGGACATGGTAAATTAGCATATCAGGATTTTGTCCTGTATGGAATATTTTTTGGATCCGTATGTTCCGCTCTCCCTCTGTAATATTTTTTCTAACAGGTACAGCAAGCATTTGATTGTTTACTAAAGACAATTCTGGAGTTTGTGATGAAGATTTTAACAGCTCTTCACCATGAACCAAGTCGACGTGGCGCTGATAGTTGCTCTTCTGCTTAAATGCTTTGGGACAGAAATTACAGAAGTGGGATGGAGGTTTGTTACACTCGTTCAGGTGACGTTTCCAGCTGCTCTTAATTTTGTAAGATTTTCCACAAGAATCGCAGATATAGAACTTATCCGAATCGGAGGCATTCTGTTTTTCCGAAGTTGACGGTAGAATCGATGTTAGCAACTTTCCGAGGCCTGTGGCATACAGAAAGCAGAATGAACTAGGTATTAATTTAAGTATATATGATTAATAAGGAAGGTTTTCATACTCAGTTAGCAGAACACAATTTTCTCCGTCTATCTTGCATGAGCAAAATATAGCATACCTCCTCGACTGAGGAAATGAAAAAACAAATGAAATTTATGCAGTATACTATCGCTATATGTGTATGTTAAAAGAAAGGGAATGAAAAAACAAAGATCTTAAATTAAAATTTTTCTCACTTAAGATAGTTAAGAAGAATTGTATGATGCATCGTTCGTATGAAAAAATATCGCGCGCAAGTTTTAAGCAAAATAGGTGACACTACACGAGCCTTTCTTGCTACTTTGGCTTTCTTAATGCGATGAATATCGGTTCGTGTAGAGATCGCCTAATTTACTTACTTGTTGTGTAAATTATAAATAATGTGGAAGTTAATTATTTACAACGTGAAACAGTATATGCCAGTGCAAAAAGTCTCACTAGGTGAATAATTTATTTGCATAACGTATTGAATGATATTTTACATTACAAGAGCCAAAAACTCGGTCTAATGCTGGGATTTTGAGATCGGAATGATGTATTATACTATTTTTACACTCAGTTAGCGAAATACAACGTTCTTTAACTATTAAAGGTATAAAAAAAATATCAAACGACATGTATATGCAACATACATGTAAGTATATAGCATATAGTAATATCTATATTGTATTTGATTTATAGCATAAAATAACATTTTTCTCCTTTACGACAGTCATAGAATATTATATTTTGCCCTCTTCGTATGAAAACATATCGTACGCAATTGTGACAAAAATAGGTGACACCGCACGAGTTTTTCATCCTGAATTTCCTTTAACATCCTCAATTCACTCAGACCACAATATCGACTTGTATGAGAAGCACCTATTTTGCTTACTTGTCTCATATATTATTCCATTTTTTATTAAAAATAAAAATGGCAAATTTTGTCACATAATGGTATTATAAATTAGAAAGCTATAGAATATTAAATGCCCAAGTATAAATTTTCTTTTATCTAATTGTGTATGCCGTATGCAGAAAAAGAAATTTTTACTAGTATATATAATATTCCAATTGCCAATATGAACATTTATTTTCTTAAAATAAAGTCTGAGTGTATTAATCAATATGTATTATGTATATTTACAATTTAAAATTATCTTAGAACGAATTAATACATGATTAAAGAAAGATTAAATAAGAATCGTAAAGATAGATGTTTATATTAAGAAGAAGAATATTATAGTGTAAGGAAATTAAGTTTATAGACACATGTTGATACATATGGATATATGAATGTATGAATGTATTGGGTACTGAGATAATGTATAGAATGAAAACAACATAGAAATTTTGATAGTCTGTTAAAAATGTGTAAATGTAACAAAGATTTTGAAGAATATTTCAATTACAAATATATTAAATTTACAATTTATACTTCATTTTTTATAAAATTCTTTTATATAAGCTATGTCGTTTAATGTAAATGAAATTGATATGTACATCTGTATTTTGTTAAGGACATTTTTAACAGTAGTTTATCGTTAATGTTTTATTTAAAAAATTGCTTAGCACAGTAAAACGAATTATATTTCTTTCTTAAATTTCTGATAACAAAATATTTTTGCAAATCTCGAGATCTATCCAGATTTTTAGTAATGTTGTCATTCTGATATCTTCGTTGCTGTAACATCTTCATATTGTATAAATATATTTTAAATATATTTAAATATTTTTTGAAGAAGAGCTAAGGGTTCATATAAAAATTCTATGAAATCAATTTTTTTACATACGCTTTCTTATATAAATATAGTAACTTGCAAAATTTTGAAATAGTAAATAGATTATGAGATATTACATAATAAATAATAGAACTCGTTACAGCTAATTATTTTTAAATATGTTAAACAATAACGTATGAAATACTGCTTTCCGACATACGCATACTTAAGCAGTAATAATTATGGTGAATCTAGAAGTACTTGCATATTTATCACAGTAATACCATGTTATTGCATACAATTTCAATTATGTTATTTTATTATATTATTGTTTAAATTTAAATTCTTTCAAATGAAACTAAATTTTTACTTACATTTTTAATCTTTTCCAAATAACTTTTTTAAACAATTTTAAATTACAATTTTATTTTCAGTGAACTAAATAAAATCTATTAAAAACTGCAATTATATTTTTCTATAATCTTATATAATGTCAATAATATCACTTTTTTTAACAATAAGATAAATATAACATTTTTCTAGCAGTAACGTAACAAATTGGTCTAGCTTCGATCGTTAATGCTAATCTATAATTTTCGTTTTTTTCAGTATCCGTAAGTTGCATAAAAAAATTTCTGTTGTCATCGACAAAGATTTATTCTAATGCAAGACATTATCTACAATCTCTATTCCATCTAAGACGAATGAAATACAGCAATTTTTTAAATCTTGTTTCTCTATTTGTTGCCGATATTAATACTGAGCAAATCATCACAACTATATATATATATATATATATATATATATATATATATATATATATATGTATATGTATATGTATATATGTATACATACATACATATATATGAGCTAGAAAATCGAATTTCTAATTTAAATAGAAACAAAATAATTGGGTTGAAACAAAAACTTGGAAGATACCATTTCATAATTGACAACCTCGTCGAATATCTCAGTATGTCGGTTGGGAAAATCTGGATCTCAACTAATTAAATATGCTTACTTTCTGAATAAAACCTCAACACAATTGATATATGCCTAGAATAAATATACATCAAGATTTTTAGAGCCTTAGATAAGTTCTATATACAATTCTGCTTTGAATAATTTGAAATTCCTTATCGAAATATATTTAGCAAGTGTTTGCAATTTAAAGTAAACCTGTGAACAAAATTTGAATTAGTTTAATTAAATCAATATTTTGAATACATATATTGTATATGTTGAGTAATTTGTATATTATAACATATCATATAGTAATAAAATAATCAAGTGACATTTGTATTTGATTATATAAATTCGTTAAAATTTTATTCCTCAATGTTTATTTCCTAAAAAAACAAATACCGCCGTTTTAAGAAAAATAGAATTTAAAAGAATTATACTAAAGCAGTCGAAAAAAAATTTGGGCTTCTTTAATAATAAAATGTTTAATCCATATAAAAAACATTAAATTGGGCTTTGCATTGTTCTTATTGAGTTTTATCGGTCTAGTTCCATGTGAATGAGTCTCACTCTAATATTTAAAATTATATTTAATTAATAGCATATGTATTATTAAAATAAAATACATACATAATTATTACAATTATGTAAAAATTAATAATATTAATGTTAAATATTTAGTAATATATATTTAATAATATTACACAGTTTTTCATAAAGTTCTTAAATTGTAAGTCATAAATTCCTTAGAACCAAACCTGCATAACTAATAAAGATTCTGTTTGCTAAAAGACGGTTATAATAAAAAATTATATAAAACATGTCGCCTTACCAACGATCGAATGGTGTAAAATACTATCAAATAGTAAATAAAAACACTTTAACTAATACCTGGAAATGTGAATTTTTTAAAATCTTCATAGCAGCAAGACAAATTTAATAATTCTTCATGTATTTTAGCTATATATCAACATATATTTCAATTCATAGAATATACATTAATATTATACATTGTAAAATAACTTTTAAATATTTCCATAAATTTTAAAACTGTCAATAACTAATTAATTGAACGATTTTGGAAGTTAAAAATAAAAATATACATTTACTGATTATTGTATATAGATCAAATATAATTATTTAAAAATAGAAAATTTATCAACTTCATTGCTGAATATTGTCTTCATATGATCACCTTGAGTTTGATTGATAAATAATGTACCAATGCATTCATATATATATATATATATATATCAATATTGTAATACATAAATTCATAAATGAGAAAATAAATTTGAAAATTACTAAGTTATTTTATTCTTTATCTATAAAATTGTTGACATAGTGACCTGTTGCTCAATATATTATATAGAGGTGTAAAACTTTCATTTTATAATTATTGTAATTATTCTATGCTAGAAATATAATTGTAGAAACTATGTTAAGAACTTTACAAATGCAATAACTACTCAGCAGATTTACTAATTGAGATGAAACACTCATTAGATTGATGGAATAAAATTAAAGGCACTAAGTAAATGTGAGCCAGATACAGTTCAGATAATAAGCGAAAACTTACTGGCATTATTATATTAGTAATAAAATCAATACAAAGAAGGAGGATATTGACTAAAATTTGAGAGGTTGACTAATAGTAAATGTGTATTATGTAACACATAATAACAAGTATGCTATAATATTTAGAATATATATATATATATATATATATATATATATATATATATATTTTATAAACCTATTTATAGAAATATATCCCGATATTAAACATTCATGGGAATTTCTTCTAAGTTATTTAGGAATTACATTAAACTTTGAAAATCCATTGTTTAAATTTCGAAAAATTCTAGAATATCATTTACAGACTTCAAATTTGTAGCTATACTTAAATCTACACACACACACACGTACACGTACACGCACACGCGCGCGCGCGCGCACACACACACACACACACAAATTGAAATAGCCACTATAGACGTGATTCGGATGTGTATTCGAAATTATATTATGCCTTTAATAAATGCATAATTTTCCAATAATATTTTGGTATTTAGCATAATATTATTTCAAAGATATTTACTATTACACATTATTAATTATTACTGATTTTAAAATAGAAGCACTCATACAAATACAGTTTGTGTAGGCCATTTTCATTAAACATTTAACTATATCTTTTAAAATTTCAATAGGTGAATAGACTGTCTTATCCATTCTTTAACTTATTTTCTTATAGGTACTGATCTGAATGCCATAAATAATCGTTTAAAATTCAGAGGATATAGTACAAAAATACATATATAAAATATCAAATTTCGTATTGTAATTATTTTCAATGTTTTAAAAATATATATTTTATTATTCCAAAAAGATTATCCAAACGATTAGTAATAAAAATTTGCTAAATTGCGATATTATCATAATAAAAAATTGATGTTTTAAGTAGCTCAATTACAATAAATCGACGTACAAAAATCGAAAGTAAAGTAATGCCAAAATTTAGGAAAGGAACAATTTCTAATGAAAAGAATTACAATACAATGAAATTTTTATAAAATTTTAAATGTCAATATCAGAATATCAGTCAATACTTAACTTGAGAATCTTACAAAAATCGTGAACAATTTAATTCTATCAAATATGATATATTCAATTTAAAAATAATAACGATTTAATCTAATTACGAAACAGTCAAATTTATATATATATATATATATATATATATATATATATATATATATATGTAATATATGTAATATATATATATATATATATATATATATATATATATATATATATATAAAATAATCACGATTATATTTAGTTTTTCGATAAATAAGAAGAAATTCCCATGGCTAATATAAATAATTTGTCATCCATTAATGAAAAGTTTTCAAAAATTCGTTTTCCTTAATCTACTATCACAATTACGCAAAATTAATATCTGAATAAATCACAAATTAATTTAATATAATTTATATATACGAGTACTTGATTAATTAATTTAAAATTTCGAATTTAAAAAACATCTTTTCTGACAAAATCGATTTGCATGAAAAATTCAAAAGGAAATATCATTTTCTTATTTAATGTCTATAGTTATTAGATATACTAATATTTTAAATAACACCTGCGGAAAAACAATTAAAGATAATCTATGAAACCGTATTGAATTTAAGATACTTTTTAGAGCCTTCTTTGCCAGAATCATCTTCAGTGACGATTAATCTTCAAAACGATGTCTGAGGCTCCTACAAAATAGCACCATCTCTTTTATTCTTCCGCGAAGTTACATCATCATTATCTTCAAGTTCTGTTTGTTCTTTTATTGTAGAAATATCAACACTCTCATTCGAGCATTCGTGCTTTTCTTCGCGTTCCGAATCTGTCGATGGGGTGGCTGACAGAATTATCTTATTGATTCTTTCGGTTTCTTTCTTCGGCACGTTGTGATCAAACTTCTTCAATGAAATTGGAATAGGATCGTTCATGGCAAGGAGCTCTGGGAGCTGGTATATCAGCATATCAGCGTTCTGCCCGGTCTCGTATGGCTTTTGAGTAGGCAATTTTCGTTTTCCGTCAGCAACAATGTCTCCGTAAGGTACCGCAAGCGGTTGGTCGAGTGATGATAAGTACAGTTCTCGAGCTAGAAGTGACGATTTCATCGATCCCCGGTATTTACTGGCTTTTACGGTGTGCGTTTTTTTTACATGGCGCTCATAATTACTTTTCTGTTTAAATGCTTTGGGGCAGAAATTACAAAAGAAGGATGGGGGTTTATTACACTCGAAAACTTCATGACGCTTCAAACTGTTCTTGTTTTGATAAGAATTGCCACACGTCTTACAAGCATAGGGCTTCTGCTTCTCCGATGTTGAAGGCAGATTTGATGTTAAAAGTGCTCCAAGACCTGAAGGATAGAAAAAGCATAATGAACGAAGTATTAGTTTGAATGCAGTAGAATTGATAATTGTGTTTTAATATTTTATTAAGTGTTAAGAGTTTGATATTTTTCTGACTAATTACTATCATATATTAGAAAACCATTGCACGCTAAATGTCTCAGTAGAAATTTCTTTCTTTAATCTGTTAACTTGGATCGAAAATGTAAGGCATACTCGAATATTATCTAACATTTTAATTATTCATATCAACAGTTAAATCTTAATATTAAATTTAATGGACCTTCAGCGTGTATTTTAATTTTAAAATATATAATTTTAACATTGTCCTAAAATTTTGTAGCATATTATTGAGTAATATTAAGGGCTGCTTTGGGCGCAGTCTCTTTAATGCCATGAAATCATTTACTTTTAGGTTACTGCCAAGCTGACATGACAATAAGACTGCTCAAGAGGTCAAATGAAATTTCGACTATTTCAATATTATCAAAGTGATCGCTAAAAATGCATACTGAAATTTTGGAGGCAGAGATATTATTATTACTTACTGTAAACAATACTTATCTCTACCCAATCATAATAAATCTATACTATATACTATACAGTATTGTAAAATGATAATGGCGAAAGAGGACGTCAACAACAATTTATAATTTTTTAAAAATGTGACCAATTGTTAGAAATAACTAAAACACTAGTGTTCTAATGAATTCGTAAAATAACACGTTCAATATTAAATTCAATATGAAAATTTCTATCATTATACGTATAATGATCAACAATATCTATATTTCTTTTCTTGTATATTTTATGTCTATTGAACATCTCTTGTACAAACGAGAAAGTATCTTCAGCTGATGTAATTTAGAATTAATAAGAGTAATTATTAAACTCATTTAAATGTGGAATTAAGTGAGTTGGTAGACTTTGAAATTTATCTATGTAATGAAGAAGAAATCTTTAGCAATAGTTCTGAAAAGAAATCTTTGAAAACTCATGATTAATGTAAATATATTACATCGTAGGTAAAACAATCATAATAGATTAGAAATACTGTAAAAAAACGTAAAATATATGTTCTGTAAGCTACTGATGTTGGATTAAAAGCCACACAAAAGAATGCATCTCAATAAATTCTAATTAAATTTTTCTTCTCTAATGTTTTTATTAATATATGGTTGTTTCAAAATGATCAATTTTCTAAACATTTGCTTTTCGAAAATAATTTGACCTTTATTGACAGTACAATTTTTTTTTCTCCTTATTCTTCAAAAACATCTTCAATGTTGTTCTTCAATGTTGGTCTTCAATAATGATATCAATTTTAATACTCGAATTTTTCTTCGAAATATTTAATATCTTCATAGGCTGCTGTTCGAATGAACTTTTGTGGGTCCTAAAAAAATAATATATTATGTTCGTAAAAAATATAAAAAGATAATTTCATAACAATATTTTTATAAAAATTATTTAGTAAAAATTCTGATACTCGTAGTTATTACAATAGTAATAAATCACCTCATAATCTGTGAGCTACTTTATTTTTCTCTACTTTTATATTTATCTTCGTTTTACAAATTTTACTTCGTTTCATGATATTTAGTACAGTTTTAGAATTTAATTTTCCTTAGATTTGATCTTTCTTTAATGAAAATACATTTATATTAATGGTCATGAATTTCTTTTAATTGTAGAATTTAAGCTAAAATTTTCTCACTCGAAACTTGCCTTTTTCTTTAAATTAACATTTACGTAATTTTTTTAGAAAGATATAAAGTGTATCATTAACTAAATAATAAAAATATCTCACAGCTCATTATTTCATTTATATAATCAATATTGCCTATAAATTTATATCATAACACGATGCACTATTTTAGATTAATTAATGTATATATTTTTGTTCTAATTCTTACCTTTATAATAAGAGACAAAATGGTTTATCTTATTATAATAGGTGTAAGAATTATATTGAATTTAACATCTTTAAATTCTATTTTTAAATATATTATATGCATATATATATATATATATATATATATATATATATATATATATATATATATATATATAGAATTCTTTAATTGTATTGCTTATAATGTTAAAGGGGAAGGAACTAGAATCAATTTAAAGTGTTCACAGTTACAGCTTTATTAAAAATAATTGACTCAATATCTTCTACATTATGTTAAAAATTTCTTATTATTTATATAGGATTCAAAATGAACCCTGTGAAATTCTTATCGAAAACATATTATTTTGAGTAGTTCTCTAAAAACATATATTTTAAACATTTATAACTTATAAATTAGATTATGGAATGGATGCGAAGTCTGAAAAATTGAATTTTCTTAATTTCTCTCATTCTACCACAATTCTAAAGAAGTACATAAGCTTCCGTTTCTTTACGTAGCTCAACATACATCTGGAGACAAAGTGCATAAAATGTCACATAAAATCGAAGTTTGAATGATTGTACTTTTAACTTGCTTCATTTTTATTGCGTGTAGGCTTCATATAAAGTCTGGGTCCAAAAATTTATAATAATCATTATCAACGATGACAAATGAATCCGTTCATAGCTAATTTGTAATATTTTGCTTTGTTTACTTCATTAAACTAGTGGCTCCCCTTTCGCGAAGGTCTGAAGCTTCTTATAGTTCTAAAATCTCAATTTATCAGACTTTTCGCTGACTTTGCTATAAACGTTATGAAGATGAGAGTGCAATCATTTTCTATAAGAATTATGCAAGAGTCTCGAGACAACAATCCATTTTAAGTATAGGGCTTCAAGATTAAAAACTGTTATTGATTTTGTCTCGTCTTTGTTGAAATCCTACTGCAATACGAAGATAATACGGAAACAAACTTTCCGAAAGAAGATCAGCCCAAGTTCAGGCAAGAAAATCCTATAAATTACTTATTTTAACAAGATCTTACAAGATTATTGATATAATTAAATTTATTTTCATAATCTGCAAATAAATTTAGAGTTGTTTTAAATAAATTTCAATTTCAAATTCAATGCAATCTTAATATGTCAATTTCTTCTACCGTTAAATATAATTAAATATAAATTCTTTAACATATATTTACATGAAAATAGATTTCTACGATTTTATTTGTTTTCAATACTCCTATTTTTCTTTTTTTTTCTTCAAATATGTTGCTTATATAAAAATATTTCAATTTAATAATTTTATTAGATTTTCTATGAAATTCAGATGACGTTTTCTCCTTTATGATTGAACTTCGTTTTAAATAAAAGATATTTTTAAAGAAAGTTTTGGAAAATTCTCGAATACTCCAAAAGGCTTGGATAACTATAAACTCTTAATTATTAACATTCACAAAATAATTTAGTTTTTAAATTATTCAAATGTTTTTTTTTTAAATAGTTCTTAATTGTGACACTGTGAAAGTGTTAATATTTATAGATTTCTAGTAAATCGCAAACAACAAGGATTGCAAGTGAGAAATCGGTGATCCCCATCACAGAAAATAAAAGCTATCCAAAAAAAATTCAAGGTAACAATGGACCGTTTGTTAGATCAACAGGGATTGCATTCTACATTGATTCCGACACAAATGTGAAAAACATCAAAATAGATTTGAAGGGTAATTTCTGCCCATAAACTTGAACTTTTACCGATATACTAATTAATCGCGTCTGATAATTCTATAAAATTTCAGTTTTAACCAAATCAGCATACGACACGTCCGCAAGCTCATTTATTCGTTAAATAATCTTACTTATGAATCGGAATTAATTTTGATGATTTAAAAGAATTTTTTACCTTAATTTCTAAAATGAATTGTACGAACTATCATTCACGTATGCAATAACTATTGTCTACCGAAATTAAATTTTTGTTGAAAAGTTAAGTAGTAAAATTATTTTTCCAATTAAAATATTCACCAATAGACCCTTTCTTTCTAATATCAAGACATTATCTATAATATGGTATTACTAATAATTGAAACAAAATTTTCAACGATAAGACAAAATCTCGACTTAATCATAATATTTAACACAAATAAGATATATATTTACTTAATTTCGTGAAGCCCTGTGTTTCAAGAACCAAAAACTTATATAATCTAAGTATAATAATCTTATACAAAGTTAATCGTTTACAAAAATGAAAGAGATAATATGGTATTAAATGAATAAAATGAACCATCGTTCTCTTAATAGCGCTAGGACTAAGGCGTAACATATTATTACTTTTGTTGAAAAGTTACAGTAAATATCTATTTTGTCATGTTAATTGCGAAATTAAATTGATAGTATTACATTAAAAAATTTCAATCACTTTTTTAAATCACAATTTTTTCCTAATATAAGAATTTACAATGTTTTTACAAAATTTACATTTTTAGAATTATTTACAATTTTAATGTAATAAACATTTGTTAATCAGTAAATATCACCATTTTTTAAATATCCTAAAATTTGTTTCCTCTTTAAAATTAAATAAATATTTCTCAATTAACACTACAAAAAATAATCGCCTAAGCTATAGACCGGCTCTGGTATAGACTACTTTAGCACAAACACGTGCACATAAAGCAAACAAATTTTCTGTTAGTAATCAATGCCTTACAGTATAAGTAGAATAAAAGCTTAAGTATACTAATCACAAGTGAATAATCTACGATGCAATCACATAAGCTTCAGAAGCTGAATATCTTCTATTAGTTAATCTGCCTTCTTCAACCGATGTTCTTCTATCTTGATTCGATTCTCCTTATTCTTCATGCTATTATATCTTGAATAACGCATCTTATGTAGAATTAAAGTATTTAAACAATTTTCGGTCGGTTTAGGATCTTCATTGATGATCTTCAATTAGTTGATTCTTCTCTGTTGACCTTTTCTTCTTTTTTGATTATCATTCAGTTGAAAATGTATTTTTATATCTTAAGATATAATTTATGGAGAATTTACGGAAAAGAGGTTCTTTCCGAAACACTGTAAAATTGCACACAAAAGAAAGCTGATTATTTATTTTCAAATATTTTGCCATAACTGCAAAGGTTTTTATTTAATATTGAAAGCCGAATGTCAATAGTATGCATAGAAAATTTATTATCTAAATACATAATAAAATTAAAACATAATAAAGTCAAATTTGTTATCAAGTAAATAAATTGAATTAACGAAAAAATATTATATATCGGTACTCATATTATAGTTCAAGATCGCCGTTAATTAGCTAACTTAATTAGCTAAATCTTCTACTCTTCGTAACATTTTTGAATCCGTCCAATGGTTATTTGTTTCAATTATATTAATAAATGCAACAGAAATGCATTTGTTGTAGTTCAGAATAATCTTACATACAACAGTATAAAATTTGAACTTAAAATGGTTTTCTATCTACATAGATTCGGCAACATCATGTTATCGTGTTATGTCAAATTACATCAATAAATTTTAAATTACTTGAAATAACAATAAATTAAGTATTATTCGAGATTCGCGTTAATTAGGTTTAAAATTTTTTGTAATAATGAATAATTTAAAAAAACATTAACATTGAACAAATATAACATTTCAAAGAATGAACTAAAATACTTGCTACAGATTTTTCTTGTAAAAAATATGAATATACAATTATGTAGGGAAAAGCTGGCTCCGTGTCAGGACACACGAAGGTGGCAAAAACTCCTTTTTGAGAAAAAGTGTGCGTATTCAATTTAATATGTGTTTAAATTCTAATTTAAATATTATATATATATATATATATATATATATATATATATATATATATATATGTATATATGTATGTATAGCGCGCGCGCGCGCGCGTGTGTAGGTGAGAGGGTTGGTGTAAAATATAGATAACATTATCGGAATAATAAGTTGTCTGGCTGCGGACTTACTTGGGCTCCGTGGAAACACTGCGACCTCGGCCACGGCCGTAGACACGCACGTTCTCCTTGTGCTGAGTGCGCATATGGCGCTGGTAGCTGCAGCGCTGGCTGAAGCGCTGGTTGCAGTAGTCGCAGCGGTGCCTGGGTGGTACGCCACAAACGTCGCGTAGGTGACGGGTCAGGGAGCCCGGCCAACTGTAGACCTTGCCACACTTCGGGCACGAGAAGACCACCGACGAGGAGGATGAGGGGCGCGCAACGAGGCCTATCAATCATCCAAAAAGAGGAAATTTTTTTTTATTTTCGTGCTTACTTCGTCGATTTGACCATTGGGCGTACACACACACACACACACACACACACACGCGCGCGCGCGCATTTACTTTTTGTGCTGGTTGATGAAACGATGGCCAGTTACAACAGATGTGCTTCGTGCAGAATAAGAGAAATTACAAATTTTTACTTTTGTAACGTGTGATTGTGGAATTAAGCGCAGACATATAATCTATGAAATTGGTGTATTGGTTGTGCTATTTCAAGGTGTGCACATTGTACAAACTATCAAATTGGCCTTTAACCTAATGTTTTTACATTCGAGTCGGGTGATCCTATGGGATTTATTATCTATCAACATTACGAATAATACGGATGCTCGTAGATGGAGTAAAATTTTGTGATTGATATAAGAACATTTAAGAACGCGTATATGATAAAAAGAGAAGGGATCGACGGACATAGACCGGGTGAAATCAATTCGGCAAAGCAATCGAACCAATAAACTTAAGCTTTTTGATAATAGACGAGGAATGAAGAACAAAACATGGCGTGGAATCATTGATGGTACAAAGTATAAAGTCATCGATGCCGCACATAGCTTGTAGGAACAGGAACTAGACGCGTCAAATTTTATATATATTATTGAATCCATTTGTACAAGTAAAACTTATAATTGAAAAATATGTCTACGTCTACGCATAAAAGCTAAACGATTTTACAATATTAAATTAATAAATATTTTTAGCGATCTTACAGTCTATAATATATATATATATATATATATATATATATATATATATATATATATATATATATATATATATAATCATGACAGTCAGACTGCCCTTGTATATAGTTACTCCGAAGAATTCTTTGGGAAAATATAAAGAAGGACAATCTGACTGTGATTATTTTAGTTAATATATTATATTATAAGAATGCTAAGACCGATAATAATATTTATTAATTTAATTTAAAACAGTCGACAGAAGTTCAATTTTTAATTTTAATTTTACAATATCTATATGTGTTTAACGTATGCAAATTGCGTTGACTAGATAGAGAAAATAGTAGATTTTCTTTGATTACCATTTAGCATCAATTCACATTGTTAATGCGCACGCAATTGTTAATATTTTTGTTTAAATATCTATATAATTTAGAATAACCCAATCACCCTTGTTAAGTGGTATCAGACTACAGTTGACACTACTCGCATTATTTTCATAATGGGAAACTGTTAAGATTTTATGAATGAATCGTATGAATAGAATAGCGTGAAAAAACTCACAGCAGTACATTAATTATTACTGTAGATAGGCAATTAGAAGAAACCCGCGTATCTATGATGGATTATAACCGCCACCAAAGGGATTTTCATACAATAACAATATCTCTATAAGGTTCTATTCAAATTCAGTAGTTAAAAATAAACATGTTCATATTTTATTTCAAGCTTCATGGTTTTTTATTGAGATTTCGTAAAAACTAATGTTTTTTTAATAATCAAATCGTCGAAACTATGTGTGAAACAAGTTAATTAATAAATAATTGAAATGATTATGAATTTATTAATGTTTGCTCTGGAATGAATTTATTTTGGTTTTCATGCTTATATACTTTTTCTAAATGAATAATGCATGACACTCAACGATGAATCTGAATGTTTATAAAACTAAAAGTAACGATCTGAAAATAATATAATTTTAAGAATTATTGGCTCCTACAATTTGCTTTCGTACTTACCTCGTATAAATTTTATGTTAAAATTCATAATAAATTCTGAGTAATAGTGAACCTGTAAAAAAACATTTATATTATTAGAATAATGTGGAAATAGCCTAGAAATTACTGACAATCATATAATTAAATGTTTTTCAAATGGGCATGTTGCATTTTAATAATTACATGAATATGTTTTATCAAATTAAACTGTTGTATTAGATTACTATAAACAAAGTAATTAAGTTTAGTTGTTCAGTTTATTATTTGATTTTTGTCTGATATTTTGATTTAATAAATTCTCTTGTTAAATAACATAATTTTTAGTATTCTTATTACATATAAATTTTAAGAATGCGAAACGTTAACATTTCCTACAATAAACTATCGATATATCTGTCGTGATTTATATTAAATTATTATTATTTTCTAAATATTATTTTCTAATAATTATTAAATAATTATTAAAAATTAATGAGGACATATATAATACACTTAAAATTAAAGGCAAATGAATATGAATTAATCGAAAAGACCTTCGGCCCTGCTTCTTCAATAATTTTATTTATAAATACTTTTAATTGTATTATTAAGACTTATATAATAAAGAAAGAGAGGCATTTAAAATAGTACTTTCGTTATTATACAAACTTATTTGTATAAGCCTTTTCTTTACACTTAAGATTGACTTTTTCCCTTTTTTACATAATAGCAACTATATACTTCAAATAATCACCATCAGACTTATTACGCTGTAGTCTCATATACGTATCCTATTATATAGGTAAATTATTGTTCTTAGTTTGTATATGCATACTACTCATTTGCTTTTGTAGATATTATTGGACTTGGGGACAACCAACAAATAGTATTTTCATTGCGGTTGATAATATTTCGAAAAAAGGTCTTCTTCAATTGCTTTAGATACAGCTAATCGATAATTATCCATCATTGAGAATAGATTTTCCCTGAATAATATCCAAAGTAAATATTCCTCCTCTAGAATGCCTGTTCAGACCCAATTATTGTTGGGAATAAAAGAAAGAAAGAAAGAAAGGTCCAGGAAAGCGTGCCATTTTCGGCTCTCTTCTCTTATTTTATTGTTATAGACGTTGTTCTAGACGTAGGCGCTGATGGATCTCTGATGCCTGCGTAAATGCTAGGTTCACCTAAAGCACTTGCCGCACTGCTGGGAAGCGAAGCGCGGCATTATCTTGTAGTCCTCGCGTAAGTGCCGTAAAAGCGAGGTGCGCCACGCGAACCACTTCTCGCAATTGGGACACTGGCACGCGGTGGACCGACTGACGCCACCACTGCCGTCGACCGTCAGGAATTCGATGTGGGCGTTGTCGGCCTCGCCGGTCGACCAATGATACAGCGGTTCGCCGTCCTCTGCAAGGAGAGAGAGAGAGAGAGAGAGAGAGAGAGAGAGAGAGAGAGAGAGAGAGAAAGGAAGATAGAGAGAATTGAGAATGACCATTGAGTTTTGCACGAGGACGGAGAACGGGAGCGGGAGGGGTGGAAGATAAGATGGGTGTACACAAACGCACGTTCACGCGCGCGCGCGCACGCATACACATGCACAGCAATTCGCACAAGCATTCACTGAACAGAAGACCCTTTATGGGGTCACGATTGCATTATGATGAGACGTCCCTGGAAATGGTCCCTACAAACACGATTGATTACAGGACGGAACTCGCGAAGCTTGCGTTGAAAAGTTAAAAAGTTTGTTGATTGTCGCCGTAACTATATATGGCAATGGTACATTCTTTGATCAACAACGAACTTTAGCAAGTAAGACTCGCGAAACTCGGAGGGAATTCACCTTTGACATATACAAAGAATGAGAAAGCAAGGACGAAATTACAAAAATTAAATCACACAGGTGTGGATTTCTATTGAAAGTTTTGTCCAATTCATCATGGGTTAAGAAGAAACTGAAGGAATACTTTTTGGTGGTCTTGAATAATCTAATGGGCTAGAAAGGAATGGGCCATTCACAAATATTACTTAAAATTAAAAATAATTCTTTGCATTATACTCTGACCTCAAACTCATGAATTTAATTATGTATATATTTATTTCTGTATAAATAATAATATATAAATGTTTAAAATGAAATATAAAAGTTTTTTTATCTCCTTCCGTTTTTCTGTCAATATTCAAACTTTTTTAATGTATTTCATGCTGCAAAAACATTGATTTGTTAAACTGTATATCATCTATCATAAATATTTATTCACTATAGCTATAAGAGATTATTTGTTCATTTTTACTCTACTCGATAAAAAATTTAGTTAGTACCTAGTAAAAAAATAATTTTAATTGATGCTAGGATCATCCGGGATCACAGGCGGAGCTGTAGGTGGGCAAATGTGGAGTGGCGAAGAGGTAGGGCTTAATATAAAACAATAATAATAAAATACACACAAACATACACGCGCGCGCGCGCATAGAGATAGATATATGTCGATAGATAGCTATATATGGAAAGGCAAGATTGGGAAATAAGTACTAAGCATCACTAAGCTGTGTGAAAACCAAATTTAAAGAAGGGCTTATTGAAATAGTAATCTTAAAATTTTATCTGTAACTTAATGCAAAGAAATCAAGAAAATTGTTTGGTTACACATAAGTATCAATAGACTGATTTAAAAACCATAACAATTACTTCGAAATTGAGCTTAAAATCTCCAAAAAAGTTCTCTGCTGATTCCTGAAAAATTATATTTAATAAATATTTTTTAGGATACAAATCTCATAAATTTTAAAATATTACAATTCTAAAAAATTGCTCCATACATCTAGATGTGATTGATCAATTGTTCGACGTGGACTAATTCTGTAAGATTGCTAAAAGTTCTTCGTAAAAATCTTGGCAGCAAATAAAAATATTATAAGAAAACATTTTGAATCACGCATGGAAAATCAATTCTCCAAAATACACTGTAAAGATCCAAAGAGCAATCAAATAATATGTGATGGTAAGACTAGTTTACAATAACTTTCATGAAGACAAATATTTTGATAAGACCAATAAACATCCAATAAGCAAATCAGAATATCATCAAAAGTCAAACACTGAAAATTCAAAATTAAATAAGAATCGTTTAAAAAGTAGAATATAATGTTGAATGGTTTTCGCTGTAAGTGAACTATTTAATTTCTAAAAAGAAACACTGTTTAGTTTTTAAATGTTTTTTTGAGACTTAAATGCTCAAAATATACTTTCTTCAATCGTATTTATTTACAATTAATACACTTTAATTATATCTTCTTTTTAACAGAAAAATAAATACATGCTTGGGTTTGAAACAGTTTGTTCGGTTATAATTTTTAGAAATATTTTAGTATCGACTACATACTAGTTATGTCATTAATTTTTCACTCCGACTGTACAAAAAGATTTGCCTTGATTTTTAAGTCTATGATGTGTATTCAAATGTATAACTAATGCATTAATTAATTAATTTTATAAGGAATAAATATTCATCGTGAAAAATTTGAAATCGGTTCTTTAACTTTTAGCCAATGCAAATCGGGCTACTGCTAAAAGAAATTAAACAGTTGTTAAGAACTACTTATCCTTGATTTTCTAAAGCCTAAACAGAAAGTTCACAGCGTAAACCTAGATACTATTCACTAATTTAGTAACAAAAATTTAGTTTGCTTTATCAGTGATCGAATATTTGCCGGCTCAAATTTATAGCGTACTATATAAAATTCATTGTCAGCTGCACAAACGTTACAGCAAAATATATTCCGATGAGATTTACTGCACAAAACTTCAATACGATTTAAAATGCTGCCTGTAGTTGAACTTCTTATTGCATGAAAAACAGTTGAACATTGGCTTCCTTACGCACTCATACCTGAAGTGTTTAACGATCAAGGAACGGTGGTAGCATTTATTACAATTTACTGCTGACCTAAAATAGTAAATTTTTGTTAGATAGTGAATTTTTCTCAGATAAGATATTTCATACATATTATACTAAAATTTTATATAAAAACAAACATATTTTCTCCCATATTTACTTAATCCTTTATGAAATATTGTACAATACATTGTTGGAATAAAGCAATTTAAAACAAGGTTCTTCAAAATATCTCTGTTTAATAAATATAAGAGATATAAAATAATATATATATATATATAAATATATATATATATATATATATATATATATATATATATATATATATACATATATATAGGTTAAAATTAAAAATTGTACTTATGTCGACTGTTCTGAATTAAATTAATAAATATTTTTATTGGTCTTACAGTCTTTATAATATCATATATTAGTTAAAATAATGACTGTCAGACTGTCTTTGTTTATGATCACCACCATAGAATCTGAAATAAATCTAATTACTACAATAAAGTATATCAGAAATTTAAAAAGAAAAATAAAATAAAATAAATAATAAAATAAAAATAAAAAAATTATAAAAATACTTATTCTATGGTAGTAAAGGACAACCTGGCTGTCCCCACCAGCTTAAACTTAGGTCACCTTCTTGTCCGACGTTTCGAACCGCTGCAGTTCATCCTCAGGAACTGAACTGTCAGTTCAGTTAGTTAACAGTTTAGTTCCCGAGGATGAACTGTAGCGGTTCGAAACGTCGGACAAGAAGGTAATCCTAAATTTCAGGTGGTAGGGTCAGTCAGTTTGTCCTTTAATAACATAGAATAAGTACTTTTATTATTTTTTTATTTTTATTTTATTTATTATTGTATTTTTATTTTTAATCTTCTGATACAATTTATTGTAGTAATAAGTTTTATTTCAGAGTCTACGGGGATGATAATAAACAAGGACAATCTGACTGTCATTATTTTAACTAATATATGATATTCTAAAGACGGTAAGACCGATAAAAATATTTATTGATTTAATATATATATATATATATATATATATATATATATATATATGTGTGTGTGTGTGTGTGTGTGTAAATTATTAAAAAAAAATTAATTTTATATTATTAACAAAAATTTATTAAAGTAAACAATACAATGTATTAAAATTTATTTTTTGATATTATTAATATTAATATTTTTATTTTATTATATTCATATTTTTTAGATAGAAAGATATACTAAATGATTATTATAGAGGTCTGCGATGGCTCGATCGCTGAAGCGAAGGACTAGTAACTTGGTGATCCGAGTTCAAGTCCCGGTCTCGGCCGATTGATACAGGCACCGCTGTAATAATTTACATGTGCTTTGTTTACAAACACATCGCAGACCTCCGTCGCTGATTAGCACCGATATTTGAAAACATAAATAGAGCGACGTTAAATAACATAAAAAAAAAAGATTATTATAATAAATATTCTGGTGAATGTAAAGATATTTACTTGCTTTGTTGTTATAATTTACACAAATTCATGGATTACTAAATTACTTCTCAATAATACCTTTAAAAATTATTAAATTATTTTGTTCTCATTAATTATTACTTGTCATAATTATTCAACGGTATGTTCATTAAAAAATAAGAACTGTTCAGCACTCTTCTGGAAGAAAATCCTGCATATAGAAATTAAATATCTTCCCAAAAATTTAAAAACGTTTAAAATATTAGTAAAAAAGGAACTAAATTTCTATCAATCAAACTAAAAATCAAGCAAATGAGCAACGTCGTATTTCATAATTTGTATCAATTATATCGTGAATGTCATTAATTGTTGTATAAAATTTATATAAAACTAAATTAGAACATTGGAAAAACGTTTTCAAAGTACAATGATAAACATAAATTGTTCGCAAAATATATCAATTTTAATAAGCTATGCCATAAAATACATTTTGCTATTTACATTCTAAATCATATTTCTATCAGTGGCTGAAGGAACATTGTTTAAATAAAATTAATTAATATTTTCTTAAATATCGATTACGACACAATGATTTAATTTCAGTTACTTTTCATTACTCAACAAAAAATTATTTTGTATAAAACATATAAATTTATAGCATTCAATTATTTTGTAAGTATATGCTAGCTTTTGATATGAATAAATTGTTTACAACAATATTTTAAATATTTTAAATAACAGAAGGAAATATAGTAAAATATAAATACGATAAATACGAGTTAGAGTATTATATAAATATAATAAATATGAGTTAGTATATTAGACCATATATTAGAAAAAATATAAAACACCTCATTATTAATTACATGTTTTATTTAAGAAAATTTTCGTTAATCTTCCTGATTTATATAATATTTTACAAAATTAATTCAAATTAAAATAACTTTCCAATCAATTATTAAAGTAGTAATTTTAAAATTAATAAGCGTAAACGTAATCTAAGTTCATTTTAAAAGGTTCTTATAAAATTATGTTACAATGTCTTTTGATATACATTTACATATAGTAATTTACATGATTGTATCAGTGTCTATACGATTGTTCATTTCTCATAGCTTCTGGAATTGAAAACTTATGTACAATATAAAGCATTTTTATTGTGTCTTCAAACAACAAAACTTCGATTCTATAAAGATTTCTATTTACAAAATTCTAATATACTGATTAAGTATCTGTTTATTTACATTCTATTGTTGTCGATAATAGAATTAGTAATAATTGCACGCCCAGATGTTAATAATAAGAAAAGAACACCTCCTAATTAATAGATAAACACAAAAACAATAAGGCAATAACTTTTATATGATAATTTTTTTAATTATTGATGTTTTCCAAATATGTAGATGGAAAATTGATATTTCAATTAATTATTATCTTTCGAGTTAAGCTACAGATTTCACCGATGCAATAATTTGCTTTAAAAAAATTTTATGTAGTAATATTTGAAATATACTCCAGCTCTTACTACATAAAATATATGTTTTTCTTTATCGAAAATTCAACTTTTTGAATTGGCTAAGTCTATCCCGAATTTCCAAAGCAAAGTAAATCTTAATATTAATATTTTCTCTCTCTCTCTCTCTCTCTCTCTCTCTCTCTCTTTCTCTCAGTATAAAGCATTTATAGACTGTACAAAAAAAATACCTGGATGTAACATATGAGCGGGCATAATTTTAGTGATATAGCACCGAGTTACGAATTTTTAATTCGCAACCAGACTTCAGCCAACTCTTTGTTTATAAACTGATATCCAGATATACAAATAATTTATAGACAAATATTTATTTAAGCTCTGGACATTCGAAAATCATACGCGCATACTAATCGAGGTTACAAAAATGAATAATTTTGGCTTGTTCAACTTGCCATATTTCCTGTATTTTTAAGTACATTCTCTCACCTTCCAGCAGAAGCAAGTCCTCTCAATTATATGTTCGATATGATAATTGAAATTTAAAGAAAGTTCTTTCTCACTCAAAACCTCCTGCTCTTTTCCAAGCGACTCAGAAATCTTTAAGTGGCAACCTTGCTGGCACTGACGCCTCACCAGATCGTGGCATATGACCGACACGCGGCAAGATTCGCCGTGCGAAACTTTATAAAAGCGGCGCTCGTCCGAACGAGTTTAAAGCTCGTTCGCGTTCCTCCTCGCCCCCCTCCGTCGCCACCACCTCCTCCCTCCCGCAGCCGACCGTATGATTCTTATATTTCTTAATTTAACCGAGATAGTTAAGCGAGTCGGTGATGGCGTCGTGAGACAGCGGCGGCGCGGGCGGCTCGGCAAGCGCCGAGTGCAAGGCCTTGCGGTGCTTGATCAGGTGGTGCTTGTGCATGAACCGATAGCCGCAGAAATCGCAGGCGAAGGTCGGCGGCTTACCGCACTCGACGCGCCGGTGTTTCAGCAGCGATTCCCGCCACTTGTAGGACTTGCCGCAGTTCAGGCACTGGAATCGCTTTTCCCGGTGGCCAGCGGTACTATTGGCTGAAGAGCAGCCGCCGCTACCACCACCACCCGGATTCGGGGAGAAGCTCTGCAGAATCCAGCCTGGGGACAGGAACGAAAAGGAAAAATACGATGACGTATATTACTGTATATTATTGTACGTTTTGTTCTTTCAGCAAGGATATCTGTATAGGTAATGTATTTTCTGGGAACTGACGCATGATAGAGCGTAACAGGAGTACAATAAATCGTAAAGTATATAGTTGAATAGATCTCGGTAATGGATTTCTTAGTTATTTAAAAATTTGTTCTAAAAGAGGAACTTCCAAAGGCCAACTTCCTTGGCTTTAAAGAAAAATTATTTTGTTTTATTAAATAAATGTTTTTCTTAGGTTAAGAGTTTCGCGTGCAATTGGCGTCAAGTCTAAATTTATTATCCAAAATTCTACTTATCCCCCACACATATTTTTCATAATAAATTATTCGGAATCAGTTCATTATCATGAGGTAAATTAAATAATTATACGTCCGTCACATTGGACTAAATCTATTCAATTTTATTACAACTCCTATGATATAATATATAGAAACACTGCTATTAGGAGATATACTGAATGGATATTATTGTCATCAGTACCATTGGGATCTTGATTGGCCAATTAAATGTAGGAGGCAGATTAAATTAACAGACTTAAGCGGAGGGTTACTATTTCAAAATTCGATTTCATGCTTCTCGAATTTACGTATTGCCAAAAAATTACGTAAATTCATTGAACTGAAATAAAAATAAATTTCTGTTTTTACAAAAGCATATTATATAAATGTGATCAATTCAATAATATTTCAGGCAAATAATAAATTAAAAAATTAAAATAATTTCTCGTATAACTATAATTGTGAGTGCAAAGACATCGATGAAAAGATAAACGTTTTGGATAATTTAAAAAAAAATTTTCTAGTTTTATTTATCGGCTGTAATTAATTTAATTATCAAGTCATTTAAAAAACTGCAATATACTTAAAAATTATAAAAAGAATATGCGCGCGCGCGCGCGCGTGTGTGTGTACATATATACATTTATTTGATAATATATAAAAATACTTTTTCTTCTGATCAACTTAATTATTATTTTTCATATAAATTTAAATGATTTATATATGAGGCATGGGATGCCTCGATCGCTAGAGCGAAGGACTAGTAACTTGGTGATCCGAGTTCAAATTCCAGCCTCGGCCGATGGACACAGGCACCGCTGTAATAATTTACACGTGCTTTGTTTACAGACACATCGTAGACCTCCATCGCTGATTAGCACCGGTATTTGCTAGCATAAATATAGCGACGTTCAATAACATAAAAAAAATCATTTATATTGAAATCTTTATATGCATTCTAATAAATATTTGAATAAACATAAAACGATCTTTTGATGTATATTAATATAAGTCTTAGTGTTAGATAAAAGCATCCAATTACATTAATTATAAATCTTGTAATTACTTTAGGTAAATCAGCTCATGCCATTTGTTCCATAACTGTAACAAACTTCAAAGCAATCAAATATTGTAATATGCATACAATCTATGAAATGTGGTTATTGCTATTATTTTGAACTATGAATTATATACCAATAGCACATATATACATATATTATTATTATAAACTATATATATAATAACTTGGAGATAATGCACATTAAACAATTTATATATAAAACATGAGTTTTTTCAGTGTAGTTACGTACAAATTCATACACAATTTAATGCTTTCCACTTCCATTACTTCTGTAAATTTTGATATACTTCAAATACACTTTATGCTCGATAATAACGAGTTCATGAATAAATGGAAGTCACCAGCCGTGATCAATGTCCAACCTAAAAAAATTAAAAAAATTAGTTTAAATATAGAAACATTTTTTCCTCTATAACTGACTGTATGAAACCCGATGTTACTCGCACTTTTTTAGTGTTTAAAGCGACCATTAATTTTTTTTATTTACACATGATTCATTATAAATGAGAAATTCGTCTCCTGGGTTAAGGGAAGGAAGATTCACTTGAAGAGAAGAGTTTGACTATCATTATATTATCATAGTATTCTATTGTATAAAGATTGTAAGACTGACATAAATAGTTATTAATTTAAGAGGAGAAGAAACAATAGAGGATTATCACATTTTCTAATTCCACTTTTTAATAACACCTTACATCGAAAATACAACAATTATTTATCAGTTTTATTCCGTAAGGTCATTATGATATAAGTAATTTTTCGTGTACCTTTCATTGTTTTATTATAATAAACGCAGCAGACGTAGAATGAGAGCGTAGATAAGAGGCTGGAAAAAAGAAAGTGGCAGAGACTGGAAGAGAGAGAAAGAGAGAGAGAGAGAGAGAGAGAGAGAGAGAGAGAGAGAGAGAGAGAATACAGTCAGTGACCTGCAGTGATAGCTTAAGTTGTAAATTAAAACATTATTATATAAAAAAATTAATTATTCAGACAATTATTAATCAACATCGAAGAACCTTCATATAAATTTTAACAATATAATATTCTAACCTATAAGGCCTAGGGACACTACGGTCAGTGATAGTTTTACCTGCTCTTTGTCTCTCTCTCTCTCTCTCTCTCTCTCTCTCTCTCTCTCTCTCTCTCTCTCTCTTTCCTTTTCTCTCTCGTGCAGCACCTCATCTACATTATTCCTCTACTTCTGCTGGATTGATTATCATAAAACAATGAAAGGCAGGCGTGGATATTTTCTAGTACTACATTACGGGGACATGTGATATCCATTTTAAATTAGAATCTAATTTTGAATCGATTTAAAATAATTATTTAAAAAATTGATGAAAAATTATATTTTTTTGCTGATTTATAAGATTTTGATAGTTCCTATTGAAAAAAAGTATTATAAATTGACATTTAGAGTTTTGTGCACTCAGTTACATAAGTATGTATATGCAGCAGAAGGCTAAGCGATAGGCAACTGGTGGCAATATAAAGTGCTATTTCTATACAATAGTAATTTTATCGTCTAAAATAAATCTAGGTTAGATATAAGGTATTATGAATTATAAGTAAAAAATCTTTACTAGAATTGTTACATTTCAACAAAAAATTGGATATAAACCCGGACAGTATTGAGAAAAATAAATAATGCACATTTCTTAATAACTAAATTCACTTCTTTATTGATCAAATTTTCATCTCGTTAAGACAACATTTATCAGTGTTACATTTAAAGTATGGTAATTCCTTTCCAAATGGTCACAAATGGAAGAAACGATAACTCATAACATACTATTATATTATATTGCATTATTTTTTTACGATTTCTAAAATATAAACGTACGGAAATGCTTACTGAAATATTTCGTGTATCCTTTGATAATATTAAATTCTTTTATGTAATTACACCTTCAAATATTTATACACACATTATACTTCATTTCACCCTTCTGACTTTCTTTTGCATGTACTTCTGTCTATACGGTAATAAACACTATTAATGCATACACGTTTTTTTAATTTACTTCTAAAATCTAACTCCTCGACTGGAACATTTACATGCTAATTATTATCTCAATCTTAAAGGCTACAATATAGTTTTTATATTTATTCCTGTCCCACATTGTATGAGTCTCCTCGAAAAGCATTTCTTTATAACTTTAATATATATAGGGGTCTCAAAAAGAACTACGCGCTCAGTGTGTATATAACGCGGACATGAATGCAACTCTTTAAATCTTAAACTGTGTTAAATCCGTTGATTTCCGCTAATGCACTTTAATAAATAGTTTATTCGTGTTTGTAACTTTTATTTGTGTGTTCTTTTTATTTTGTTCATTTTTATTTCAAAAATAATCTCTCTCTCTCTCTCTCTCTCTCTCTCTCTCTCTCTCTCTCTCTCTCTCTCTTCTCTAAACGCTCGTAAAACATTTTAAAAAATCTTCCACGTTCCTACAGGACTCAAAATCAGGCTTACTATATTTGTAACAAATTTTTATTTTTGCCAAAGAAAGTTAAGAAGATCTCGATATTTTATATCAAATAATGTTAATTTCTTTATTTCTAGTGTGTTATGTATATTATACTTTTTTTATCTTTTATTTTCTCTTTTTTATACTTCAGTCTTTGCGCTGCATACTTTCGATTTCATGAAACGAATTTTTATAATCAATTTTATGTTATTTGCTTAAAAAAACATTTCGATCACAATGAGATTTATTGTTTGTTTTTCATTACTTTAATTTATTTTACGGCACAAGCTTTGGCATTGAGTTTCTCTTTCCGCCGCTCTGCTATTATAAGCTTCGCAAAGCACCACTCATCCACAATTTCAATAACCACGTGCATATTTTTATACAATTTAATAAGGTCGCTCGGTGCCTATATAATCATTTACAAGCTTCCCTCGTATATCGCTTTTCATTTGGAAACTGGAAGACTCGATCCACCCGTTGCTTTGCAAAACGAACGTTATTTGAGTAGATGTAACAGTAATATAGAACGGTCGAAAGTTATACGTTCTTTTTTGTTAGAGCTTTAGCTTTATTAGTTGGACTCAATTTCGTTGGCACAAAGAAGCTTGAAGAAGAAAAGATTACAGTGCAAAGCAATCGAATAAAGATACGGTGAAGCTATAAGTTTAAAACTATAAGTCAGAAAGTATACGCACGTCTTAAATTTGATTATGTATATCATACATTATATGTTATTTTAATTGCCTAAGTTACAAAGATTTCGAAAGTTCTTTTCTTTTTAGATTATTTTATTTGATTTCTGATTATATTAGAGTTGAGAAAAATTACATAAACCATAAATATACTGATATAATCTCAAAAATATTCTATTTACGAATCGCATTGTTAACAACTACTTTGGTATCCGTAAACTGTATAGGAAAAATAAAATTGTTTCCTAATTAGTGAAAGCTTAGAAACTTCACTCTACATTATTTCACCAATCTTCTTTGAAGGACGATGAAAAGACAATAATAGATTATAGATATGGGACAGCCTACAGAAATTGTTGAAAAATTAAATTATCTCAATTTTTCTATTTTACACCCTGCACTTAGATGGCTGCTATTTCGCATTGGTTTTTAGACAATTTGAATAATTTGAAAAAAGGAACGCAACAAAATAAATTCTATTTAATTATTGTTAATTAAAAAGAAAAAATTATAAGAGAGACATTTAAAAAATTCCAATAATAAAAATGTAAAGGTGCAGCTTTTAATATCTTGTGCAACTGTTGATCTTTAAAAGTTTTATGCTTCTAAAGATATGAAATCGTGATTTCAATATAACTGCGTTCCAATTCTGCAGCTGTAGTATTAAGCTTTGGATACTGCTATTAATCTATTATGATTTTTATCGATGATATGAAGAGAAATAGACATTTAAGGTTAAGTCATGACGTTGTTACGGATATAGAGAAATGTGACATAGTTATAATTCGAATTTGTCTAACCGTGAAAAGAAGTTAGCAATGGCAAATTGAACGATTACACTATTCGGCCAAAATCAGACTTAGAAACTAGATTGTCAGATCCACCGATCGGACATATTTTGGCTGTTTGGTAGTTTAAGGAAAAAGTTTAAAAACTTTGATTCTGTCATTATTTCCATTTTTCTATACTCAGCAGACGCTTCAAAACAATCATCTTGGCTATATGAATAAGTTATAGATATTTTAGCTTACTTGGGTCGCAATTTTCAGGAAAATTTGAATTGCTTTATCTTTTCATTTGGAAAATAAATCCTTGAATTTTCTCAAATTTATCCAAAAGGAGATATAGTTTTAAAAAATGTGTAACTTTACAGACAAAATTGTATATCAACACGTCTTCGTTACATAAAAATTCTCCTTCTACCGTACAACATTACGTTTCAACATTATTTGCATTAAATACGACTTACGCACGTTATATAATACATACAAGATCTATGTATAGTCAATTTAAATATATCGTATAATTTTTAATGTCTCTTTATTATTTTATTCATAACTTATACTACTGATCGCTGAAAGGTCTATTTCTTTAGAATAGACGTGTATATCATTTAATTTTCGATTAAAATTTTAGTAGATAATACACACACACACACACACACACACACACACACACACACACACACACACACACACACACACACACACAGACACAGAGGTGCGCGCGTGTGTATTATATAATAAAAACTGGATTGAAATTAAATAATAGAACAAAATTGTCACTGTCGATGTTGTTAATTATAATCATTGCTTCATCGACCATTTCAACTTTTGAGAGATGGAATATATAAATGTATATTCTTCTGACTAGATCAACGAATGATTAATTCGTCATCATATATTAGGCTGCTTATAAAGAGCTACTACTAACTGAGATTCTGATCGCTTAAAATTCGTTGTACTTTAAAATTTAAATACCTGCTCTTCCAGATCATATTATTATATACTCAAAACCGCTTCCAACGGGTAAATATATTTAAGAAAAAAACTCCATCTAGCATGATTGATGCATAATCATCTGCTTTAGTAGTACACACATGTGTCTATAAATGTCATATTTGCACATTCAGAGCAATTATTATCGTTGAATCTTTGGTTAAAACGTAAATTACGCATTATTATAATAAACTGGAATACTCTCTTCTTTCCTCTGCACTTCTAAAACTCGTACAAAAATAATCAGGCGACTTATTATGGGCTTAATTAAAGCAAGCCGACTATATTCTTTTTTTTAACACCATTTTTTGCTCTTTTATGATTTTTTATTAATGCGCGCAATTCTTGGCAAATTTACATTATTAATCTCCTTATTTATCATCGCTTCTTATCATCTTTTTGTTTATGAATAAAGGAGACAACTCATCAACAATATTTTAACCCTGCGCCATTGAACCGACGTGCCTCCTAAGAATATATATTATTTATAAATGTTTAATATAATTTGTCTATTACTATTAACTATTATTACTTACTTCATCTATTAGTATTAACTACTATTATCTACTATTACTATATTACTCATAGTACTGCTATTACTGCTATTACTACAATACTACTACTACTACTACTGCTACTACTACTACTACTACTACTACTACTACTACTACTACTACTACTACTACTACTACTACTAATGATGATGATAATAATAATAATAATAATAATAATAATAATAATAGAAATTTAGATTTGATAAATTTCGATGAAGAGGCTGATTCATTGGAATATCATGCTTAAATAAAAAGTGTGAGTAATAAGAGGATATACAATGAAATTTTTTCCATTGTACATTCCTTTAATTATTTTGGCAATTTTTTTAAAAAGGATTTAATTGGTACCTTAAACATCTTTTTGATTTAATTTAGTTCTTAAAAGTCACGCCCACATTGTAGCTATTAAAAATGACATTGATTCCAATTTTTTACTATTATAATATTCATAAGTTTGGTTTAAATCCATAAAATATTCAATAAACCTTCTTCAATACATTATCAAACATTTCGAAATCAATTATCGTGTTTGGAGGCCAAATTTCATTTTTACTTTTTACAAATGATGGGGCAAATTAATGCTGCTGAACTATACTAAGGCACCATCACGCTTTACACATATAAAAACAGCAACTTTTTGAAGAAAAAAAATTAAAATAATGACATGAACAAGCATTAAAAATACCGTTCATCCCTCAAACTAGCAGACTACTTAATTGAAAGCAACTAATTATTTATATAGTATATGAAATAAATAATATGGCACAACTATAATATAAGTTATCTGTATTAATGTATTAATTAATATATGTTATCTACGTTGGCAAATTTATTTCTATATGACTGATTCATCAAAAAGATGATTTCGGAATATATTTTTATCGAATATTTATTTAGTGAAGAATTTTGAAATATTTGAAAGTTCTCTAAAACTAAATTTTGCATACTTTTTTTTCTATATACGTAAACAAGATCTTATTATCAGAACGACAATGTTGAGTCGCTTAAATTAACGAAAGCAATGATTCGGTTTAAAAATTTTTTTCCATATTATATTTATTATACACAATAAACAATTAATAAGATTCTATGACTTATTTCAGCTTGTTGTTAAAACATCGTTCTATAAAATATGAAACGTCAAAATTTGAGTTACCTCTTAGATATTTCACTTTTAAATTCCTATAAATGTTTCAGGTTAGCTTTTCGAACAATGTTAAAGACAATGTATTCTTTTTGAGTCTGTAAATCTATTGAAAGTAAGAGATTGATATGTGGCACTAATTAACTGTACTTCAGAGAAATAAAGTATTTCTGTTGTTTGAATCTACGCTTATAATAATAAAGAAAACTATAGATAAATTTGGCTGTAAATCGCAATAGCTTTGGCATTTTTGGCACTTATTAAAATATAAAATAAAATAATCTACATTTCCTCACTTTTTTGGCACCATATTTTTACGCACTTATTCATCACTACAGTGGAAATTCACATTGAACTCTCAGAGTTCAATAAAATCAAAATGAGCCATGGTTGATGTTCGCACTTTCAGTAAAGTGACTATATCAAAACTAATATACAGCTTCATAAAATAAAGCTAAAAAATTTCAAAAAATTTGTTCTACAGTGCAATCCTTAGTTTCGTATGTTTTCACTTTTTTCTTCTATTTTAAAAATGATTAGTGGTATTTGTAATGAAACTTAAACTTAGGTTCTGTTTTGTGAACACCGCGCGAATGACAATAGCGTGATAAAATTTAAATTGTATGGATAGTTTTTCAAAATTTAGGATAAATTTAGAAGAAAAAAAAACTGGATATTATTTTTGCTCTTGAAAAACTATCAAATGAATTGGGCAATGCACTCATACACACGTACGCATACGCGTATACGATTCAGCACGTAAAGTCCTTTTATGCCAATTTTTTTGTTTCAACTTCATTAATTTTTTATTCCCCTAGTTCCAACAAATCGTAGAAGAATTCACATTGTTGAATCCAGGGAGGGCGAAAATAGAAATAAAGCGCACACACACATGCATATATATATATATATATATATATATATATATATAGGTTAAAATTAAAAATTGTACTTATGTCGACTGTTCTGAATAAAATTAATAAAGATTTTTATCGGTCTTATAGTCTTTATCATACAATATATTAGTTAAAATAATGACAGTCAGACTGTCCTTGTTTATGATCACCTCCGTAGAATCTGAAATAAAACTTATTACTACAATAAATTGTATCAGCAGATTAAAAATAAAAATACAATAATAAATAAAATAAAAATAAAAAAATAATAAAAGTACTTATTCTATGTTATTAAAGGACAAACTGACTGACCCTACCACCTGAAATTTAGGATTACCTTCTTGTCCGACGTTTCGAACCGCTGCAGTTCATCCTCAGGAACTGAACTGTCAGTTCAGTTAGTTAACAGTTTAGTTCCTGAGGATGAACTGTAGCGGTTCGAAACGTCGGACAACAAGGTAATCCTAAATTTCAGGTGGTAGGGTCAGTCAGTTTGTCCTTTAATAACATAGAATAAGTACTTTTATTATTTTTTTATTTTTATTTTATTTATTATTGTATTTTTATTTTTAATCTTCTGATATAATTCATTGTAGTGATAAGTTTTATTTCAGACAAACAAGGACAATCTGACTGTCATTATTTTAACTAATAAATGATATTATAAAGACAGTAAGACCGATAAAAATATTTATTTATTTATATATATATATATTTATATATATATATATATATATATATATATATATATATATATATATAAATATATGGACACACATGAACATATATACATACATACATGCAACGATGCGCTCCTAACTCAGAAATGAGGAGCATAGAGCATAGAGCCTATGTTGAGCGTCGTCGGCGCACTAAGAGATACAATTAGAAATCCAACAATTTGATTCATTCGCCCTTTACAGCAGACGCCCGCACCGTCGCGTTCCACTGTGTTGGTCAAATACCTCATTCGACCGCATTCAACTCGCCCTTTACCCACGGAGATCCTAGAATTACGCTCGCGCCTCAGTCGTCCAGCTTAAGCCCGGTTCCCGAGCGAGTCCTGCGCCCCGAGGTGGCGGTGGTTGATGTGCGCCTTTAGGTTCCTCTCGTACTTGGAGCTGAAGGCGCAGTGCGGGCAGCTGAACGAGGGCGCCTTTCCACACTCGTAGAGCAGGTGCCGCTTCAGTATGTACGCGTTCTTGTAGCTCTTGCCGCAGCGCGAGCAGTTGTGGCGCCGGTCGTGGCCCGAGCCAACGACCACCGCGTGGTAGTGGTGGGCCACTAGGTGGGCGCTGCGGCCCGGGTGCCGCGCGGAGGAGTGGACGCGGGCCCTGCGCTGGGGCGCCAGGGGCGCCGGCACTTCCGAGTTCGTCGTCGGGGTCGCGGCGGCGGCGGCCCGCCCGGAGCTGCGTCGGTGGTGGTGCTGGCCCGACGGGCTCGTCGTCGTCGTCGCGGTCGTTGCCGTCGTTGCCTCGCTGGCCCGCCAGCCCAGACCGGCGAAGTAGCCTGAAACGAGAGAAGCAGAGGGTCGAGAGATCGACGCGATTAGTTTCGCCCTGGTGCTGGGAGGGTACGAGCGCGCTACGGTTGGATGCGGACAATGGCGGCCAGTAGAGACGAGGATGAGACGATATGGCTGGGGATTTGTCGCTTTGCGTCCCTGTATAATAGCCGATCCAATGCTATCGGCACGACTGTTTAAATCGCGCAATTTAAGAAGAACATTCAAAATACGGGGGCTTCGAATTGTTCTCCGGCATTTTCTGAAATGGGAATCCCAATCATTTACATTAGAAGTCAAGCGAGAAAAAACTTTACGTTCGAATATGAGTTATGCACTGATTCGCGGCTAATGGTCAAACCTTCAATAATAGATCTACTCAAAATGCCCAAAACTGTTTCTGGGATACGTTACTGGAATAAGGAAAAGTGTCGATGCCAGTATGATGCTTATTGCTGTTGTACTCAGATCAGGGACAAAAATTTCAATTATGAGCAGGATCTTGATGTGGACTTGACTTGCAACTACAGAGAACCCTGAAAGTCATACTCGGAAAGTCATCCTCGATTCTGGGATTAACGATTGGAATTCCCATTTATGATTGTGCAGGTGACTGAGATAATATTGAATATTAATTCAAAGACCACCATTTAACAGCTAAGGAAAAATTTTAAATCCGTAGTAACTTTTATTTGCACTTTAGTCGAGCGACAAGACTTAAACAATCGTAGCGATACTTTTGGAATCTGGAACTTAGGGCCAGGGAAGATTCAGAGAACCAGCAGTCGCCCAAGGATCATTGAAATACAAGGTGATGGAAAACAAATTGACCGATCATTCGAATTTTTATAAATCTAAATAGATAGTGCTTCCGTATTCTGGTCCTTATTCAATTTGTATGTATATATATAGTATAAATAAATTAAGGAAAGTAGAAAATATATTATAAATGTATTTAACAAAATTCATATATCTTATTTGGAAAAGTTTAAACGTGATGCTTTTTATACAGAAATAAAAATAAAAAGAGAGTATCTGATAAATAGCCATTCCCAGTTTTGATAAAAGTAGCCCGAACTTACTGGAGTAAATTTAAATGCAGGTGAAGTATATATTAATATACTCATTGAATTATTTTTAAATACACAAAATATTAAGATAAACATCCGCTTTTCAGTTCTAGTATCTTATGACGCAAGAGCGACAAATCTTGGATAAATTTGTTGTAATACAACGCGGACCATGCCAAAAACATTCAATTCGCAAGCTAGCAACAACGAGCAAAACAAGGGAACAGGAAGCAAATGGATAAAAAAAAATCGCCCGGGAAAATGAGGATGCCAAATGACTGGAAAACATGGCGTTTAAATCAAGGTTAAAGTTCGTCTGTGACAATTGAATCTTCCTGTAAAACCACCGTTCATTTTCAATAATTCGAGTTATAAGTAAATTATATATATATATATATATATATATATATATATATATATATATATATATATAATCCTGCGAAAGCAAAAACAGAATCAGTTTTTGCGAAAGCATAAACAAACACATGTATCGGCAATTATATATTTTATGAATTATATTAACAGTGTCGATATTTCGCCAGAAATTTCGTGAAATAAAAAAATCGGTCTTCATTTCTGCTCCAAAATGATTCACTACAATAATTAATTCCTGTTACCTGAAACAATAAAATTGTATGAGTAAAATAAAATAGCCAAAAGCAAAAATAATGAAATAAAAAAATTAATGAAAGAGCAAGATCGATTTTCAAAGAACTTTATTACAATGTTTATTTTCACAAAGTTATTATTTAAGAAGATTAGGAAATCATTGCAGCTCCAAACAGTCTTCTTCATAGTTTATATATATATATATATATATATATATATATATATATATATATATATATATATATATATATGTATAGAAAGATCCAGGAACACCTGTGAAAAAATATTAAATAGTGAGTAAAATTAGCAACAGTATCTTTGTATAACTTATGCAATTTAAAAAATTTTTCAGGAAGATAACAGAAAATTAGTAAATGGACGTTGTAAAGGATTACTTTTGTCTTTCTAGACTTTATTTTGCTTTAAAATGAATACAATCAAATTTCTACAAACTTTGTGACAAAGAAAGATTATAGTAAATGAAGAAGCGAGCACTTTGGAATGTTCATATAAGAATGTTAAAAGTAATATTATGAATGTTAAAAGTATATTGTAAACAAATAAATCTAAAAGAGAAATGAACGTATCACCTGAAGGTTTGCGCGTGTAATGTATCAAAAAGTTTCAAAGCAAAAATACCGATTCAATTTCTTTGTAAATCCTAAAACTCCAACAAGAATATTTATAATACGCGCGATATTATACGATTAAAACTTAGTTGCTCGCCTGAGAATGTGTTGATATATATATATATATATATATATATATATATATATATATATATATGTATATATACACACACGCATCTACACGCATATACATATATATATATATATATATATATATATATATATATATATATATACATACATAATGCAGGTCATATGCAATGCGCATATACATGTACACACATATATTTATATAATATTTGGTCGCGTTAAGCAAAAATTACTAGAAAGATTATATAATAATTATTATTTTTTTGTTTAACTTATTAATTAATAATATTTATCTAAATAAACATTAATCAATTATATATATATATATATATATATATATATATATATATATATATATAAATATACACACACATACATATGTATATATAAAATGAAAATGAAATAAAAAAAATAATAATCATTCGTTGGCAAATACATGGCGATAATAATTATACGACTAAAAAATAGTATAGAGCTTTCCTTCTGTGTTACCTTTGAGGCGCTGAGTGGAATTTATTATTCGACTTATAATATTGTTTTTACTTAAATAAAATGTGTTCTGTACAATAAATGGATTAAAAAAGACAAGATAAGATTTAAAAAAACAAAATCACGAATCAATAAATATTGTGGTCTTGTACTAAAATGTGTTAGGCTTAATGTATTAGTATTACATTTAGATTACATAACATGTAAATTGTACTGTGATGCGAACTAAGTGCGCAGTGAGATAAAAGTCTATTCTCATTGGGAAAACTTATAGGGAATATTACGCTGATTCCGTGCAAAAAATGTAAAACTCGCAAATTTATTAGGTGGCCGGTGCTTTCTAGTTTTCTAGTTTATACAGTGCCGTATGTCAGTCACTCATAATAGAACCTTCTCTTATCGATCTTATACTTTTATTATTGCATCTTATCTACACGGGTAGTCGTGGAAAATTTTTCTATCAAACATTACTGTATAAGTTATATACCACTAGAAAGGCAACCCTAAATTATGAGAAATTTTACTACGGATATACTAATGAATACTATATGTAAATTAATTTTTAACATATATGTCGCGTTAAAACTACTATAATTAGAGTAACTATTAATATATTTTTGGCAAAATTCCTCACAAGTCAAGTTTGTTCCTCTATTAGTAGGACATATAGTAATTTTTGATAAATAAATCTTTTACATGTCTCAATGTATAAGACGTCTTTATAGAAATAAATAAGTATATAAATATGTTCTGTAATGCTTTTAGTAAACATAATCGACTTGGTGACTTTATTCCTTTGCCCGAAGAATTTTTCAAAATCATTACAATTTCTTCAGAGCATTAGAAAATACATACTTTTTTCAAATGTAAAAAGAGATTAATGTATTTATTTAAAATGAGCAATCTAAAGAATTAAACTGATAATTATCTGAATGTAGAAGGAGCAATAATTTAAAATTGGAAACTCGTTAATAATTCGATAAAAAACGATTTGTATAATTGTTATAGAAACTAAAGTTTTACGCAATTCATTTCTAACACTTGCACTAATAAGTCATAGAAAGAAATGAATTGGTAAATGCTTTTCCTTCCTGTCAATGGAGTAAAATTTAAAAAATACATAACGGATACGTTGGCAATTTCAACGTAGAATTAATAAATGTTTAAACCACAACATTATCACTGGTCGCGACAATGTACACATATCGCGAGAGTGTGTGTATATGTTTGTGTCTACGTGTGCGTCAAAAGGGACGAAAATAAAGAGTCGTGCATACGTATATGTAACGTTCGAAATGAAATAACGTGCAATCTCTCGTTAAATGAACGCCCAAGAAAACGAAAACAATAGCATTGGTTGTATAGGAACGGGAGAAATATAAAAGCGAAAAAAGTACAAAACTTTAGTATCGTATCCCAAAAATAGTAAACTAACGTGAGAGAGATACGCACATACTTGACTGGTTCTCCTTTGCTTTTAGTAGCACGGATGTATCGAAATTTCATCAAAAAATAACTTATAAGTCTTCGCATGACTACGACCTGACTCCAAACTTTTGTTGCCTTCTAGGGCTGCGCAATATAATTTATAATAATATATACGGTGATAGAAAAATGAAGACAGTTTCTTCTGTAGCTATCAATAGGTGTATGAACACCCAGCGCCTCGCAATCGTGTGCGTGTGCGTGTGCGTGCGTGCGCGCGCGCGCGTGTGTGTGTGTGTGTGTGTGTGTGTGTGTGTGTTTGTGTGCGCGCGCGCCCGCGCATGTCTAAATTTTAAGTCGTACTTAAAGGCACTTAACGCAAGGCTCTTTCGCTTTATATGAAATCACGCTCGTGCTCTCTATCATCATGATTTTACAATATTTCATTTTTCGTACAAACATTTCTTTATTCTACAAAACATATACATATAAATATATATATTCGTATCGTCGAATTATCCCGTATACATATTTATATAGTTGGGCGTTCCTTATCTCTCGTGTACAAATACGGAAATTGTTTAAATTGTTTTTAGAATATTTTTTTCATTTTTCATCCTTTTCTCTCCGTTTCGCTTGCCGCTCTGTGTCAGAGTACGCTTAATTGCTATATTCGTTGACTTATAATTTTGTGAGACTTTTTTTATAAATTTTTGCTCGATTATAAATTCGAAATCGTTTAAAATAAATGTAAAAAAACTCAGGCTTGACATATGCGGCTAGTGTAGCCCAGCACATTATTATGAATTTCGATTTTTTTTTATCAACTACATTTGAATCACATTGAATAAAGCTTGGCGAATACATTGGTATTCGTTGGGCAGAGCCGGCTGATACGCTCGTGAGGCTATCTGTAATGTAAATCCAATCCTGAGGCTCGAGCCCCCATCCCCTGAACAAATGCATACATTTGTTTACACCTTAATATATTAATTTACAAATTTTAAAACACTACGAATTTGTGAAGAAACAAAACAAAAAAACAAAAGTCGATGCAATGAAGGAAATCGAATTTTTACAAATACCCTCACGTTCTGAGACAACAGAAAAACAAATTTGTCCCAATGTAAAATATAAAGATAAATATTTTTTTAAAATAAAATGTTCCAAAAATAGAAAGGATACAGAAAAGAATTTGAATAGAATTGGCAGTAATTAATCGTTAAAATTAGGAAAATAAAAAGAAAAATAATAAGTAGCTAAATTTAACATTCGGTACCTTGTCACACAAGTGTACTCTCACCTAATCCAGTGCTTTTAAAGCAGCTTAAATAACTAGAAAGATACGCATATTTTTATACCGTACCATTAATTTAAATGTTTCATAAACATACATATAATAACTTTTTTCTTGTCCAAGATTTTTAAACTTAAAGTCTAAAATACAAAGCATTTTTTCACCGGGCCACGATTTAATTTTTTCCCCCTTAATATACGCCAAAAGATTAATCACTTCAGTAGTTACCTAAAAAATGAACACTGCCTCCAACAACGAAGCTGACATAAAAAAAGTAGAACGTTAACGTATCATAAAAGATTCTCGTTCGTATAAATTTTTCTCCACACGCATCTCATGACTTGCCAGGCAAATGATGCAAAAGTATGCATCATGATCACTTTGATCTTTGTCGCTCATCGCATAAAATCTATAATTCTTTTTGCGAGCTGCGGCTAAAATTGCATACCGTACGCGGGTCTGGAATTAAAAAAAAACAATAACGATTTTGAAAACAGCGCTTACATCAGACCCTTGATAGCTTGAGAAATTTTACAGCCAAAAGTAGATAAATTTTCATAATAAACTATGAATACTTCGAAAGAATTCACTTATCATAAAGTCTAAAATAATAAAAAAAATTTGCGCCCAAGAAAAAATTTCTCCTTTCTTTCAATTTTTATACACATCACTTTCATTGCTAATTTTTATCTTATTAATCTCTTAGCATTATCCCATATAAAGAAATTTTCTACTTTAAATATATCGTTAAAAGATATTAAAGCCCAGAATCCTATAAAATACCCGAGTGGCATGCTCGAATTTCGGTCAATCGTACCATAACAGTTGTTTTAGACTAAATTATTTATACCCAGGCAAACCTAACTTTTTTTTAAATATTTTACTTTTTTAAAATACAAAATTTTGTTTGCAAAAAACCTTTGCAAATTTCATAATTTCTAAATATCACGATACACGAAATGTCGTACAGAATCGTAACAAAAAAAAATAATATCTTTACTTTTATGTCAAATAATATTGTTTCCAAATAAATATAATTTTTTCATTCATATATAATAAAAAGCTCAAAAAAATTTTAGATTACAAAAAATAAATGTTAAAAAACCAGTATAAACAAATATATAACTAATAAAATAACACAAACTTGAGTTATTTATATAAACACTAAATTACAATGGAAATACGATTTTCTTGTTTGTGCCACGGTCCTTTAACATTTCACTAATTTCCTTATCTCAATTTCGTTACTCGTTCAAATTTCAGCCTACGATTAAAAAACTATCGAAATCATATGGATTTTTTTGTCGTTTACATTATTTTAACTTATACATCCTATCACCCAGAAATAAAGCTCACGTATCATCGAATGATAATTACCTAATTATCTTATAAATATTAGAACATATAGATATTAGCTGATTAATATTAATTGTCTTCTAATTGATAAAACGAAACAAGCCTGTTTGCGTATTCAAGCGACTCGCGATGTTAAAAGAAAAGACGAATCATATACAGGTAAAAGTAAGAATAATATCGAATAGTGTATTATTTATTTATATGAATGAATTTAACGAACACCGACCTCGCGATAAATGAATCTCTTAGAATTAAATATAATTTCTAAATACAATCGAATTATAATTCGCCTATACAATGCTACATGATTAATTTTACTGCATGCTTTTTTACCTTCTTACTACCGCTTAAAATATTTTACTTATACTTGTCTTTGCTATAAATCCTTACCCCGCGCAACTTGAAAGTATTTCGTTTGTTATATCCTAACTCTCTCTTACTATGGCCTACCATATATGTTTTACGTTTACTTAAATAATTTCATTTTTTCTGCTCAGCCCATGGTCAAGCTTTCAAAAATAATCCTTTCCATGACATATAAAATCTATGAGCCCGAAGCACTTAGGTTATTAATTTTTTTTATCAGAACTACGGTAAATAGTTCGCTTAAATTCTTCTTAGATCTCATTTAGTTCGTTATCTCGCAGGTGGTATACTAAAGGCACGTGTATGTTTAAAACATTCTTTTTTCTTTTTAATAATTTTTTTTCTCATTCCCCGTTTTCGTCTCTGTTTTTTTGTTCTTTTTTTGTTTATCTATTCGCCGTCACTGAGAAAAGAGAGTAAAGCGAGAGTTCGACCAAAACTGCGGGAATACCGTTAATTAATTAATTAATCAAGGTTTAAAGATAAATCATTGGTTGATACCTCCTATTTCGAGTCTAATTATTTTAGCAAACTACTGCGATATATTTAAAGTGTTATATACCTAACGATCGAAATTACGAAAAATTCTATAATATTCTGGGTTTGAATCGAAGTTTTTAATTCTGTGAGCAAGATTGGTATTTCCTCTCTTTAAATTGATCCACGCTTAATATTCGCACATTATAATTTCGAAAATATTATTGCAATTTTTTCGAAAGCTTGAGTCTTGTGATCTCTCACTTGATGAAATTTAAATAAATTTTTTTACAAAGCTGTATGACAAATTATGCAAATGCAATAAGAATTCTTTGTTCATTCCAGTGTCGATTTTTGTTACTAATCCTGGGATGCGCTAAATTATGAAGCCTATGAAGCATGTACTTGACAAGAGAGCACTCAAAATAATATAAAGACAACGAAATTTTTATTCTACGTTTATGCGCGACAGTACATAATGTCCGAATAATTGGCACAGCTTTTTTAGCAGTAACGTCACTTCACAACTACTTGCATTATATTAAGCTACTCGGTTGTAATTGGGCTAACTTCTCTGATATGTAAGAAAATTATGGAAAAAATGGAAGAGTCAATGGTGGATAAACCATTATACATACTATACATACTCTTATTATAGGCGAACTTGAAAACACTGCTCGAATGGATTTATATATATATATATATATATATATATATATATATATATATATATATATGTGTGACTATGTGACTATGTGTGTAAATCTGAGTGCTCTGACTATCTACCTCTCACTCCCTCTATCTTTTCTCAATATAATTCTGTTATTATAGATCTTGGCTATGGTTTGAGCAAAGGCGCTTTTGTAACTGTTCTTATTTCTAACTCATTTTTACAATTACGCTCGAATAGGTAATATTTGCCTTCTGTCAAAAGGACGATATATTTAAAGAGCTTAATCTAAAAATCTTAAATCTTACTCATGTTCTTCCTAAAACCTAATAATCTCCGTACATGCGATGACGACCATTGGCTTCGCCGACTTTAAAAATACTCTATTCTTCGGTAATAATTAAGAATAGTTAACTAACTTGCGTTATTTTTCAGTTACTTGTAAACGTATAAATAGGCAACGTTCTAGCTTCCATTCTTTTCTAGTTTCGATTTCTTTACTTTCCGCCGCGTTGGCCGCCATCGAGCATTGAAGGCCTCGTGAGGCACTATAATTACTATTTCATCATACTTATAGCTGTATATAACATAGATTTATTTATATATATACCATATAAATGTCCTTCTTCTCCTTTTAAACTTTTAATTCCATAAAGCTATCGATCTAAAAATAGTGAATACAATTACGTAAGCAATGGCTCCATTACATGTAAATCATCTTTTATATACTCCTATAGAGCCCTATCAGCATCGACATTGTCATCTTCCTCATCAACATTAATACGATCATTATCATGATATTTTTTGTCAGCTTAAATCCATCTCTGCCCAGCTGCTCTAACCACCATTTTCAGAGTTTTCCTACGAAGCTTGTTCTATTATAGCTTTAGTCCAATGCTTATTTTTCTTCTTTTAAAAAGCCACTAATATGTCCCATCTCTTTCTCAACTAATATTATCCATTTCTGCCACCCTCAATCCAAAAAAACTTCTCTTTTTTTCATTTTTTGTCTTAATATCTAATATCTAATAATAGTTCATGCTATATCGTATATCAAATATAACGCTCTTCTTTCTCTTCGTCAAATTATTTACGTGAAATATTTGCTTTCCTGTTATGGTAATTATCGCGATGAACGTTCGAAGCCGAGGCCATCTCGTATTTGACTTGCTCGATTTCTTAAGCTCTGTACAAACTATGAATTTCTGGTGTACTTTAATCAATTAAATATGGAAAAAGTTTTAATTTTCGTTCGAAATATATTTTCGTTATAGAACGTGAAGGGAACGGATAATTTAATTCACCAATGCGAATGATGAACGTGTAAAAAAAAGTATGTCAATAATTAAAAAGTTTCTATTCGGTCAAAGTCACCAGAAATTACCGTGTCGTATATTAAGAATAAATATATTATGAAAAAATGACTATTTGCAATTCAATACGTTTTCTAGTTTGCAGCTATACAACTTAATTAAAATAAAAATATTAAAAAATCAAAAGAACTTATATCGACATGACTTCGGCCCAGTTGTATTTCACCGCACGGCCAAAGAAAAGCTGTTTCGGCGAGACTCGGTACTGCCTACATATACAATAGGTACACATGCGTCTATGCATGCATATTATAATATATGTACAGGCAAACATACATCTATATAATATTATATAAATAATTAAATCTATATCTAACGCATCTTTGCGTAATAATCGATCTTAACTTAATCGTAACGAGTATGTGCATCCTTTCTCGTTTGTTTTATAAACAGTTTGCTCTTTTTATTTTATTGTTAATCGGCTTGTCTCATAAATATTGTCTACGAGTCGTTAACGAACAGTCGTGTCGCGCAACTGGGGTGTGGCGTAGGAAGGGGGGGGGGATTCAGTACATGGACTTAACAGTCGAGTTCGAGGTATGAATTATCTTACTAGTCACTTAATGCATCTGTACATGTGTCTATTTGGCAAAAATACGGTTAATGTATGAGTTAGTTAAGGTGTTCTCTCACTGGGAGTTGTGTATATTAATATAAATATAAATATAAATATAAATATAAATATAAATATATATGTATATGACTTTATTACTATACGATCCAGATGAAATTACGCTGATTATGAAAGAAAAGGATGCGGGGAGAGGGCAAGTGAATGAATTAACTAAATCGGTGAATGAGTATTACAGTTTAATAAAATCTTTGAAGAGATCTCTACTATTGTTTATAAAATTAACTCTTTCGGATGGAAGATTGTTGAGATGAATATGAAATATGAGTTTCAGTTTGAAGATTATTGCACTTTTTATTTTTAGATGACGCTGAATATTCAATTAGGTATACATACCATAGAAAAATGGATCGAGGTGTACATACAATAGACAATGAAATTAATTTTTAAAAAAATCTTTATATACTCACAAAACCATGAAATTACCGAACCATATATTAAAAGCACTGTACTAAAGAAAAGAAAAACATTACATTCATAAAAAAGGTCTCTAGATTTTACTTCAACTACTTAAATCAAAAAGTTTTTGAATAGGCCAAATTGAAACTAAGGTATATATCTCTTGTTCTATTGTTACACGTAAATCAAAATTTTTTTTTCAATGTGGACTGAGCAAAACATCAGAGCTGTTTGGTGGAGCAATCACTAAAGTCGATGAATAATAAAATTAACAGTTACTTAATTGTGAATCAAGATATATTGTTTAAAAAGATACTTTAATTGTACTTTTGTCGACTGCTTATATATAAATTAATAAATATTTTTTTATTGGTCCTACAGTCCAATCAAATCAATCGAAAACAATACGTAACAGCATCAATACACATCTACATTAACATTAATACATCAATACACAAAAATAATAAAAATAAAAATAAAAATTAAAAATTATAATGACAGTCAGACTGTCCTTGTACACAGTCACCCCCCATAGACTAATATGAAAATAAAATTCCTAATCAGGGACTGATGAGGAGCCGTAGCGAGCTCGAAACGTTGGACTGGATCTTCAATTAGGTAAGGGTGTTGGGGACAGTCAGACTGAACTTTACTAACAAAAAAATTTTTTTCAGCTAATATTTTATTTTCAGATTACTCTACGGAGGTGATTGTAAATAAGGACAGTCTGACTGCCATTATAATTTTTAATTTAATTTTTATTATTTTTATTTTTATTATTTTTGTGTATTGATGTATTAATGTTAATGTAGATATGTATTGATCTTGTTCCGTATTGTTTTCGATTGATTTGATTGGACTGTAAAAACAATAAAAAAATATTTATTAATTTAAAAAGATATGTTGAATATGATAGAGATTTAAATAAATTGACCTAAAAGTATTTGCAATCTAACGTAACTTCATCTGGTTTTTCTTTACAACAAATGCTGCAAGGAATGAAACGAGGATTAGCTCTAATATTACATAGGAACGATTACGGCGGTTAATTGTTTATGGAAGATGAGATGAGTATGAATTAAAAAAATTACTAACTCGACTGTGCCAGACATGACTTGACTGTGTGTTGTGATCCAGTTGGTCCATCCAGTGTCATTCTTTTATGCAAAGAATAATTAAAAATAAAAGATTAATTGAAAATAACTCTGTATAATGCAACATATCCAAGGTGATTATTTACGGCAACGCAAACCTATTTAATAAAAATTAACTTGTAAATAAATGCATGGTATAGGAACCTTACAGTTATATATTCGACAGTCAAGCAGTACGTACAAATACATACTTTGTGGTGTGTATATATACATGCATATATACGTAGAGACACACGTATATATATATATTGATACATTATCAACAACATATTTGCTATTATTATTAAAACTAAAAAGTTATCGGTTTTTCATTTTCGAATTGTTATAATAGTAATTATAATGAATGCTTCAAAATCATGCATCGTAATAATGCAGAAGTAAATTAAGAAAAATCAAAATTCAAAATTTCAAAAATCAAAAAAACAGATCAAATATATGAGCTTTTATTTCTCTTAAAATGATTCTATATGTTTAAACTGATTTTCATAACATTTAAATATTATACAAACCTTCTGTCAACTAATAATTTTCAAACATTCATTTTCTTGCAATGGGAAATGAAATGACTAATAATGGTTGTAGCTTGACAAGCTGGATTAACTAGCTGGATCTCAACTGGACCAATGAAATTGTAATGCGACCTAATACGTATCTCTTTCTTCCTCGCTCCCTCCCACTCCCTCCCTCCCTCTCTCCCCCTCTCTCTCTCTCTCTCTCTCTCTCTCTCTCTCCCTGTGTGTGAGTGTGTGCGCGCGCGCGCGCCTCTGTGTGTAATATCTAAATGACAATGTATTGCAGGTTTTTTCAATTACAAATCCCCAGTGCAAAGCCACCGCGCGCACGACTGAATTCGCTTTCATTAAAATATGGAACCAGTGTGACCAGAATGGTTGCTATGGAAGAGTTGCTCCGGGTTGTATCTTGACGCCGGACGGGTCTTTATCTGGCTCGGGGCGCTTCGATACTTTCGGTTATTCTATTTATTGTACAGCATATAAACGATTTCCTTTTAAAATTCTATGCGCTTGATGAGAAGTCAAAATGTTGGTCGATGTGATTTTGAACCTAAACATCGAACCTTAATATGAAACAGAACTGATATCTTACTGTTTTGTGGACTATACAGTGACTTTTAACATTTTTCGTACATAAAAAAATGGTTACGCCAAAAAATTAAATGCCTTTTCAGAGGTAACAACGGTTCCAAAGATTGATAAATCAATTCTAACTCGTTGCCTAAAACTTTTTTAACAAATATACGCGCATACCATACACCTGACTTCACTTATATTACGGAAATTTTCTTATGTCACGCGTAATCCAGCGCGTTCTATCACAGTGGCTTTCACTAGCTCTCTTGTTCTCATTCATCCTACAAAGAATGTAGATGAAACGATTGCACGAAGTCACTGCAAGTCCACAATAAACCTCAGGTTTAAACCTCTGTTGAAAATTTAAAAAAATCGCTTTTCACCTCCACTCTCTGTCTTGGTACCCGGCTTTTATTCTCCCTATGTAATAGAGGATTTCCAAATTTTTGAAATTGGACTGGTTGAAAAAGGGCTCTTACATTACTCTTTACGTTGGCGAGTGCGAGTCTTTAAACTTAATAACTAATAGTACGAGTCCGGTTACCTATATTATTGATTCCTTCATCATCATTCTGGTATGTAGAACGCTGAGATAATGACAGCGACGAGGATTGCCCCGAGCGACAGATCGACGCCTTTTCTCTCTCGTTTTAAAATTACTATTTTTTATCATCGGATTAGTGTACACCCGATGATCAGACAACTATGTCTGTATATATATATATATATACATATATATATATATATATGAATGTAAAAATAAATCCTACTATTATAGTTAAAACATACTAAAAATAATAAATACAAAAATCCAGAAGCCAAGCAAAACTAAATCAATTTTAAATTGTATACCTGACCCCCAACGAAGAAGACCAGCAGTATTTTAAAAAATTGATATGGTGCGAGTGTATGTACAGCATTCGTAAATTTCTTCGATTTTCTTTTTTTATCATTTACCAGATCCATTCGTGATCAATTCAGGGATAAAATTAAACAATATCTTTAATACTCTACATTTATCATGAATTTGTAAGTAATTCAAAATAATTGTATGTATGGATTAAATTTTCAAGTTATAGAATAATCAATAAATCAGATTAGGTGCTTCTGTGCTTGCAATGAATAGATAACTACCTAAAAATTGTAAGAGTTTTTCAGAGGTTAATCACGAATGAGCCAATAACAATGACAAAAAACTCGCGGCCAAAATCTCGGAAGTTATTCACGCTTTTACATCCCTCGCTCTCTTTCTCTCTCACACACTCTTACTCTCCATTTCACTCTTCCTTTCGCACTTTTCCACATACGCGAAGCGGAGCCTCGTCCTAGACGAGCTCCTGCTTATAAATTTTCTCTTTGTGCATGCGTTCCATGTGGCGGGCTATGTGCATCTTCTGCTTTGCTCGATAAACGCAATGAGGACACTGGAACTGCGGCTCCTTGCCGCACTCCCACTTCTGGTGATTCCTCAGACTGCTCTTGAGCTTGTAGACTCGACCGCAGGCCGGACAATTGAAGCCCTCTGAAGAGTTGGTTCCCCCGGAACTGCCTGAGGTAAGGCCCTTGCCCAGGCTGCCGCCGGATCGCCACATGATGGAGGGCACCGTCCATCTCTGCCAAGCCGCAGCCCACTTGAGCCCCGTGATACTGAGGTCCTCGGCTGGAACAACAGTTTCCAGGCTTTATTTATCAACAATTTTTTACAATACATCCTACCGAAATATGTTTCATTTTTTTTCTATAAATTTACGCGATTCTTAACATACTAAATAGGGAACTGATTCATGTACGAATTCTATTTTATTCCTTACTTGGTGCGATGCTTATTTATAAGACGATTACAGCTGTCTCTAGGATTGCTCCAATATCAGAATCGAAGATGTGACTGCTTAATAATTAAGTTTATATATATATATATATATATATATATATATATATATATATATATGCATATGAATATATGTACATTTGTATGTATGTATGTACTATGTATGTATGTATGCAAAGTTGTGATTATTTAAGCTTTTGTTTTTAACTACTTTTACTGAGAGCAGAATTTCTAATACCATGCAGAAAAGTCCTCGTACGTCGGAACGAGCAATGTGAACTTATATCATAGAACCTTGCACCGAACGATCCTTCACTTTTATACATTCGTACTTAGTTCTTTATGAAAGTGTCGCAAGGAAATTGTTTAAAAAAATTCTTTTTTGTTTATTAATCTCGTTCTTTAAATATGAAGGTTCCAAGCAGCTAGCTAAAAATGAGGATCCTTTATACGTGTAAAAAGTGGCGATGAGGGCACTTTGATAAGGAACAGACTTGGATCGATCAAACTTTGTCTATTAAAATCACGATAGATATTCGAACTAGAATTCCGTCGATCCACTTCCTTTTCTAAGTGCAAGCAATGAAAGAATATATATATATATATATATATATATATATATATATATATATATATATATATGTACAATTTTCAATAGTTAGTGCGCATGCCTATGTTTACCCAATATCTGGATTTTCAATAAGGTTAAAAGGAAGTATTTTGATTTTGGATCAGGACATTTTGTTTTTCTAATTCTTTGACAAAACATACAGATTTTTGAATATTACAAGGAAGTAAACTCTTGATTTAACTCAGGAAGTAGATTTTGATATTGAGAAATAATGTGCAATAGAAATAGATTATAAAGTAAAGGCAAGATGCATCAAGTAATAATAGCACTAAAGAATATAGAAATGTTGAAAGTAGACTAACGATAACTTAATGTCTCAACAGAGAGACTATTTATACATAGCAAGTAAAGATACTGAAAAAGAAATCATTGATTATTATCAAAAAATATATAAATCTGATGTTAAGCTAACTAACATCCTACGGTGCATTTGGCTGGGTTAATTTAACAGTCTTTTTAAGATCAACGAAGGTCATGCCTATAATAAATAGTTAACACAACGCTAAAGTATTCGACGTGTAAAGAATATTTTAATATTCGGTACAGCTGTTTGGTGAAAAACAAGATGATTTATACAAAACATAATTTGTTCATTATAATTTTTACACATGTTAAATTTTAAGGCACTTCAATGAAGCAGCCCAAAAGTAAAGGGCACAATTCACATTATTCAACTTAAACGAATGACGAATGAATGAATGAATGAATTAATTAATAAATGACGAATGAATGAATGAATGAATGAATCAATCAATATATATATACTACAAAAATACTTATGTACGGAGTAATCTCAATTACTCTCTTGTATTAACTTCAAATACAAAAGGAAAATATTTCGCGATTCTCAAGCGTACGAGTCACAAAATTAATTAAAGTCAATATTCCAAGGATTATACAAAACAAATAAAACTCGTCCGTTTCGCTTGGCCGGCTTTGAAGTAATCGCCTCAAAACGTCGCGTATTACAATACATAAAAAATAACGTTCGACTAAACGGGAAACAGGGGAAAAATCTTAATAATGATAATGATAATAATAATAATAAGCAAAGATCGATCTTCAATCGAAGACGGCGCGGGGCTGATAGTTGTAAAGGAACTCCTCCATCCCCTCGAACTTTTCGTGGTGCTGGCGTCTGATGTGCCGGATCCAGTAGGCCTTGCGCTTGCAGCGCTGGGGGCAGAAGAGACACTGGAACCGCGGTTCCTTGCCGCACTCCCAGTTGGCGTGGCGCTGCAGCGAGTCCTTGCGGGCGTATGAACGGCCGCAGCGCGGGCAATCGTAGTGCAGGCCGGAGGCGCGGCGCGGGTGGCTGACGCGGGTCGTCGGGACCTGACTGCTCACCTCTTCCGCCGTCGCCGACGTGCCGTCTGAAAGAAGAAACGCCGATTTAGTGGGGTTCTCGCTGCGCTGAACGTCGTCGCTAGGCGATAGCGAGTTGCTTTGGACGGGAGTCTCTCGCTTACTTTTTTTTACATTTAACTCTTTTCGGTTTCCTGCGTTTCGAATGCAGTGACTCTTGCTTAATGCACCTTACTTTTTATAGGCTCGCTTTATTTACCAAGCTGCGTTAGACAGCGGATCTCTCGTGGGTGCCAGTACCAAGACTCGATCTGACTAAGAGAAGGCGCAGTGGAAAGGTAACTCTTTTCCCCCAACTGCGCTATAATTAATTCGTGCTAAAATTTATTCTCCAAAGCATAAATTTACCGGAAATTATTTGATTATTATTTCGACATGGAAAAAATTAACATTATTATTAACTTTGCTACAGATTTAATGGTATTTTGTACAACATTCTACATTCTGTCCTGTTAAACATCATTACTATTTTATTTTAAATACTTTTAGCTTTTCACTGATTGTAAATAAATAAAAATAAAGCTCAACATTATCATTAGCAGGGAATAGCATTGGAATTTCAAATTAATGTACCACTTAAAATAACCATTACACCTTGTTTATTTACATAAGAAATCATCAATCTTAAGTAATTATTGTAAAAACAATCGAATTCGATTTATTTAACTCTTGTACACTCTATATTATTGCAATAATCATAGAATATAACAGTATGAATTCAAATAACAAGATTGACTGAAGTAAAGCGATACAAATTATATCACGACACAATCAAATAAGGTTATTATTTTTGTAGAATAAGGAGCACATATTTACACAAGGTTTTAATAAGCTAAAATCCATATGCATAAGATGTTAATATAGACATAGTATAAAACGTGTATATGCCTTTCTTTCTATCTATCTCCCTCCAAATAAATATTCTAATTTATCGAATTATAATAAAATTTTCCTTTATATTTATGGCCTTTCTTTATGAGGTTTTTTTATGTACAGTTACTTCTTGGCAGTTATTTATACTACATGAAGTGTAATTGGACCTATTCCCACGTAAGGAAAACGGTATCTATACAAAAATTTATATTGTCAAGTTTTATAAAGAATTATTCTATTTATATGTTATAAAGCTGAATGAGTTTTATATTCTAAGTTGATTAGCAAGCAATCACGTAATAAGAAGTAAATTTAATTACCTAAGCAAAGCGTCTGCATTTTATACATATGTAAAACCCATAATAAGAAACAGTATTATTTCTGTATATAATTTACGCATGCTATAATTTAATTTATAATAATGTCCATATAAATATTGTAAAGATTTTTTAATAAATCATAAAATTTCTTCTCTCTTCTATATATTTACATAAATCAAATATATTTCTCAAGTCTTTAGTTTGAAGGCTTTAATACTTTTTTCTGCGTATCTCCTTTCATGTATAGAAAATTGGACATTTGAAATAAATAATTTTTCACATATATAGTATGTACGAGACCAGAAATGTATTATAACATAAAAGTTCAGAACAAATGTATGTTGATATGCCTAAAACAAAATTAAAATTACCGAACATTCTTGATCGATTAGTTAAATCATAATTTATTTAAACTCACCTGTATATTCTATATGATTTTAATATACTCAATTTTCCAATTACATTATGTTCGGTAAGAGAAATATTAGCTAAGAGTTGCTTTATCTGATATTTCTTTATAATAACCAACTGTATCCTGTATTAAAATTTATAGTCAGGATTATAAATAAGCTATTAGCAATTTAACTAAACATCATTGGCCTCCCTCTACCTCGTCCCCTGCCTCTTCTCGGTTCGGGGAGAGGGCCGCTTCTGTAAAAATATAATCCATTAATAAGATATAAATTAATTATACTAACCATATCAACAGCTGCTAATATCGTAATTTCAACTCGTATTTAAAAGTAATGCGATTCTTACTCTAAATTGTGTGCAATAAAATGATAAAATCGTAGTTTAAAAGAATACGATTTTGATGTAAAATAATATGATTGTAATTGAAAATCTGGATTAACAAACTTTTAATTGGAGCTCATATCCAATAGATTATAAGATTGAAATTGAGAGAATAGAAAACTTACTTAGAAGTTATTCGCCAAATTTTAATTGAATTCTAGCTTTGTTCAAAGCAGCCAGATTAAACGTTTTAAAGTGGAGCTGATAAGACAGTATTAGCAAATTTGATCCAGTTACTTGTATTTACTCTTGACAGTTCTAGGAACTTTTTTCTCAGAATTTAACAGAATTTATTAAAAGTTTTAAAGTTTTAAAATTTTTTTCCTAGCGTCACAAGTAAAAATTTATGAAAATTTTAGTTATTTTGCAAATCTTGGAGGCAAAAAAATTATTTGCACATGGGAAGGAGTGACAATAAAAATTCAGACGAGTTAGAATTACTGCCAAACTAGCTGTGCATATGGGGTCGTCGGTTGCATAATTTCGAGTAACGAATGCCACCTACAGATTTTGCTCGGTGTGGCGCATAATGTGCTGCGACAGAACGTATTTCCTCCTCGTTTTGTAGCTGCAGAACGGGCAGCTGAAGCTGGGCTCGACTCCGCACTCGTACTTTTGGTGAAATTTGAGGGATCCCAGGGAGCTGTACCTCTTAGAGCAGTGCGAGCAGTAGAGATTGATCTGGGTCGAGCCCAGTGGGCCGCTGCTCGCCTCTTCGAGTGCGAAAAGCTGATTCTCTGCAATGCAATGAAAAAAAAAAAGAAAAAATAATCATCCATTAGAGATTGAAATTATTGTCGATGTTACAAATGCACGAGTGCTCTTATAACGTATTAACCAAGAATTATAATATTTGTTAATCATTGGCGGAGGAGAACTGAAAGTGGTAATGTAAAATACCCTAGTAATGTATATATTGTTAGCATATGTCGTTTATTTTCTGCATAAATATAGTAAATATATATATATATATATATATATATATATATATATATATATATATATATAAAATATCTTAGAAAGATAATATAACTTATTACTTACTATAATGAATTTAATACCAGTAATACTATTCCATAAAATAAATAAAATGAGAATTATTACAATCGTCAGCGTAGAAAATAAAAGGAAAAGCGAAACATTTATTTTTACCTAAATATAATCACTCGAACACACACACACACACACACACGCGCGCGCGCGCGCGCGCGCGCACACACGGACACAGAGAGAAGAGAGAGTGAGAGAGAGAGAGAGAGAGAGAGAGAGAGAGAGAAGAGAGAGAGAGAGAGAGAGAGAGAGAGAGAGAGAGAGACAGACAGAGACAGAGAGAGAGAGACTGAGAGAGAGAGAGAGAGAGTATTTGTAAGTTCTGTACAAAAAATCTTAAATGTACCAAATCAACAACAAAAAATTTACGTGCAAATATAACTATAACAAAACGAATTTCTATACACCTAATTAACATATCAATAATTGATCGCTCTATTCTCGTTCCTATACAAAAAAATAATTCATACAAGAGATGCATGAAATTTCTAAAACCTTAGATGAGCTGTATTTGTGCGTGTGCCTCGTATATTAATTAAAAATTTATGAATGTAAGTAGCACGCGGCATGTTATAAACAATATAATATTATATAGCTTCAAACGACAATAAATATCCTAACAATTCATAAATAAATATAAATTATAATTCATCGTTATCGTTATCAATCTTCATCTTAAAATTATTAAAAATAGGAAAAGGATCCTTTTGAAGGGCAATAATAAATTGCAATATATATCCGTTGCAACGTTTCGAAAGTAATAATCTGCTATCTTTTTCAGAATTTAATGAAAATAATAAGATAAATAAAAGAATTTACATCAATTTTTAACATAAGAATTAATAATAATATATCATTTTAAATAGAAATACCGAATGAAGTGATTTTAAAAGGAGCTGCAAGAGACCTATAGCAGTATGAAATTCGCACGTATAACTAACAAAGATTTAACAAATATTATACGTTCACAAATATTATAATTTCACCTTATACTCATTCAGTGTCTGCATAAAACACTTATGTTACAAATTAAACATTTGTGTGCCCTTCTGCATTTATCAGATCATATCATAATCCTAATTTATGAAGACAAAACGCGCATTTGCTTCTACAGATTAAACAAAAAATGACATAGGCTATTTTTTTTCAAATTCGACAACAAAATATGATGGCGAAATAAAAAATAACTTTACCAACAAATCGCAAACTATGTATATATATATTCGCAGACCATTTTATTTGTTTCAATTACAGTATGTACTTTTAATTAATATAGATTTACACATAGACTATTTTCTACATAGATATTATTGAACTGATTAATATATCTGTTAAATGTATAGTTAAATATATAGTCACATGTATAGTCTAAACTTTTAACTTTTAACTGTATATATAACATTTCAAAGATACACCTTTTATAATAAATGTATATCTATCTAGAAGTTTACATAAAATAATAATAATAAGCAGAATGGGATTGGACCATCGAATTATTATTATATATTTTCTTGTGTTCTTATTTCTAATTTTCATAATTCGCTTTGTTTCACTAATATATGTCCCAGAACAGTTTAAACAACTAATTTTGCATACAACTTTAGACACATACTCTATTTTAGTTATTTCTCCTCCTACGTAATTTTATTTAATTTATTAATAATAGTAGGGACAGTTCTTAGTTTATATTAAAACTAAGTCTTCAACAGTTTGCAAAACAATTTTTATAATGAGCTATTTATATTTAAAATTATTTATTATTATTAATTCTTATTTTGAAATCGAAGAATATTCTATTATATTTTTTATTATATTCATTAAAGCCTAAAAAGGATAGTAAATAATGGCTATCGAAACTTTTCAACGGGTAGATATTACAATTTATTAAAGCCCTCGAAAGGGATCCTTTTTTTATTTTTTTTCTTATTTTTAAACCTAAATTATAAATTTTAAAACAGGTACGCGTGCGCGTGTGCATGTAGATGTCCTGAACGAATAGTAGCATGATTGAAAATTTTAAAAAGAAAAGTATCAGTATTTGTCCAAGACTATAATGTGGAAAACCAAATATTAAAATCTAAGTTAATTTTGTTACTAAAGAACAAACTGACTATCTCTTATATCCAGCATTCTTTTTCCCATATAAGCAGCTTGAAGCATTCGAGGCTGGAGAAAGAATGTTAGGTGAAGGGAGCAATCAGTTTGCTCTGTATTAACATTATTAAATTTGATTTTTATATTTCGGACTAACAACATTTTCATCGATCTTACAGCTTTTAAAAATAATGTAATTCTAATGTCAGTGAGGCTGTGATAGGTTATGTTAGCTTAATAGATAGGTTAATTCTTAATAATATTTTTAATAAAATTTTTATTTTTAGTATCTTGGGTTTTAAATTTCAGATTCTACGGGCGTGATTATAAACCGGAACAGTTATAATCATACGCAGTTTATTAAAAAGACTGTAAGACCGATACAAATATTTATTAACTCGAGTAAATGCGAAAGAAAAGTATCATCTTTGATACAGTGCAACTAGGCACATTCCATATAAAAAACCGAAACAGTGTTTCTTTTCGTCAGCCTGTCCAAGAGTTTAGCTACTCGAAGTACTCGAGTACAACAATCACCGGCAAACAAATCACGTTATTCTTCATTCGTATATTCTCGACGGCTCCACACTTCGTTGGACGCTTGCGCCAGGCTAGTTTTCGTCGGGGGCCGAATCGCGCCACTTTTCATAAGGGTCCTCAATATATACAGCCCCTCTAGAGGCTGGCTTTCTCTAACAGATCCTAACAACAACAATTTTTCAACGATATATTTTGAGCCCCTACTGACAGGGCAGCTCGGCATTGTGGTTCTTTCGCAAATGAAGAATGAGTCTGTCGCGCCTGAAGAACTTTTTAGAGCACAGGCCACACGGGAACTTGGCCTGATCGCTGTTTCCGTGGCGATGGTTCACGTGGGCTCTGAGATTGTGCCGGTACTTGAACCAGGCGTGACAGACCGGGCACTGGTACTGGGGCTGTTTGCCGCACTCGACCTTCAGGTGCCGGGTCAAGGAGTGAAATCGCTGGTAGAGCCGGCCGCACTTTGTGCACTTGAAATTTGTACCGCTGGCTGTGATCACTTTCCGCATTTGTGCGGCGATGCTCTCCTCTTCTGAGGCGGATTGCAAGGGCGAGGGCAGGGGCGGTGGCGCCGGCAGTCGCTGCTCCAGGTAGGATCTAGGACGTCCGTCGTAATCTGAAAAGAAAAACGCAATGGATTGTAGCCGTGTTCTGGATTGGTGGGACCTTATTTTTATCGAGGTGACTTTCGGTCGAACTATGTTCGTTATTATGTGATTGCGTCACTATGTACCAAATTTCGATACCTAAGCATTTATTTAAAAAAGCTATTATAAATTATGATTTTATTTTTGTATACCATTAAGAAGACATAACAACGAGAAAATATATAATACTTTAATCAGAAATTTAATATTGAAAATTCACAAATATTTGTAAGCCTGTATTCAGTTGAGTTCAAATAGGAAAACTTTTATATAAAACAATAACATATATCCAAACGTCTATATTAGTTCAAAATGATTTTTAAGCAAAAACAATTAAAATTGTAATTTATCTACAAAAAGATTTCATATTATATTACACTATTTAAAATTAAAGTTTGAACAATGCGTTAGTAATAGAACTTCCCATATATGCTCGAAAAAATCAGGGAGATAAATAAGAATAAATCTAAATAATTTACATCACTCTTTCCGAAGCAGAATTCAGTTTATGAATGAGAAATTCAAGAAATATTGAATAGGATATATAATACAAAATTAGACTTCTATTCTATATTTAGATACATGTAATTATATTTAGAAATTAAGAAAATATTATTAAACTCATATAAAGCAAAAAATATTAATCTATTTATGAACCATGTGTTAAAAGTAAATAATAATTTTATCCATGCATTGCATTGAATTAAATTCATTCGTTAGTAGTATCTATACTATGTGGGTAAAATAGTCTAAAAACGAACATTCAATATCGAATTTAATTATTATATAAAATATTTACCTTTTTATAATATATATATATATATATATATATATATATATATATATATATATATATATATATATACATATATAGCTGTATGTATATTACATGTAGGAAATCTTGCTATGGCATATATCCAGGACAAATGTATATAAAAAAGGAATTATTAAAATTTTTATTTTTAGAAACAATGCGTATTTATTAATAATTAACAATTATTAATATAAATAATATTATGAAATTATTGCGCTATTTATAGTAAAAATAAAACTTGTTTTTCCTAAATACAAAAGAAATTATTGAGTTTTTGTTAATTGGTAAGTATTCTGTCATATTATTTGATGAAACTTGAGAGCATTCATCTTTTTAAACATTTTTAAACAATATAGAGATATTTATAATAAATCATCAAAATATTCTTATATATATTAGATTATAAAAAATTTACAGATTATTACTTTTATAATTTACTATTCGGATAAACCGAATATTTATAAATCAAAAAATTTCATTTGCAACTAAAAAATACTTAATCGAAAATTATAGTTTGTAATATATTTTTTCTTAAATATAATGATGATGATGATGATGATGATGATGATGATGATGATGATGGTGATGATGATGTTGATGATGATGATAACGATGATGATAATATAATCTTAACTAATAATAACAATAGTAATATAAAATTTGTTTATCTCGAAACTCGTCTTTGGCTTCTAAATTTTATAATCTAATTTTAAAAGTAATATGTATTTGTTTTACATTCTTATGTTATTGCAACTGGATTACTAATCACATAAAAGAGAATTGTAAATAAATATGATAATATTAATATATCACTAGGTTAAGTGGCATTAGATAAGTATGAAATCTCAATTATATAAATGAAAAATGTATAGAATAGAAAGAATGAATAAAATTTACCAATAAAATCCTTCAAAATAATCTATCGTGTGCAACGAGTAAAAAACTTCATTAATAATTACTCGAATTTACAGAATTTGGAAAATTATCTATATAAATGATCAATAAAGTCATATATATTTATATATATATATATATATATATATATATATATATATATATACACATACATACATACACGTATGCATAATATGATACTAAACAAGAAAAAATTCCTCTAAGTGTATGAAAAAATTTATAAATCTAATGATTTGATGCTTTATGCCTATGTCTATAAATCATGATTTTATATCATGTAGCAAACATACTAAAGCTGACTCGTTCATTATTTAAAATAATTTGTTCATATTTCTGTTTTACAGGCGCGTATTTGTAAACATAACGGAGTCCGGCAGTGAGAGCGCTTAGCTATCCCCGCGCTAGCGCTTGGCAGCTTCGAATTCAATAACGAAGGATTGTAAATCCAATACACAGCCCTGATCACCCAATTGTTTCTGGGATGATGTTGAGCTGATAAGTCCGCAATACGCAAAGATCCGACCTATAGAGAGGCACTTATATGCATGAATATAGCGATCGGGGGTGTCCTCGGTTATCGGGGCTGAGCGACGGTCCCCGGGTTCTGCTCGTCCTCCTCCTCCTCCTTATCCTCTTCCTCCTCCTTTTTCGCCTGATGTCAGGTGAAGTTGTGCGCGCGCCAGAGCTCCTCTGCGGAGCGCCGCGACTCTTGTAAAGTCGTCGCCGTTGTCGTCGTCGCCGTCGTTTGCGCGCCCCCGCCGCTCGCAGCACTCGTCTGCAGGTGGACCTTGAGATGTCTCTGCAGGCTGTGCTTGTGCTTGAACCGCGAGTTGCAGAGAATACAGCCGAAGGTTGCCTCCTTGCCGCACTCAAGCTTCTTGTGGCGCTGCAACGTTATCAACCGCCTGTAGCTACGATTGCAGGTGTCGCAGGGGTAGTAGCGTTCCGCTGCCAGTGCCGAGGGTTCGCCCGGGACGAAGCCTCCCACGTAATAGTTTCCTGAAAAAGAAAAATAAAATCGATGTCGTCAGTATGGGCAGTTTCTCGCTGCAACGCGATGAGAGCGAGAAGCTACAATAGATACCGTCTTACGGTTGGTATCCTCTGCCCTTTCGGCGCAGAGATGCACTTTATGTCAGTCTTGTTTCATATAGTGCACACAGACGCGCGTGCACTCGCACAATCAGACATATACAAATATACCTATCCACACGCAAATAATGCATACATAGATACATACATACATACATAAACACAGACGCGCGCGCGCGCGCGCGCGCGCTTGTCTGTGTGTGTGTGTGTGTGTGTGTGTCTGAACGTGTGCACTGGAAATTATTGCATATTGTAGTTCGTTCTCATTGGCTAGTAAATGCGGAATATTAATATTAATACAGCGGAACTCTAAAATAACGTATTGTTTACTTTATTTATTTTTATGAACGTTATCATCCAATATTCACGTCATATAATGACAAATATGCATATAAAAAATTTTATTTTGTAAAAAAAATTTTAATTGATATTACATTAATTTTAGCCAGTAATAATCTAAAATCTGAAATTGATGTTGTTATGTAATAAATTTGATCAGGAATGATGTACTGAAATAGGAAGAAAGACAACGATGTTTAAAAAATCGCAATCCATTTTATTTATTACTAATATTATAATAAAATAAAAATTACAATGATAATTATGTATAAATATAATTAAATCTTTCAATAGAAAGGATTAAGTACCAGATATAATAATGATTCAAGTATTTCGTTTCAAACGCTTATGACTTTTTACTTGCTATCTTTCATTATATTAAAGAGCAAAAAAACATGGAAAAAGCTTTTGGACAGAAAGCTTGTTTAAAAAATTGTACTTCCTTGATAGCATTGAGACATTGAATTAAATATATAATACATTCGACTGAGTCAATACGCAATTCAAATTTTATGGTAGCTATATGGAAAAAATTTCAAATGAGAGAAATCAATCGTATACTATCGGCGGAAATTTACAAAATTCTAAATAATCGGGATTTTAATTTCTACATTTATAATTGGTAACATTTAAGTACGAATAATATCGAATTCTTTCCGTTTTCATAAAGAGAAATTAAAGTTCATCTAAATCTAAATTAGTGTCATGGTATCTGAAGCCTCAAATGTTCAGTTTGAAGGAATTATAGATTATTAGATTTCTAAGATTCTTTAATACTATTTTTTATATAATCAAAATGTAATTCTTTTTATAAATTATAAACCTCAATCTGAGGCCAACACCAATTGCATTTATACGCTAACAACATCAAATATTCTTAAAACTGGTAATATTTGAGCGTATATTAGGCATATATTTTGAATATCTCAAAACTTATTATTAAAAAACATACCAACTATAATTTTTACAGTTTGACTCATAGAACTTGCTCCGTAGAAATATTAAAAAACAAATTGCTATGTCTGAGAATCATCTCTAACACTGTTTTTGTATATGCTTTTCCAGAATCTATTTACCGAAATTTATTTGTTGATGCCTAGTATTATTTATTCTGTACTATTTTTATAGAGCTAATTATTTTTTGTAATAAATAAGCTGTTTCTTTATGTTTCTAAAAGGATAAAGTCAATGTAAAAACAGATTTTGGCCGTTGAAAAGATTAACAATAGCTATTAACAAGTCCATTCTAAAACCTCTCGTTATCAATTATTGTTCTGTATGCCTAGAACAATCGATTTATAATGTAATCGAATTTGAATTCTAGTAAAAAGCCATTACTAGTGGACAGTGCATACATGTAAAAACGCTCATTACAAGAGTAAAATTACGATTACGGTAACAGATAACTATACACTTATGCATTAAAAGGTCGTAATATAAAATATAAGCGTGATCTGTATAAACATATAGTTTGAGACATATAGGTATACACTCCAGTAGCGTTCATGTAACTGCATCATCACATTCGCCTCAGACACATTTAGCATTTGATCTGGAAACCGTGCTCAGTTTCTAATTTCGCATCGACAATCGTAATTTTCCATTAGAAACTGACACGCGTACAAATGCAAATAAAGCTCTACCTCGAAATCTACTACTTTTTGTCATGAGAATTAGGTTACTTTCATTTTCGGTCGGTAAATATAAATAATGTTAATTTTAATATTAATGGAATAATCCTGGAATAAGCCGTGCTGGTTTTTGTTGGCGAGAATTGATAAGACGTAAAAGTGAGTCTGCAATCGGATTATTCAGATCGATAATTTGAATTTGCTCTGTTTCAATTAATCAGACTACCTGTCCACGACACTTCTGACATCAGCTAATAGATCTAGTAACTTTATTATGGGTGCCGCGAGGTTATTAATTTTTAACAAAAAGGAATTTTCTAATTTTATGGTAACTTTTATGTTTGCGTATAATTAGGTTGCTGGTATAGTAACTCTCTATTTTATTAATTATACGTTCTTAGATATGATTAACGATTGTATGTGCAGATTAAACTAATAACAATCCTGAGATAATTATATAGTTTTTATAATTTATAAACAAGAATGTATAAAATAAAAGCATTAATTAGAAATATTTTTATATCTAATAAATATTGAAAATAAGTATTTGAAGAAAATCATGGAGTATATTATACTTGTCAAAGAGTCCCGAAAAATAAAGCTGGAAAATAAGAGCTCAAAAATTGCAAACCATCGATAATAAAGATAAGTTGATATCTGACAGAGATAATTGAAGTAGCGCCAACTCTAGTTGCTTAGAATTGACGGGATCATTGTAAATTATAGCGAGAGTAATACTATAAAATCAAGGTTACCCACGTCTACCCGCCGACCAGTAAAAAAACTGCAGCAGAATGAAAGCGCTAGTTATTAATGCAGCCAATCTGATTATACGATTATAAGTGGATGCGTCACGACGATGTGGTGCATTCACGATTTGGTCAAAGCCAACGGAGGAATCTATTTGTTTTAAGGTTGAGCACGTTGTAGCTTATATCGGTAAAGAGTATCCTTCGGTAATTTCCTTAGGTGTAAATACTGATATTAAAAATATCGAGTCGAATGCTCGCATTTCGCCTCTCGCCCCTGATATTCTCGTTGTCGATAATACGCTCTCGTTGATTCGCTTAATTATACTATACTAATTATGTATATATAATAATACTATAAAAACTATACTAATACTATAAAATTGTTATTTTGGTGATGATTTATATACTTTGTTTTTTTCAGTTGTAAGTCGTAGTTTTTTCAAACATTTCTATATGAACGCATAACAATTGCATATTGAAATATGCAGCATAAATAATTTTTATAAATAAATTATAGAGGTAATTGATTGTATACATGTCGTTGTAGGTCCTCGGGCGCAATTAAATTAGGTATTAAAATTATATTATATTATAATATTATGAAATGAATCTTATTTCGCTAAAATGTACTAAGTATCTCTTTAGTTCCCAGTTTTTGGAAAAGTTTTTAGGTTCATTACTGTAGTGCGGTAAAATATAGTCGTTAACACGTTTCTTGAAAACGTCTGCTACAATTATACGAATGTGACTAATATAAAACATAAAGATCATTTATTAATATGCTTATCAAAGAATAATTTTGACAAAAGTTTTAAAAAATTAAAAGAAGAAAATTTTTATCATTAGAGATTTTAATGACTCTTCAATTTTTTGTGAAATAAAAAATATTTAAAAATGTCCCTGTATCGATTGATGAACGATTAAAAGAATTTAAAATAAAAAAAAAATATTAAAAGTACTGACGATATTTCTAGTTTGTATTTTATGTAAAATTTACATTAATCGATGCTCGTTATTCTTTTAAAAATCCGTACATATTTGTATGATATGAATACTGGGATTAATATTATATTATAAATCTATGAAAGATCAACTTTGCTTAAACGAATTACCTGAACATGTCAGAGAAATAGTATAGATCTCACTATTCATTGTATTAAATCTAATTGAAATAGAAATCAAATATCTAATAATATGCAAGGAAATGTTTTTTCGTAAAATAACAAAATTTATGATCTTGAAATTATTGATAATAAAATGAACGAAACCTCTATTACATTATACACATCCATAACAATATTTTGTGTTAAGGAACGCATAAATGCGTACGTGTATGTAAAATAATAGTTTTCAATATATTTCACAATTTAAGAGGACCTGATAATAAGGTTAACTTTAACAAAACTATTTTCAGAATTTTGCAAAAAAAATTTATATTCGTGAAAGCTTACAATGTATTGAATGAATGATCTATTATTTCAATGTGTTATAGATTTAACATAAACATTGAATTATCTTGAAAGATTTTGAAATTAAACATAAACCAAGTAATGTTTATCAGTAAATTATTTTATATTAGTACACAAATATGAACCCTACGATCATGATAACTAAAACGTTTAATGATTATCTACAGCTGGTTTTTAAAAGTTTTATGCTATTATAGGATTTTATTGAAAATTGACCTTTGATATATGAGTAATATCCATGTTCCTATATTAATTTACTTTTAAAAATAAATAGTACGTAATAATTATTTATACTATTATACTAGTTACGTAATTTGTAATCCTTAACCCCACAACGTGAGATTATTTTCTGGAATGTATAAAACTGATAAAACTTACAAGAAGTTTTTAATATTTTATTATTACGTATTATTGTCTTTTCTTAAGATAATTCAACTACTGCGCCTAACCCTGTATAATACAATAACGACTAAAGATTAAACATTAAAAAAATATACCTTCCTTAAAAGTATCCTTTCTAAAATCTAATCCTATTATTGCTTACAAGTATAAAAGTTCTTATTTTATAAGAATTTGTATAAAAAGAATTTTTTGTCTTTTAATAGACATAATCATGACCATAGTCAGCGCAATTTTATAACAAGTTTTAATTCCAACTTCAAGAACGTTTTTGTCCTTATTTTTTTAAAATGATATCTTCCACGGTATAATGATGTAATGATAGATTTTTAAAAATACATAATATTCCATATTTCTACTGAAAATCTCAATATGGTCGAATACTGGATAAATATCTATCCAGTTCGAACTGTAATATTACGGAAGGTTTTCAGTAGAAGTTTCCAGTAAATAACGCACACCATTATTTTCTCATGTTGTTCTTATCCTCTCTACAAAAATTTGGAGTAATTCAGTTTACTGTACAAAAATAAGAATATAAAAATTCCTCGTAAATAAAGATTATAGTCGTGATTCAGATAAAAGAGGAAACTGAGTTAGTGTACTTTTCATGTCGATTTTTTTCACTTATCATTTGAGTTTTGAGTTATAAGTGTTATCAGACTATCCTAATAAAAATGAGTATTAATTGAAATAATTGTACAACTACAAATTAGATTTATTTAGCCTTGCCTAAAGGGTCATTTGCTAATATGACGAGTCATTATACTTTTAATATCGACACAAACAACAGGTCCATAAAGTAGAAATTTGTGCGTAAAATTATTAGGTTCGCTTGAATAAAATGATAAATTTTATAATTAAATAAACCATACCATACGATGTTATTATTTTAAATTTGACTTATTATAAAGATTATGCTTTTATATAAAAATTCATTACGATGTAACTGTTAATAAAAAAAATGTTTAACGTAATCACTGGAGCTAATATTCTTCTCTTTATCGATTACTTTCTCAAAGCGTCTCAAATTTCTTACGATACAACCATATATAGATGCATGCGAACGGTTAGATATAAAAAAATTAACAAATAAAGAATACCAAATCGAAAACGACTCGTACGCAGGCACACCGTTTCTTACAAGTACTTATAGAAATATATCTATTTATGTAATATCATAAGTATAAAATTAAAAGGATCGAGAGATTAATGGGGTAACGAGGTAAGAGCGCCGCTAGGCGCTGTCGTCGTAACCGCATATCTTCTGGTGGTGCCGCTTGCAGTGAACCGTCAGATTTCCCCGCTGCCTGGCCTTGTACGGGCACTCGGGGCACTGAAAGGCGGGCGGCTTTCCCCCGCACTCGACCATCTCGTGCCGCCTCATAGTGCTCTTCCACCGGTAGCCCTTGCCGCAGAACCTGCAGCGGAACTTGCGCTGCTGCTCGTGCGGCACTCCCATGTAGACGACGCTGAGGTCCGAGCGCGGCCGCGGCAGAACCTCGAACGAGTCCGGGAAGACGACCTCGCTGCTCGACCGACGCTCCTCCTCCAGGCGGCCGCCACCCCCGCCGCCACCCCCGCCGCCACCCCCGCCGCTACCGCTGCTGCTGCTGTTGTTGTTGTTGTTGTTGTTGTTGTTGTTGTTGTTGTTGTTGTTGTTGTTGCTGCTGTTGCTGTTGTTGCTGTTGTTGTTGTTTGTGCTGCGCCGCTCGCCGCCCCCACCGCTGCCGGTCTCGAGGCTACGACGTTCGCGCGACGTAGAAGAATCGTAGCCGGGTCTCTGCTCGCTTGTACTGCGGGTCGCCGGTCGGCTACAACGCAGCTTCCCCCGGGAGAGCTTGTACTCGGAGCGCAGCAGAGACAGCAGTGTCCCCATGCCTGCAACAACCGCGCAAAAAAAGAGGCGGGAAACTGTAAGAATGTGTGTTTGTCTGCTTCTGTTTTTTGTTTTGTTTGTTTTTGTTTCTCTTTTGCTCAAGGACGCGTGCCGCGCACGAGCTTTTTCGCCTGTCGAAACTTCGAGGTCTACGAGGACCCCTGCATGATTCGCGTGAAAAAGCAGGACACGCATGCGCGCAAACCCTTAACAAGTATTTGTCGAATAATGATGAGAATGTGTTTCGTCTTGCGTGGATCCTTTGATGTATGTACTGTCACCTCTTATTGTTCCTATACTTATATTGCTTTAGCCAGTGAAGAGTAAAAGTGCGTGTAATAAGAATGCCTGTTGCTTGCCACTCATTATATAAGATTAATACCATAACCAACCCAACACAAACGCTCGAGCCAATAGCTTTGAAGAAGAAATGCCCAAGAACGAGAAATGCCGATATAAGAAGAGCAGAGCACAACTGGGAAAGACAGAGAGATATTAGCAATAATAAATGGAATTAGATCAATTTAATTTAAAGATAGTTTGTTTGTTTGGCAATAGTTTTTTTTTCTTTTTTGTTATTGACTATATTATTATAAATAATAATTACCATAGATGCCAACCCTGGTTGTCTTTACAACTACTAATATACAACTTTATAGTAAAGAAGAGGTTTGTGCCAATGCGCGGAATTTAAAAGAAGAAACATTCCATAAAATGGCCAATCTCTAAAAGTGCATACGTTAACTATTTAGAATGAAATTAATCATATAGAATATTTTTTCAACCACTAAATACAGTACTTTACAACAAACTTGATTTTATATATCCATACATAAATATTTGCACCATACAAGTTTCTTAAAGAAAAATATGTACATACAAAAGCTTCTTTAACTTTTCAGATTGTGTATAATTCGTTAATCAAATAGCTAAGTAAATAATAGCAATAATTTATTATATTTCATGATTTTCGAAAACATGTTGCGTTAATAATTTTTTTTTACAATATGTACCAAATTTTTATGAAATGCAGCGATCAATATATTCAAGCACTTTTTCGACGAAGCAGGTTCCCAAAGTAGAGAGATCTGAAAAATGAAATTGATTCATTAGTATTACAAAATGTATACCAAAGTATATTTTATACTTACTAAATACAATTTTTTTTATATAAACACGTTTAAAAACAAAATAGCATAAGCTCCTTATTCATTGAAACACGTAGGTTTTAAAAATTTTATAATAAAGAATGAATGGAGTTATTGGTTCAGGAAATTAACAACAAATAAAAGTGTAATATTACAAAATATATTATAGTTTTTAAATTATGAAAATTAGTTGATGTAACTACCGCAATATAACAATAAAGAATTAATTAGCCATACAATGTATAACTTAGATATAAATTGCTAAGAATAACTTTTATTTACTATTTAAGAATTACGTTTGACATAATAATAGAAATATTATAACAAATTTTCATTCACTGGTAACTATCAACTTAATGCATTATTAAACCTTAGACATCAGAACAACTATTCCAATAAGTACAATTCTCTCTCTCTCTCTCTCTCTCTCTCTCTCTCTCTCTCTCTCTCTCTCTCTCTCTCTCTCTCTCTCTCTCTCTCTCTCTCTGTCTCTCTCTCTCTCTCTCTTTCTTCCCGCCTCCTCTATCTCTTGTCTAGTCCTAGTTCAATTACCCTAGAGTACTCTAACGCATTCTTCCCCCCTCCTTATTAATTTGGTGGTCAATTTGATATTTAAAAATGAATTCTTGTCGCAAAAATATCAATAAAAAAATTCAAAAGGTTATGCTTCAAGCTAAAATAGTTAGATTTAAATGTTTGCATCCGCGTATCAAATATTATGTTAAAATGCAATACGAGAAGTCCGCTTATTAATTGATCAAATTCCCTACAAACACAATAAAATGTTACAAGGCACTTAATTGCAATCCGCTGTAAGTAATTTATAGAAGATATATGAAAAAAAGAAGAATTGTAAGCGTGTTTCCTCAACTGAACTCTTGGAAATCTCACATTAAAGGAATCTATACAATTTGTAATGAAGATTCAGCCTATTATCGTACCTGTGTTTTTTAAGATTACACATCAAATACCCGTATTCGATTTATAATTCTATGATGATGCCTAGTAAAGTACAGTCCTGCTATTTCATTTAAATTCCATTTTCAGGCCTTTGAAAAGAATTATAATAGATATTATTTTATGGAAGAAGTATAAGACGATTAAGCTGAGTCAGATTTCCGAAAAATATCTCGCCTTTGTCTTCTTGCTAAGAGTATCTCAGTATAATATTTTTGAATGTATGCAGATCAGATTTAGACGATGTCATCTTATTCCTTCTAATGAATTGGAAAACTCGAGCCTAATATTCAGCCCTAATCCAAATACCAACTCATGTCAACATCTTCGAGATTCTATTAGTATATCCTTTTCTGATTCTGTAATCAATATCGATGTCTTATTGGGAAGGAAATTATAATGGAGATTTTAAATAGATCAACTAACTGACATATATAATCGGATCTTATTTTATGTAAGTCCTTTGTTGATACGTGGCAATCTACTCATATGGACCATGGTTTTCTCATTATACTGAATACCTCATAGTAGGTGACAAACATACTTCAGGTTTTACAGAATACTTATATGCCTTATATGACGGGTAAAAACGCGATGATTATAACCATATTTCTACTCAGTTTTTAGATCTTTCGTTACTAAACAGATGCAAATCTACACTGAAGAGATACTCCTTATATCATCAATACTAATTTAGTCTAAATGTTAAGCTATGCTCTTATGTTCTATACACATGATATTTTTGGTCATTACTCGTGTAAATATTTAAGACTTGTCTTAAGTCTTGCACTTTGTCAACATTATATATATATATATATATATATATATATATATATATATATATATATATATATTCCACATTGCATGTTTAATTTTTATACATGCAATATGTGTAAATTCAGAACTTTTCCCCTTTGCTCTCTCGCTCTTGCTTTCTAATAAAATTTTCTAATTTTCAGATAATAACTCATTTTGCAATAAGTAAAACACATTGATTAATACTACATTCGAATGATACTAGAATGATTTCAAAATTGTGGTATTTGTTGGCATCAATAAGTTAAATCAAAATTTTACAATTAACAAAACTTTAACTGTAATTGTAAAACTCACTTGTTCTGAGAATCATCCGACATCTTCATTTCAGTTGGATCTAATCCCCAGTTCGTTGCAATTAATTTTCTATCTACATATTAATTTTAATAATTGCTCGAGTTAGACATATTACTAGTATGCATTAGAATCGCAAATATACCATACCGTACGGATATCTTATTAATCTAGAAAAATCTATATAAAGCCCAAAGATAAGTATTAACCATATATTCGTTAATTAGACCTGTGATCACTAAAGAACGTGAGTTTTATGTTTCCCGACTACGTGCACCCTCAGGTTGTCCTTTCGCTTCGCTCTGTATTCACAGTACGGGCAAGAGAATTGGGGCAGCTTTCCACACTCTAGACGCAGGTGTCGCAGTAAGGAGGACTTGACATTATACGTTTTGTAGCACATTTCGCAGCTAAATGCACGAATGCCCCCATCTAGCCGATAGCCTAAAAGAAAAAAGAAAAAGAGAGCGGGATTAGTATAAGAATTGATTTGAAGACCGATGTTTAAGTTAGAGCCATGTAAAAAACTATGATTCGAATAATAATTATGAGGAATATGATAATACTTTCGGATTATGCTGATGATATTACTTTTAGAAGGCTAATAATGCTGAAGTAAATGCAAAAAATTACTAATTAAAATGACCTTGTCATTAAAGGGCAATCAGATTGTCCATTATTAACTAAATTTATTTTGATTTTAATATTTTAGGTTTTCTAGTTCCGAGTCTACGACCGTGTTTATAAACAAGGGTAGTCTAATTGTTATCATTATTATTATAATCATATTATTTTAGTTTATTAAAAAGACAGTAAGACTGATAAAACTATTTATTAGTTTGAAATGGTCTTTTGTAAAATTATTATGATCATGATAATTTCGTTAATAACATTAATTTCATCGATAGAAACATTCATTTCGTAGAGATTCTTTTAATCTTTTGTCAATTAATTGAAACATTAAGTAAGACATGCATAAATAAATGATAAATTAAAGCACATTCAGAAAACCATGTAATGCAAAAGTATAATTCTTTTAATTTGTTAATAATTCTCATCAAGATCATTGGATGCATGAAGACGCTATTAGATTATCATCTTTATTTAATTTTTAGGCAGTTGCTTAATCAGCTAGTAAAACATTATTAGCTTTAGTAATATAAAAAAGAAAACATTAAATTTTATTTTTGATTGTAATTACAATATGTGACTAACTGCTACCATACCAATAATACTAATAAGAACATAATTATATTATGTAATATGAACCCATTTAAATTAAAAAAAATATTGATATATACAAACTAATATTGACCACTGATTTAGTAACCTAAATTAAAATATAAATAAAATAGACTTTAAAAAGAATTAAATTATAACTCTTTCAAGTTCAATTCACAAAATGTTACAGAATTGTTAGATTGTAAATAACGATGGAAAAAACTCTGATCGTACGAAAAGTAAAGCGCCTCAGAGGGCGCCATGACACTGGCGTTCACTAGTGTAACTACAATCCAAAGAGCATTTTGTGTCGTATTTTTTGTACAATCTCTTTATCTCCGGTGTTCAGCAGGACCGGCCAGCATTCGGTAGAGTCTCGCACGTGCCTAATCAATGACTTTCGCCATTTGTACGATTTGGAGCAAGCAGCGCAAACGCTTCGAACTGCGCAGATCTCACCTGGAAAAAGAAGAAACATCGGTCGAGCTTTCGCGCGTTTATCTTAGATGGAAACATTTAATTTATAAAAGGGTTTATTAGTTTATCAATATGTAAGTTTTCTGTTTGCATCAATGTATATATACGATAGCAATCGTTATTTACATAAAGGATTTAGTTAATCTTTTATATGCATTTATACCTATAGGAATGTCTATAACTTCACGTACAAATCAAGAGGCGCGGAAGCACCTCCAAGCTTAGTATATATATATATATATATATATATATATATATATATATATATATATATATATATATATATGTGTGATATGTAAGTAAAGAGGTTAAAGAGCGAGCATGACTATTAAATATTTTCAAATGGTGCTTCTTTAAATACAGTTATTTAATGTACAGCTTTCTGTAAGCTATATTGTCTTTTTTGCTGTACAAGTAGGCTTATATAATTATTTTTGTCGTAGAACAAAGTTTCATTAAGATTAATTTAGCTATTATTCAGAATTTTAAATTTTAATTTTTCATCCATTGATTTTACGTATAAAAAAATTCTCTTCAAAATCTGTCAGAAATGGTCATTTTGTGACGTGAGATAATAGACTAATGCAATATGTACACGTCTATGGAAATACAAACCGGTATTCTGATTTTTACCACAGACGTCGATTGCAGACAATACAATATACCATATAGTATGTATACTATATATAACTTATGTACGCTATAGATGATAAATTCTTGATTGAACGGTTGAGATTCAAAATCTTTTGGTCCTTATTATGAACGAAAAACATTTTACGTTTACGTAAATTTGACATTATTGTTTTATTAATATAAGTATTTTAATTATAGTAGTTCTTAAATTATTAATTTCTAGAAAATTCACGAAATCAAATGAAACACTAATTTTAAAAAAAAGTAAATTTAAAACAGATTTAGAATTCTTGTTTAAATATTTCTATTGGCAGTTTTCGTCTTATCTCGATAAATATTTTTTTATACTATAACTAATTCAATGTAATCAAATTTTACGTCACTTTTCTGAAAAAAAAGCTAATTGAAAAACATTGCATCATTTATAATATAATAATATAGATTTTTATGCCAAATTAAAGGGAAGATTTCATTAGCAATGTTTGGAGAAAATTAATGAAATTTAATTACGAAAATACTTTTAAAAAAATTGTCTTCAAAGTAAGTACAACTTTTATTATAAATAACAATATTAATAAAATTATATGTTAATAAAAATCAATAAACGATATGCATAAGTAATATTTCCCTATAAAAAAAGTTTTATATCCATATTATATTTTATTCTCCAACTTTTTACATAAAAATACAATCCGATAATGAACATTAATGTTAATTGAAAATGTAATATTGTAATGGTGATGGTTTGATTACCACAACGTATAATTACTGCAGTCATTTAAATGAGGCAGTGTGCGTATGAAAGGATCAAAATCAACGTGAGAGTGCTTTAACAAATGGCATTTTATCTTAGTTTCTTTTATAAAATAAAGGTGCATACCGGTATGGTTAGACATAGACTGTCTTCTATTTGAATAACAATATCCTCTAGGATTTTAATCGTAAAATTTCTTGAAAACGAAAACAGGACACGAACAGATTATATAAATCGTAAAGTTTCTCAATTCTAAGAGCACAATGAAATGATTTTTATACCTCCCGTATCTTTGATCATAAAAAATCGTTTTGGAAAAATCATTCTTTCAAATATTTAAACATAGTTAAGATTTAAGTATAAGAATGAAATATTCTATTACAATGAAACACATCTTGAAAATAATAATACTTGCGCTTTGTATTTGGCTTGAATAATTATTACACAAATGGTACTTTGATCATCGGCTAAGTCTTTGAAATAGTTTATACAGCTGAGTTGACAAGTTTAACTGGATAGTGGCACTTATGAATAAACATCAATAAATACAAAACAGCTGTGGGGTATTATTTCATAATTTTCATCGCCCTTTTTGACGGTATAGCTTTCCTTTATTCCGATTGATCGGTTGTGTTCATCGGATCTATCTATCTATCAGAATCTTCGGGATAATGATATTTGATGTTTCAACAGATTGAATTTCATAAGAACTGAACTATAACAAATTAGATACAAATACAATATTTTTCCCCTTCGCGAATGTGACGATTCAAGGCTACTTTTGATCCATATCGAAGCCTACACTCGTGGCCCAAATGATATCCTGTAACAATTAAATATATTTTCAATTAGATTTAAATTTCTTTCGTCTTCAATAACTTCTATCAATTTATTAAATATTCTTTATTATAGAATAAAAAATAATAGCTGAAACAATAGTATAATGATAAAAAATAACATTCGGGTTATTAAAAATAAATCAAACATTCGATTTAATCTGCGAACTTTATTAGCAGAATTATAAAAATACATAGGTAGATAAATGTTTGTTTTCAAAAATGTCGGAGAGTCGTTTAAAAATAGAATTATTTTAAATATCTTGTAAATTAAAAAAATTTTTAAATACTGTAAATTAATTATCGATAGCCAGAGCTTCATCGAACTTTTGAAGAATTGGAAAATTAAGAGTTATTGCAGAATCGTAGGTGAAGTCGAAACCACAAATAAAAATTTTATTTATTGATATTAAGAATATAATTCTTTTGGTAAGAATTTCGATTAAACGACCTCTCGCAAAACCATTAAATTACACAATACTTTATTCAACCACTCAAAATTACATGGCAATAAATAACAAATCTCGCCTAAAAATCATAACACATGTAGCCTTAAAAATACTAACTCCTATAAGCATAAATTAAAAATCTAAAAAGTATTCAGTCATCGAATTAATCACAAAAAACATTAATGCAGATGTTATACGAGGAACTATGCCGAATCAAATTGATTAATCTTCTGTAACCTGAGTTAATCTATAAGAATGCATTACTTAAAAACTAATACAGCCGTAGATACACTTTCTGTGGCCTTGGTACAGCTACAAAATATTCTGTACAATATTAATTCTTTTTCTTGCTACTTGATATATATATGATCCAGCGTTCACTCATTGATGATATAAAAAATACGTTCTGATGAATGAATACAGTTACGCAAATAGTTTTATTATATCGATCAGACAATTTTTTTCGGAATAGGCAAAAATTACAATACGACTAGATGACAGCAAAAATCTTACTGATAATTTCACATTTAACATTTCATTGTAATGCATAAAATTCTGCTTATTCCCTATTTTCATCAAGTAATGAAGTATTCAATTGTCTTAATACAACTTTTTACAGTATATAAATTTTGTACATTTCTATAAAATTACGAAAATATTTTCATTCTAATTGTATTAAAGCAAATATTTTTTTCGAAATTAAAAAAATATAAAATAACCGTCTGTAGATTGCTTTTTTAAAAGAAGTTATAAATAAAATAAAACATAAAAACAATTTTATAAAATAACTCAATAATTAAACTAAATAAATATGAATTCTTATCAACCACATAATTTTGACAAAATTATAAAAGCAATGATTAAAAAGTTTTAATAATATTTTTTTACAATCTAAATTAATTTATTTAAAATTTATCTATATTTAACAAATGTCTTTAAACTTATCTTGTAAAATCATAAATAATAAAAAGAATAAAGTGTCATTTTTTCTATTGCTATAGAAAAAAAAATTGTTTACTGAAAGAAAAGTAAATACTTTTAATATTAAAAAAAGCTATGAATAAAAATTCAGATTGACTACAATATTGTATAATTAATATTTGAATAATCAAACAATTAGAATTATGTGTATTCATTCGACTTCTCGAAGATTCTTCTCAAAATACTTAAGCTGAAATGCATTTATAACTAGATATCACTGGTAATAGAAAAAGTATAATCATTAATAGATTAAGCAACACACAAAAATAAATGAAGTTTTGAATACATAATGTGTATAACTGTTAGACTTAAAAAGTATTAGCAATTGTATGAATAGAAATAATGCGCTGAAATCCGCGTAGGCTTGTATTATCATTTTAGTAAAATGTATAATATTGTACTCGATAACGAATTAGAATTATTAACTCGTCTAATGATCACTGGATGAATTTATTCAAGCTGTGTACATAAAATTTGCATTTTCAACTCAGGCGGGGGTCCACGAGCTTGATAAAATGAGTGGCATAAAGCACCTTATGATTGTACAATTGCAAATAATCTTTCTATTGTAAGCTTAAATAAAGATAAAGTTACGTGACAAAAACACACTTTGCCTCAAAAACTGTAGGCTGCTTCAGCTCAATGAGTTCATAGATCCTGTTACGTCAGAAGATCCACTATGTCCAAAAATTCTAGCTAAAATAAAGGGCTATACTGAAATTACATAAAACTCATTCTTACAATACAATATTTTACTGAAATACATGGGTAACGGAACCTGTAAAAAAACTTATATTCGAGATTGGCAGTCATTAAAAAACTTTAAATGTACCTTTACATAATTTGAACATAGCCGCTAAAGGAAACGTCGATTGTCCGGATGAACAGAGCGATCATCAGCCACCCTTGTATATTTCACTCTATTATAATAATTATAATGATTATTAGCTCCTATACCTACCGCACACACACACGCTCGCACACACTTACGGAAAATAAGGACAGGTTAATGGGGGAGGGGGGGGGGTGAAAAAGATGAAAACTAAGGAGCAAAATAAGGAAAAAAATAGTCTAGAGAGTAGGAAAGGAATTGGGAGGGATGTTAAAGAATATTCGCGGACGCCGTGGGGGCGTTCGTTCCGATGCCTCACGTGTTGTTGGGCTTGTTGGCCTGTGCGATCTTGAAATGCTGCTCGGCCTGATGGGCGTGCAGTATGAAGGCTTTGAACGCGGCGAACGGGCAGAGCGAACACTTGAACTGGGGCGGTTCGCACTTGTGCTTCAGATAGTTGCTCCACATCTTGTAGAATTTGCTGCATTTGGTGCACGTGTAACCAAGCATGTGCTCGCCCACGTACGTCTTCCGATAGGCTGGAAGCAGAAAAGAAAGCAACGGCGAGAGGTTAGCTTTGGAAGTTGTTATCTATATGTATTTTTTTGGGCCGCGAGGCAAGCTTGCAACGCTCAAACTTTTTCTGGGCTTAGTTATATTTGACTTTCTTTCTTTCTTTCTATTTTTTAGTTTTGCTTCGCAAACAAAAAAAGGAATTATCATATATTCTATAGGATAGTTTTATGTGGGGACGGATTGCAGTTGTGCTAGCAGACCATTTTTCAGCCTCGGTCATATACGAGAAAGGCAAAAGGGCTTGCAACAGCGCATCTATGTAACAGAAGCATCTATTTCCACGGGGTCTTTTTACTATACCCATAATTTCTGTAGCGAGTCGAGTTCGTTCGTGATACTAATTAAATTCATGCAGACTTCCATTTATTGAAAGTGCTGGCAAACTTAGGAAATATATCTAATATTACTCTACAAATCAGTATTAATGTCAATAATATGCAATTACTGTCAAACTTTAAATTATGTTCAACTCTCATAGGAAAACTTGGATTTATATTTATATATAGAGTCCAACGAAATTAAAAATAATTATGGAAAATTCATACAATAATAGTAATTATTCTTCGGTCATCGTGTAGAATATCATCATGTAACTTTTGATACGTTCATTGATCATTGGTATCCTTTGAATTTATTGTGTCCATCGCCGACAAGTAATATATATATATATATATATATATATATATATATATATATATATATATATATATATATAGAGCTGACCTGAAAAAATTAGAATTATAATTAGTTAAGCGAATAGAATTTCCATGAAAACACAATTAAAAGTTAATTAATACATTTAACTATCTAAAATAATTTTTCATGATATTACATATAAATCTAGATTTTTAGGGATAATAAACTTAATATAACCTATATTTAACAAAAACAATAAAGTAGAATAACTTATAATTATAAATAAGTATAGAATATATTTAAAGAGGCCATTATGACTTTATTCGGAAAAAATAAATCATTTCCAAACGTTATAAATAATGACATTACACAAAAATCTTCATAAAATAATTGCATTGCTTCAGAAAACTACGCTTAAACTAAGAATTACTATTATTATTAAGAATGAAACTTGTATATACTTGTATATAAATTGAAAACATCATAAAATTTTTACGTAATAACCAAAAATAAACGACTAATGCCGAACAGAGTATGGAACGCCAAATCACAAATACGGTATTTTAAAAGCTTTTAATCTAGACATTTTCATTACGCACACACTTAAAATGACGGAATAGTACGTTAGACAAACACGCGACGTCTTCTAAAAATGTTTAAAAACATTAATTATATTATAAATAGCTCAAATGATACAGTGACTTAATAACTAAAGGAGCGATTTAATCACTACGCATTGGTATTTTTATTGCACAATAATTACATAGGCCAACAAAATTTGACAGATTGTTAGCAAAACAGTCTTAAAAGTACTTTACCGATGTATTTCGGTGGGTCAATTCCCAAACTGACTTCATAATGACTGATCAGGTCAGGTTTTCGAAATATTCTGATCTTAAAGTATAAAAATAACACTGCATTTCATCATATTTAAGGTGTTATAATATGATGAATAATGTTCTTTTGTTTTTAAAAAATTGTGCCGTTTCAAAATATTTTATTATTATACTGTGAATTTAAAATGTAACGAAATTATGTATTTACGTATTATTTGGTTGAGATATATTTAAATCGGTCGAAAATTATACTATAGTTTTTGCTACCTTATCCTTGTTGGTTTGTATTTTTATCTAATGAAAGCTGTAATAAGTAAGATAAACATAAAATATCAGTATGTTTTGGTGGATTTTATAAATCGGGACACTTAGTTAATATTGAGTGATTATAAATAAGGGCAGTCTGAGTGTTACAATAGCTATATTATTTTATAAAACAGACTATAAGAACGATAAAACTATTTATGAGTTTTCTTTATATTACTCGATGTAAGCAGAATTTTTTATTATCATATTCACAAAATAACGAAGATACTTATTGAGCGATTTTTTTCAGAAACATGTAGCGTTTGCATTTTATAGTTTCAAAATTTTCTTATGCATCTTCGGTTTGGAAATCCATAAAAAATATACCTATAAAAATTGTATAGAGAACTAAAATATATAAACTTTTTGATCAGTCCTCTTAAAGATTTCATATTTTGATGAAAACTCCTCTTATATAAACTCAACAGAATTATATGTACCTAGGCAGTTTCACTCAGACTTCGGTATGTAGATAAAAACTATCGGAGATGTTCTAATAGTCGTTGAATTTTTCTAATTACGAAACACCGAACGAATTGCGAACGTTCTAAGACTCTACAAAGACCGATCATTTCGCTCACTGCAACTTTTAACCCCCCCCCCCCCACCACCAACACCGTCGCTTTCCAAATTCTACAATAATTCCAAAGCACTGCGACACCATCCTTGCCCAGAATGTAAAATCCATAACCAGATATATTTGAGCTGGTCAACGGTGGAAGGAAAACAGTCCCCGTGTACACTTCTCCGTCAGAGGACAACGGAGGCCTTAGGCGAAGAGCCAGTTGTGCCGCCTCCTCTTGTGGCCGTCGATGCACCACTTGTGCGGGGTCTGATAGCCACACACCTCGCACCTGTGTCTCGGTATCGAGTTGACGCACTCGAATCTGCGATGCCTGCGCAGCGACCGGTAGACCGCATATGACCTGCCGCAGTCCGGACAGACGTGGCCGTTCTGCTTCGGGGCCACTGGAACAGTACATGTCGAATTCGTGGGTGTTAATAAAGTATTGGAACGTGGCGTTTGTTACAACTTACATTTTATATACACACACGCGCGCGCGCGCGCCCACACACACACACACAATTGCATTCAAGTGTCTCTGCGACTATTCAGAGCTGTGAGATACCATTTTACTAAAGAATATTATGTCCTAATTATGGAAAAATGTAGGATTTGAGTTTGCTTTTAGTAAAGCAGTAAGCTTTTCTACGATAATTAAATGTGCTCTTCTGTCAATTTTAAATATACTTTTAAAAGTCTTTCAATAGTATTACGTCAAATATACTAACGAATAAATATCAGTGAAAAGGTATTGTATTAATTCAAAAATATAAGTATTTTCCTTTATACACAGATATGCAAATAGTTTGAACCTTTTGTATTGTACAACTATTTGATATGAAGTACTGGGCTCAATTATTTTCATCACTGAAGTTACTACGTGAATATTTATTAATTGACAAAAACAGCATAATTAATCATTTTAATTCACCCGCAAGTGTTATTTTCCAAAAATACATACACTATATTTATCAAGATAACATAAAAGAACAAAAACTAAAACGATAAAATTTATTTTCAAGGAATGTTTATGATACTCACATTTTTATTTTGAAATAAATGTGTACTGTATAATTTAATAATAAGAAACTGTTATGCAAAGAAACCAAGTTCTTTTTATTTAGAAAATCCCTGAAATTGTTCAATGATAGAAACTACAATTCTGTTCTTATTTACAACCTATAAAAAAGTGGTTGTCAAACTTGTTAGGCACTTAAATAGTATAATGACTATAAATTGATACTACTTTAACGTAAAGTTCAATTGACAAATTTAAATATAAAGATTTCAGCTATTATTCTAATAAATACGATTTTTTAGAATGCTTAATTCAACAATCACTAAAGGAAACATCTATATAACAATATAATTCTTTATAGTTTGAATATACTAATTCATTATTAATAAAATAATCGAACAAATAATACACTTCTACAGACAGCATTTATGTTTATATTATCGTTCAGAATACTTCATTCGAGTAAAACATTGACAAAGTATTATACGTGTTTCAAATGTTTTCGGTCGGTCTATGAGTCATTTTTTCTTAAATATAATTGCTTGAAAGATGCATTTGTATCTTTCTTATAAACTAGTAATCTTTATCTGATGCGTCGTTTTTATTTTTTACACGTATTCCTAACAATTTTTATCAGTATATTATCAGTATAAATATAGATGTTCTTTTAATGGAACCACCTTCTCAAGTATACACCGTAGTTAATCAAAATACATACTTTTACATACATACATACATACATACATACATATATATACATATATATACACACACACACACACATATATATATATATATATATATATATATATATATATATATTAATAAATTTTTTTTATTGGTCTTGCAGTCCAATCAATTCAATCTAAAAATAAAAATAAAAATAAAAATAAAAATGAAATAAAAATAAAAAATAAAAATTCAATTAAAAATTAAATTAAAAATTATAATGACAGTCAGACTGTCCTTCTTTAGAATCACCTCCGTAGATTAATCTGAAAATAAAATATTAGCTGAAAAAAATTTTTATTAGTAAAGTGCAGTCTGACTGTCCCCAACACCCTTACCTAATTGAAGACCTGTCCAACGTCTTGAGTCTCTGATGAGGAGCCGTAGCGAGCTCGAAACGTTCAACAACGACAGGTCTTCAATTAGGTAAGGGTGTTGGGGACAGTCAGACTGCACTTTACTAACAAAGAATTTTTTCAGCTAATATTTTATTTTCAGATTAGACTACGGGGGTGACTGTAAACAAGGACAGTCTGTCTATCATTATAATATTAATTTAATTTTTAATTCAATTTTTATTTTTAATTTTTATTTTATTTTTATTTATTTTTATTTTTAATTTTTAGATTGAATGGATTGGATTGTAATAATAATATAAAATATAATATATAAATAAATGTATTACATATAAATGTAATATAAATAACGTATGACCAATAAAAAAAAATATTTATTAATTTGCATAAGGGCAGTCGACATAATACAATTAAATTATATATATATGTGTGTGTGTGTGTGTGTGTGTGTGTGTGTGTGTGTGTGTGTGTGTGTGTGTGTGTGTGTGTGTGTGTGTGTGTGTGTGTGTGTGTGTGTGTGTATGTATATATATATATATATATATATATATATATATATATATATTCATTAAAAATAAATTAAATAATTTACAGTGATGTTTCTAAAACATAAACAATAATTTTCTAAGGTCTCATATCTAAATTATCAGTCCTATGTGAATAGGAACTTATTCATTATATTTTTCTGAGAAATAGTTAGTATAATTACTGAAACGTTACTTAATGATTTAACAAACGAAAATCGTCTTCACTGTACTCTCTAAAGATGAATAAGTTTCGTTTTGAATTGCAGTCATTTACCAGTGAAAATTTCACTATTTTGATAGACGCCAAACGATTTACACTGATTGAAGCTTAGAGCATAAGGAAATGTTTGAAATGTTCCAGATTCCCGCTCCTCCCACACTTAAAATAAAACGTATAAGCAGTTTGAAAAAAATGTTAAAATTAAAAGTTATTCAGTTTTGAAGGTTGAATTAAATGGAGACCCTTTACTGTATATTGATTATCGTTTTTGAGTTTCCTTGAAGGTACTCCTTAGTTTTTTATATAGGGGCCCCTCTTTGTAATTTCAGATTCTGAAACAGCAAAATATTGTATATTTAATTATTTATTCACGTTGTAGAAAATGTTTTTAAGAAAAATAGTTTGACGATTTGTTAAGTAACATTGCTATTGGTCAACCATGCGCATGATTCTTAACAATCGGAGTTTCCTCGCTTCCCTCTATTATATAATCCCAATGTCAATTCATATCAAAATATGAAATTTCTAACTTTTTGGTGACTCTACTAAAAATTCTGAAGAATGCCTCTAACGACCTTACAAAAGGCTTATCCACGACAAGTCCAAGTTCGCCATTTAGTTCGACGTTCAAAACTGAATAACTTTTGTACTTACAATAAATGTTTCTCAAAATGTTTTTTTTTGGGACATAGTGGAAGGGAGGGCTCTAAAATACTATAAATACCCTGCACATGTAAACAAATATATAAATCAACAGCGCACATTTCCTCAAAGACGTAAAATTACGCGCAAGAGAAAAGCAAAGAAACGGCCATAAACATAAAATATGTGTAATATACGAAAAAATTCGTACATCGAATAAAAATCGCCCTCGAAGTCGCAACAGGGTCCGCTCTCGTCAAATCCCCCACCTCTCGTTCAACCACCACCCAGCCCCGTCGGTCACTCGGCCGAGGTGGCGCCTGGAACAGCGCCTGGAACAGCGCCGGGAACGGTGCTCCCGCCGCTGCAGCTCTGCTGCTCGTGAAACGTCTTCATGTGCCTGCGCACGCAGGAGGTGTACTTGCTGCGGAAGCTGCAGAGGTTGCACCTGAATTTGATGCTGCCGCGGTCGTGGACGTTGCGCACGTGGCGCTCGATATTCGCCTTGTACATGCTCTTGTACGTGCAGAGGTTGCACTGGAACACGGCGCAGCGTGGATTCATTCCGCAACTGAACTGCACGTGTCGTTTCAGTAGGGCCTTCAGCTGGAAGCTGTCGCGGCAGTGCGGACAGACCAACTGCTGGCTGTGGCCGGTTTTGCTCTCGGTGCCGCTGGCGCTGCCGCTGGCGCTGCCGCTCGCCGTCCTCCACCTCTTGCCCGTGGCGAGACTGCTCAGCAAGCCCTGGAAGCTCGTCGGGTAGTCTGAAACACAGAAATCGGGGAGGCGCGGGTTAATTTAGAAAGAAAGACTGTGTCTATGGGCTTGTTTTCTGCTGTCGGTGTGTCATTCTATTCTATTTATTCGTGGTATTTCGCGATTTTTTAATTTTTTATTCATAGCAATCGTCAATTAGTATGAAAAGAATATCGAATATTCTTTGCATGTTCGTGCTCTTATAAGCGAAAGTGTCGTTATATATTCTTGTGACGGTATTTAGATTTGATAAAGTTGAAAAAAATTGCAAGACTATTGCAATGCAATGTAACAATTACCAATTGTATCTTCGTATGTTGATATCGGTGAAAAGCTTATAAAACGTTTAGTATTATCAAATTATTACATTCGTTGAATATTCATTAGAAAATTTTCAGGACAATCACGATTTAAAGGTAACAAAATTTAATGCTATTATATTAATAATAGCTAATATAATATAATATAAATAATTAATAATAATTAATATTATATTATAACTGCTCCGACAAGTCATCATAATACTCTAAAACCGTAGCTTGCGTCATAAATAAAAATAAGTCAATATATTTTTCGATATTTCTAACAAATATACGTAAAATACTGTGAAAATTTTATTAGATAGCATCCTACCAATTAATATTTGAAATCTTAAATGAATATTAAAAATTATAATAGGCACAACGGATAAAATATGAGCGTTAAATAATATTTCCCGAGACATTGGAATAACAAGTTTGCTCCAGAGGTACCACTGAAACAAGGAAAATACATTCTTTATGAGAGTAAAATTAAAATTTTTTTTATTAAAATATGAAATTATTCATATTGTCAAATATTCATTTTCATTTAAATTCATTCTATTCCAATAAATCTATTGTAGATTATATTCTACTTTAGATGAAAATAAATACAAATGTTTAAAGCAACATGTATTTTGTCATATTAATTGTTAGTCACTCAACCCCTCGTTCTTACCTCATAAAATTAATGAAACACATTTTCAAATGAATTGGTCCAAATTAATTTTTACCTAATGTATTTGCTGTATGTTTTTCTTCAAAATTATTAATTTTTGAATATGATCATGATTCATAATAATTAGTCTTCTTTTTAATGTTTTCTTCAAGGTGATTAATAATACTTATAACAATTTCAAAATACTTCAAAGGTATCTTTTTTTATTTATATACAATATACATAGGAATTATAAACTCATTATAAAAAATGTATAAAATAAGCTAAGTGGTCATAACATATTCACATAGTCATCATAAGTTATTAATTATGTTCTTATTGAGTACAGTAAAGTCTTCAACAGTGATATTAATGTATTAATCAAAGAAGAACAAATTAATCTAAACAATACATAACTATAAATATTATTAAAATAAAAATCGGAAGCAATCGTAATTATAATCACATATTGCAACTAAATTCTCTAAATCTATTTCCTAAAGTTTATGAATATAAAAAATATATTGAGTCCAACATTACGTAACCTCTTCCAAACATGTTCTATACAATCGAAATTTTCAGAAAAAAATTGTTTATGAAATGCATTACCATCTCTAGTGAATTATTCGAATTAATTTATTGACATAATTTCTTTTTTTTTCATTCGAATCTCGGCACATGTATCAAACAAACGCATTTTCATATAAACAATTCATTTTCATTTTCATCAATCCGGGTGATGCTGGAATTTCTTCATCACAATTGTTGTTGTTGCTGTGATTATTCTCATCATCATCATCATTATTATTATTATTGTTGTTATTATTATTATTGCTATTATTATCATTATTATTATCATTATCATTATCATTATTATTATTATTATTATTATTATTGTTATTATTATTATTATTATTATTATTATTATTATTATTATTATTATCATCATCATCATCATCATCATCATCATCATCATCATCATCATCATCATCATCATCATCATAAAAAGAAGATCATCATCGTCGTCGTCGTCATCGCTGTTGTAGTTGTTGTTGTTCTTATTATTATTATTATTTCATCATTTATTTCTTTTACAGCTCTTGAGCGGTGGCCGATAAATATTGTGGCACTGGAAGAGATGGCGGCGCAAGCTCGCGTTCTGGGTGAAGCTTTTCTCACACATATTGCAGGCGAAGTTCTTGCGACCGCCACACTCGAACTTTAGGTGCTTTCTTAGGCTGTGCATCGACTGATAGCAGCGTCCGCACTGGTCGCAGACATTCAGAACCGGCACCCCTAAAAAATAAAGAAAGAAAGAGAGAGAGCAGTGGCCGTGTGCACTGGCTACTAGGGCTACTATAATGAGGTAGATGATGGGGATTTCGAAGCTATAATGTGTTTGTCAACCCGTGTATGTATTTATGTATATATATATATATATGTTATTGGGTACCTGGCTTAAAATATCAAAGCACAGTAACGATATGTGTAGGAAGGGCACGAATCTATACTGTAAATAATTTGGAACTCATCCATACTGGCGATTTTTCGATTTAGTCACGTATCTGGTACATCTATAAAGCAATTGACAATTGAGCCACTTTAACAGATAAATTTCTATATAGAGAATATTTCAATTACAGTTAACTTTTTATCAGCGTCAAATTATTTACAGTAAGAGTTTTTTTCTTGTTGTTATTTTGAAAAGACGAACAACCCAATGTTACAACAAAGGACAGCGGAGAACAGTTTAAGAAACGAAGAAAATTAACTAAGGAGAATTAAGCGTAAAAGTTATTAGAAAATTATAGGCTGCTGAATATTGAAGTATATTTCCATAATATTTTTTAACGAGCATGATGTGAAGTTAAAAATTTATTATTTTGTACCGTAGGAAATATACCAACTGTATAATAATAATGGAAGCATATATACTGTATACAACTTTTTGTATTTTCGTTTTTACATTAATATAAGAAATCTGCGTAAATGTTAGAATACAGTGGTTAAAATTAAGTAGAATTAATAGTCTTATTGTTAGTAGATCTTTTAAGAAGTATAATTTACATTATAGGCATAACATTTATCCTACATTGTAGTAAGTTTAAAAGTTTATATAACAATGATATATAATTTATAATAAGATTAAGTAATACCCCTTTTTTAGAAACTGTTACAAGTCTTCTAAGATATATAATTTACTTATATTATTTATTATGGAAGCTTCAGTTGTGTAATTGTTGTTAGTTTATTAAAAATTATCTTCTACATCTCTTGAAATGTCAAATTTCCAGTACTTGAAGGTGTAAAATTTAAAATTAATCAAAAATTACAATAATTGTTCATTTTGACTAGTAAATCTAACCTAAAATTAGTTTTTTTAAAACACTGATGTATGTTAAAATACACAAATATAAAAGAGTTGCATCATTGTGCTCACAATAATATATATGTTACAAATAATTCATAACATTATAAAAATCAATGCTATTTCCAGGGCTATATGATCTCGGATTTTTCGTTTTGATTAAAATTTTACAGTTCTTTAATAGCTTAAAACATTAACAGAAATACAACTAAATGATTATGCTAAATATTGTAGTAAACATGTAAACGTCTTTCTTGAAGGTTATGATTGATATGTCATAATAGTTTTGAAGAAAATCAAGGGAGATAAAAATTAAATAAAATAGATCTGTAATCTTGTTCGAATATAAATTATTTCAGATGCTTTGATAGTCTTACAATATCTAATTAATATTGAGAAATATTTTCTTCCTTTAATACATCGATATTAGCTCTAAACTGATTTATAGATTATACCCATATAATGTAATAAAATATTACCCAAAAAATTCATCTATCCTTTAACTCAGACATTACAAAGTGAAAATTATATTTTTGCATCGGTAAAAAACTTCTTCCTTTATTTGCAAATTGAGTGATCAGGGATCGATGTGGAGCGTTCTACCATCTGTCTATAAATTGAGTATTCTAATGTTGACGTCTTTGATTTCCCGCTCTGCCATGTCTAATTGTGTCCAGCTCCCAAAAGAAGCGAGTTGTCTGATAAGAAATGCGATTAATTTGTTTTTTATTACCTTCAGATTTGAAAAACAGAATCATTTAGATTATGTAAATCATGAATTCAAGCATTGAGTTGACCACTGTTTACGTTTACTTATTTTTTACCTTTATAGCCTTCTGGATTTTTTTTCATAATGAAGTCTTTCTCGCACTCTTTGGATTATATTTTTTATTTTCCACAAAGTTATACTCATATTTCGTGTTTTAAAATTTCTACTCATTTTATACATATTGCACGGGCTATTTAAAGCATTAAGAATATATAATAAATAAAGAATTCATCAGTCTTGGAGCCCTCCTCCTTACCCCGGTAGCTCATCTTTTATTATCAGTGACCCGCACTTCATTTTCACAAGGCTACCTAATTCATATATGACTCTTAACGGACAGTTTTTTGTCACTCATTGTATCACAAACTCGTCGCTCCGCCGTACAACGAAAGCCGCTTCCGTTGATCCCTTACATCGATGTTGTGATTGTGTAGTAGATGTCTGTGCAGACTGGCGTTTTGCGTGTACTTGTTGGGACAGAGGTGGCAAGTGAAGCGCCGTTGTCCGCCGCACTCCCACTTAACATGACGCTTCAGGTTGTGCTTCAGTGAGTAGGTCTTGCCGCAGGTCTGGCACTGCAGCTTCTGCTCGTCGATCTCACCGAAGACCAGTGACGTGGACACAGGCGCCACCGTTGCTGTCATCGTCGTCGTCGCTGAGATCATCGCGTGCTGCTGCTGTTGCTGTTGGAGTATCTCGGAAGACACGTAATCCCTATAAAGGACTGCAAAAGAAAAACGAAGAAGCCGTTCTATTAGTAGGAGTGTTCAAAGCGTTTAGAGAGTGAATATCAGCTGAAAATTTGCGATGAAACGAAATTAAATTTTTTAACATAAATTACTGGTGTTTTGAAGAAAAAAACTGTATATTTAACTCGATGATACATTCAAAGCTCGATTCTTTGGTTACATAATCATTTTTGAAGAAATTTATCGTTTTTCACAATTCTCTGTTTTTGTAATACGGGACGTGATTAAAAATAATATAAACATATTTACAGAAAATCTAATGATCATTGTTAATAAGCAAAGTGCGTTAACCTAAGAGATAATGAGATTTAATTTGTTACATTATAGAAAGAATACCATATAAAACATAGCTGCATAAAGAAATATTATTCACTCGCAAAAAAGACTTATCGTATACTTATAAAAAAAGTTTTTGGTAGACTAGAAATTTCTTTTTACCATTATAAAAAATAATTTAATTGAAAACCCAGCAATAATCAAAAATTCTTTTCACTATCAAAAACTTCAAACTTGATCTGTTCAAAGTTGCAAGAATTTAATAATACAATCAGGAACGGCGTGTATTATATCAAATTCATTTGAATTCTTAAACAATAGAAAACATCAATAAGAAGAGTAGGAATGGAAAGATTAAAATGACAGAGAATAATTTGCATCCTGATTCTAACTTGAAATCATTCAAATATTCTTTATATGGCAAAGCCCCTGCTTTTGCTTTCACCATTTATATATTCTTGGTATTGTATTTAAGAAAATAAAGAGCTATAACAAAAATATATATAAAATCTTATTTATTTTATATTTCTTATCAACATATAATTATTAACTTATAAGTTTATGTTACAGTTTATGAACAGGTGCAGTAATATCTGAAATATTTCGAACACCACTTGCTTCACTTTAATGATTTCTTGCACTATTTTATTTTTTAATATCTTATATTATAATTGTATTAAAAATATTGAACTAAAACAACAAACGGTATTGACTTAAATCAGATTTATTCATGATCTTTTGAAAACATTCGAACACTTACTAATTATTAGATTATCAGGCAACTATCAACATTTACACTATTTAATTTTAAATATTTAATTATAGGAAAAATCAGTTAAAGTTAACAATGTTTGCTAAAGAAACATGTTAGTAACTTGATAATGTAATATTGCGAAAATCAATTATATATATAATTAATAAAAATCATTAATATTATTATAAAAGTCTTTTGAAATAACGTGAAACAAATATTGTCTGCAGCGCATTTTTTGAATTAATAGATTTACATATTCACGTATCATCACATGCTTATTTTATTGCCTCCACAGAAGCAAAAGTCAGCACTAAATATATTAAAATTTTAAATAAATTCATATAATACTTAATTTAAAGCTTTGGTTTTTAACACCGCAAATTTTTAAACGTCGATTGTACTTCGTCTTATATTCGTCCTAGCATGCTACTATTTATAATTCAATTGTATTCGCTGGCACCAAAAATGTACGAGTCCAATGAACAAAGAATCACTATTCGTCAGGCGAAAATTCTCATGGGTGCCAGGAACTTGGGCGGCACGTAGATATTGTGTCGTTGTACCATGTGCCTTCTCAAAGCAATGTTCTCTGCGTATCTTGCGGAACATATTTCGCACCTGAATCGCTTCTGTAAGTCGCAGTTTATCTTCTGATGCAGTTCTAATCCAGCTTGGGTCTTAAACGATTTACCACAGTACGGGCAGTTTAGCTCTATGTCCTGATTCGTTATCATCGAGGACGACCACCGCTTTAGCTTATTATCTTGGCTGCATAGTTTCAGATTGGATTGATATTGCTTCGATTCTACATCTTGGTTGTTCACTTTCACGTTGAACGACCATCGCTTGGGTTGATACTCCTGACTGTTTGTTTTCAGTTTAGACGAGGACTGCGAGGACTTTAGTTCTTGCTCTTCGTTGTTCAGTTTCAGGTTAGATGACCAGCGCTTCGGTTCTCGAACTTGGCTATTCAGTTTCAGACTCGACGAACACTGTTTTGGTTGTTGATCTTGATTATTCAGTTTCAGGTTTAACGACCATCGCTTCGGTAGATGGTCTTGGCTTTTAACTTTCAAGCTCGATGAATACTGTTTGGATTCCTGGTCTTGGCTGTTCATTTGCAGGTTGGATGACCATCCCTTCAGTTGGTGATCTGGGCTACTCAATTTTAGGTTGGACAAGCACTGCTTCGATTCCTGATCTTGGCTATTCAATTTCAGATTGGACGACCACCGCTTCCGTTGGCGCTCCTGGTTGTTGAGTTTCAAATTAGATGAACACTGTTTTAGTTCCTGATCTTGACTTTTAAGTTTCAAGTTAGACAAACATTGCTTCGGTTCCTGCTCTTGGCTGTTCATTTTGAGGTTAGATGACCACAGCTTCTTTTTGTGATCTTGGCTATTCAGTTGCACGTTCACCTGCTTGGGTTCCTGATCTTGGTTGTTCATTTTCAGGTTCGATGACCATCGCTCAGGTTGGTGATCTTGGCTGCTAACGTTCGGATGGGGTGAACATTGCTTCGGTTCTGGATCTTCACTATTCAGTTTCAGATTGAACGACCATCGCTTCCGTTGATCTTCGCTGTTCAGTTTCAGATTGGATGACCATCGCTTGCTAATACGGTAATAATCGTGCAGCGAGCGTCTGGTGGGTATTTTTGTTCCTAGGGCAGACGAATAAAATTATAAATAACGAGGCGGGTGTGTTACAGATAGTCTTTGGTTATAAATAAGACAAAATACAAAAACGGTACTGGCATGACAGTTTTCACAAGACAGCACAAGGATTCGAATTATTAGCGCGGATAACACAGTGTTGTTGTTAATCAGGTCGAGTCCTCCAAGTTTTTCTTTTGACGATATTAGATAAACTTAGAACAATTATTTAATGTATTTGGCCGAAATGAAGTACTGAAACGTTCTGATCGTAGTATCTGGAACATTAAATGCTTAAAAACTTATAAATCATTATAGGTAAATTTGAAATCGTATCCAACAATATTTTTGGTGGGACAATGGGATTAACAATTTCCTCATTGTATTTCGGATTTTTAGCCAAATTAAAATTAAAATGATACAATGAATAATTACATTTGAATAATTATATCATAATTAGAATAAATAATGATATTATATTTATAATATTTATTTACACGTATTGATTTTTAAGAACTCTTGTATAAGCTAATAAGTACACATGTGGTTTGGAAGGATAGGAGAAGAATATTATTTTATATCTGACATACAAATTAAAAATAATTAAATTTGAAAATAATTTGCATAGCTTCTTAAGGCAATTCGAGAAAAAAATGAAAATAGATTTAAACGCATAAGATACCCATGGTAGTGGAAGAATTTATACGACTCAAATCTGACAGTACATTCCTTTTATTAGTATAATACATGGTTGAACAATTAGATTTTTTTTAAATGAATGTAGTCAAGTTTTGAACATGTTTCTTATATCTGTAAATATCTATTAAGTATTATTCCGGCACACGAGGATTAATAATTTCAAGCAAGCGACTATTCACAATCTATGGTTACGCTTTGGCACTTTGTTGAATAGTAATAAAACAAATGAAATAAAATACGTTAGGTATGTGTATACACATATTATATATTCACATATTCAGAAGATCAATGTAAAAAAATTATCCTCTTTTAACACGTTCTTAAGGGAAAATATAATCAAGCTCTATAATTATCATAACGAAATGTATTAGAAAGTATTTATTATTCCAGTTTGTCAAATGTTTGGATCTCTATTTTTCTTTTCACTGGAAAATTGCTTTACTATAAAATTAATTTAAACAGAAACAAGAAAGAACCAAAAAAACAAACATTTAATGTCGTATAGCAATTGACGAATAGGAATGCAACAAGGACTTAAAAAAAAGTATTATCAAGGCATCGAGCGCCTCATCAGTTCGTATGCTTCGCCCTCACGTGCCGGTCGAGGTTGCTCTTCTGCGAGAACTTAGACGTACAGTAGGGACAGACGAATCTGGGCTCGACCCCGCACTCGTAGTGCTGATGCCTCCAAAGTGAGGTGAAGAGGGCGTAGCTACGATTGCACCTCGTGCAAAGATGCTTATTCCTCGTCGTCTTCGAGCTTCTGACGCTGGTACCTCTTCGCCGCCTGACGGTCAAGATCTCCGGCACCAGCTCCTCATCCTCCGTTACGATCTCCACTTCCTCGTCTTGCTTTTCCGTTTTTTGATTCTGACTCGGCTCCTGCTCCGGTTGCTGCTGTGACGCGGCCTCATCGCACTCGTAGATGCGGTGACGTTCGAGCAACGACCGGATCTCGAAGACGCGGCCGCAGTCCGCGCACATGTATTTGCGCAGGATCAAAGGCTTCATGGATCTCAACTTCCTCGAAGCGTCGCTGGAGCGGAGTCGGCGGTGCTGTCGATGACTCAAACCCTTGAAGTAGCTCCTAACGTGCGCTAAAACGAAAAAACAGAGGGGAATCAGTTAGTGGGGCGTGCGTATATATATATATAGGTCGGTTATGCGAGAACTCTAGAGTATATATACGAAGAACGGATTAGAGCGGGCGTATATTGTTATATAGTAAGTAATACTGGAAATATAGAAAGAAGAGTGAAATCGCGCCAAGGGGCATTTTGAACTCACCGCGATATGTTTAGCCGCTGTCTTTATACGTGTATAAATCATCTATACGAGTCTTGAATCAAAGCTACATAGAAAGACATGTATAAGTTAAATTATAATTGAAAGTTAAAATTGACACTTCTATTATGGATTTGATAGAAACGCTGAAATTTCAAAGCGTGAGATAATAATACAATAGCAAGACCTATAAAATTTTACTAATGAATTTTAACGAATAAGGGTTTAGTTCAAAATTATATAAATAATTTGAGGTTTTAGCGCACAATGAGACACAGTTTCTTAGCTTCTTATGACAGTTCAGTATTTATTAATAGTATTTAATAGAAAAATAAATAATCCAAATCATTGCATGGATTATAAGTGGACATCGTGTCCTCGTGTTCCAAACTATACACATATATTAATATTTTAGTAGATTGTATTTGAATTGAAAAAACAAGATTTATACAAAGGACAATATTTTTAATAATTTTAATTGCTTTATATAAGTTTTATGTACATTCATTTTTATATAAATATTGCACGAATATACTTTTAGTCTCGGAGAATATGCTATTTATTTTATCAGACCGTATTAATATATATTTTCATTGCTATACGACCTGTCAATCAATTCATACTGGAATCAAAGAGAAACACCTTTATACGGTGATTTTGTAATTCTTGTGATTGAAAATAAAATTCTACACTGATTATGCAGTTGCAAAATAAAAAAAAGAAAAGCTGTCACAAACTTGTCAAAGTCTAATATATGTGTTTCTTTGTCAAGACGTATAATAAAATTAATACACAATAGACGTAGGGAACATTAGAAAAATTTAAATTTTAGATGTGAACTAAGTTTTTAAAATTTACCTTGATTAATTCATTGCTCTGAATACAATAATTCTTATAAAATAAATTAAACATTGTACTCTATATAATTATGCTCTTCAATATTGATTTTCGGTGATTACCAGTAATCAATAAAATTTAACGGCGTAAAATAAAATATATACGTTTTTATGAAAAGATACTTTTTTATACCGGATCTATAATTTATAAATGACTTCCTCATCGTTATTCTAAACTGCCTTCTGAAATAACTCAATTAAGTGTACATAATAATAGATAAAAAATACTACAGACAATTATTTACAGTAATAAAATAAAATACGTACTACTTCTTATGCTCTATGTTCAACATTAATAATGTTAAAAAAATTTTAAAACGTCGATCGATATTTTCTTAATTACAATTATAATTACTGGAATTTACTTCTACCACGATTTTATAGACATAATGAAAATTACATTTTATTATAAAACTATGAATTCTTTCTACAGAGAAAGTTTCCCCTCATCTCGATTTTAAAATCAGCAACAGAATAATATTCATTTATGTACGCGCAAAAGTCGATATTTACAAATAATTATAAAAATCAGAATAGTATATAACATGAGCTCGCTGAGCATAAGAATTACAGCAGCAAATGTACCAATGATTACCTCTACGCAAGCTAGAGAAAAAGAAAGTTAAAACAATAGAGTAAACAAAACACTCGTTCACAAAGGACCATCGCTTCAGACTCTAATTCTGCTTGAATTCGTTGCCTCCGTAAGCCACGTAGCCAGCGAGCTGGACCTGCGCCGCTGACTCATAATCCCCGGGACAGTCCTCGTAGAAGAGATGTTGCAGCTTCTCCTCCTGCATCTGCTGCCGATGCTGCTGCTTCCAGATCTTCTCGTGTCTGGCCAGCACGTGTTTCATCAGGCTGTCCTTGTAGCGCGTCTTGTGCGGACAATAGACACAGCTGAACTTGGGCTCGACTCCGCATTCGAACTCCCGGTGTCGCTTCAGATGATGCTTGTGTTTGTAGGCCTTGCCACAGGTGGGGCAAACGTTGCTGCCGCCTGCGCAACTGTATCGATACGAATTATTGGCGTCTGCAAAAATACACATCAATGATAATAATACACGCGCGCGCGCGTGTGTGTGTATTCATATATTTACACACACGCACACACACACACATACACACACACATATGCGAGGTCGTTGTTTTCTTTCTTTCTTTTCCTTTTTTTAAGTGAGTTTTGCTTTTTACAATTGGACCGGAGGAGGGATAGATAGAGTTGTTTTAACGCCTTGCTGGTTCATTCGAACCGTAATTTATTGTGGATGACACTATTATAAGATATATTATAAGCAGACAGACGTCTAACCAAATTTATAAAAATAACAATCATTTTTATTTCGTAGAATTAGTTTACGTAGAATTATTTTCTACTTTAGTTTCTCTTGTTCACTCGATCTCTTGGTAGGAAAGGATATAAAGAAAATTGCGAAAAAATCGATTGGATTATATATTTATATGTATGGTTATTCGTATAACATTGATCATCGATTTTTACACATATTTTTATCTAAATATAATGCCATAATTAGTAAAGTAACATATTGATAATGGTAACGTAATATGCAGCGTTTATGCAATTGCCCATAGGGATAAACGATGAATTATTACATATAAGGCCAGAGTAGAAATCGATGTTGAATAGAGGAAATATTTTACTTTGGCGCGCGTACTTATACCCTATACTCGAACTTTCTTTAATACTGTCCACATAGAACTAAAAACTTTTATTAATATTATTTCATAACAATTAATATTCTTTATATGTTTCTCACGAGTAAACAAAGTATTTAACAATGAACAATGGTTTATTGTTTAATACGACAAAAAAGTAACGTTACAGTGAATAATTAATATATATATATATATATATATATATATATATATATATATATATATATATATAACTTAATTATTCGACAAATTTTCATAGAAATCTGTACCCAAACACTATTCCAAATTGCCAAAAAACATCAATGTACAGCGTTGTTATTATCATTTAAAATGATTCGATTTTTTGCAACAAACATTTAAAGTAGCACGTACTTTCTCTAAATGATTCTCTTTACGTTTGATTTCCGGTACATGTATACATATATATTATTTGTGCATACGCGTAGTCTTAATTTGTTTTTTAACGCAAGTTAACGAATTATGTATAGTTGCTATTAGAACGACGTAACATAGATTTTATAATATACATTTATCAAACTTAGAAGTAAATTATTGACTCTTGTCTCGTTAGACCAACAGCTCCTCGGAGCCCTCTCCCCTCCCGCTATGTGCGAGCTCCAGTCGCAATCAGCTTGCAGCCACCGCGAATCGCTTCCTAATACGTCGTCCTGTAGAGCAGCCCGTCGCTCCTGCGGCGCCCGTGCGCGCCCGCCGCCGCCGCCACCGCCGCCACCGCCGCGAAGCCGTGCTCCAGCGACACGTGCTGGGTTATGTGCTTCTTGTAGGCGCACCTGTACGTGCAGAAGAGGCACTGGTAGGTCGGCTTCTGGCCGCACTCCTGATTCACGTGCCTGCGCAGGTTCTTACGCTCGTAGTACCGCCTGCCGCAGCTCTCACAGGCGTAGCGGCCAAAGCCGCGCAACCTGCGCGGCTGATATTGCAGCTGGTGCTGCGGTCGGGACGCCGGCGCCAGCGCGACCGCGGGGCCGTCATCGGAGGACCGGCCGTAGCCGCCGATGGCCCGCCAATGATGCCTGGAGTGCCCGACGGCGGGCTGCTGCTGCTCGTCCCGGTGCACCGCTGTAAATGAGAGAAAGGCGGGTGTTGGTGTTAGAGATGTCGGGCAATGCGACAGGGCAGGGAGAGAGAGAGAGAGAGAGAGAGAGAGAGAGTGACAAAGAACAAACGACTCTGTGTACGCGTGATTATGCTTGTATGGGTGAATGGCGCGTTATCCCGTTCATTATGCTGGTTACGCGTTATAATATTACGAGAAAGTTTTTGTTCTTCGTATAGCGGGTAACATTTATCTCGTCAATAGGCCACTATATAGATACTGAACGTATGAACAATGTAGTTAAATAAATTATTGAAAGAATTAGAAAGCATTACTAGAATGACAATAGATACGTATAAGTCTTAAATTATACCTCGCAAAATTTAATTAATAAACGATTAATGACTTGAAAAATTTTGATGTTTTGTTCGCTTGAAAAGCCAAAAGATATGCGATATAGCATTAATGAAACCACGTTTTACACCGTTTTAAATTTCGAATAAGAAATTGTCATTGCTATCATTTTAAAGAAGAAAGAAGTATTTTTTCTAGGTGAATTATACAAAAAACGTTGTTTAACATTATGTGAATGATTTTTATTAGTGTATTATTATATAACATTCATATTATTATTGTTCTCGTTGGTGCTGTTGCTGCTGCTGTTGTTGCTGTTGTTGTTGTTGTTGTTGTTGTTGTTGTTGTTTTTATATATAATTTAATATTAATTTAATAATAATTTATATTAAAAAAAATACTAGGATAGTTGGGATCTAATGTAGGTAATTTTTTATCAGCAAAAGTATTAAGTATAAAATTTAACGTTCATACCAATAATTAAATAGCAATATTATTAATTATTCAATTTTTTAATAATGCTAAACAATATTTATATATTTTAAAATTTAAATCATTAACTCAATTCCAAAAAATAAAAAAATTGTTTCAAAAAAGAGTTTGTTTATGTAATGTACTGATTTATTTGCGACATGATTATCTAAAAATTATTGGCTATTTAAATAGTAACTTTTAAATAAATAAAAATATATATTTCTTTAACATAATCATGTTCGATACCTGTTCTTGTATAGCATCATTAGCTGACAGTGAAAATTATACAATTTTTCATATTTTGAATGAATCACCTGCGAAAATAAACCATTCGTTATTTACAGAACAATAATATTATATCAATTCAATTATATAGAATATTCGGACGCTGTAAATTTTCGAATAGACTATCATTTTTACTACGTCACTGATAATATTTCTACGATTAAACTCAATTTTTGCTATTTTAATTTTCTTCAATTATTTTAACATTTAGCTTCGCTTTTAAGCTTAGCCTCCATTATTTCTTATAATCTGGTGTGTAACCTCCTGCTTCGTTCTCTTCGACGACTTTCTTCCAATTTTATTTACTGTCTTTTTAATATATAAGATTTTTTTCTTGTTTTATTGCATCACAGTTATAGTATGTTACTTTCGATAAGAATAGAATTTTTGGTAGTCTTTATATCATTGAATTCATTTTCTACTACTTGATGTATAAATAAGTTTGTCATTGGCAATTTGAACTAATTTTCTTCAACATAAATAAAAAATTTTCCAACACCTTTTTTTCTTACCAATAATTTCGAAAATTCCTCGGCGATAATCTCTTCCACTAGATTTCTCATTGGTAATAATGCTCCTCTTTCATATAAGTTTGTTCGCTTTCTCTGAAGGAATCGATAAAGTTAAGTTTTTTATGTATGATTTGCCTCTGTATTTTTATACATTATTTTTTAATATCAAATTTCCTTTTTATCATCTTTTAGAATAAATGAATTCAGAGAAAAATTTTGCTCCATTAGTTAACAGAACGTAAATAGTTCGAGATGGCTATAATTTATATGATAAGTTGATAAATTTCTTGACAGTTGAGAATAATTACAAAAATTAACTATTTTTGAGAACCAAAAATACAACATAAAAAATTCATATAAATCTAATTCACTCTATGAACTTTTATATTATTCTCAAAGATTTATTCAGATACATATTAACTCTACTTAAAATATAAAAATGACTTATCAAATTCACATGCCACCGTGGTTTTCCGGAGCGATAAGCCCATATTCATCATTTCTATGGCAGGATATAAAATTTGAATTGGTACGGGTCCTCTATTTCTTTTGGCAAGTACCCTATAATTTGATGGATTATCTAAATTCGAATAACAAAATTATTTTTTTTACATTTATGAAAAATAAATCAATATTGTGGATTTGCATACTTGGTTAGATATTCACTAAAGGGAGCTTAATATTATTCATAGCAATCGATGCTTCAAATATATTAATCATTAAAACCAATATGTGAATTTTCTAGAAAAAATTATTGAAAATAACAATAATTTTTACGAACAAAAAGACAGATTTGGATTAGTATGATAAATTAGTCAGTTCTAACAGCACAAGTATTATAAAAATTCTCATAATAGAATTTCAGAAATCCAGATTTCAGGCCTACTTGATCATACTGCTTCCAATGGTATTTCTGGATCACAATACTGATAAGTCGGTCGATATTTAGCATCTGAAACAAAAACTAAGTAATGTTACATTAACCATTGCATATCAATCCAATGAATATCAACAAGTAGTAGTAGTAATAGTAGTAGTCGTAGTAGTAGTAGTAGTCTTAGTTGTAGTAGTATCAGTAGTAGTAGATCGACATTTATGTAATCTATGTTATGAAAGGAACAGTGTTGAAAAATACTAAAAAAAATGTTAATTACCGAAACGCAAAAGTTACACGACAATAGTGAAAGAAATTTTTGTGTAAAAATTTTTTGTTTCAAATTTATTTCTACGTTAAATATTATTTAATATGATGAACAGCGGATAAGCAAATATATCGATTTGGCAAACCCTTAATCAAAAAACGTAGTTCCCTTTAGGAATAACAATAAGATTTTATAGGATAGTTGTGGTCAAAATTTAAAAGAGGAAAATTAAATAGTGGAAAACAGAATCAGAAATCTGAAGTTAAGGATGCAGATTTATTAATAAAGAAAAAACTAATAACTCATAAAAAATAGAAAATAGTATGAATTGAATAACAATCTGCTCCATATGTGAAATAATTTCTAAAAAATAATTTGTTGGCATTGTTGCAAAGAAAATAAAATGTAATTATAAATTTAATCGATGATAACTGAAAATTAAAAACTAATGGATGTGATGATGAACTTGAAAATGAATGTTTTTTATTTACATGTATTTATTGAAAAAACTTGGTAAAGGGAAACAGCGTTACATAGACACTTACTTGCGTAGTACTTGAATTTTTTTTTGCTCACACAGCTTTTTTTAACGTTTATTGTTATGATTAAGTGTTTGGGACTCTTGTTGAGTCGACCATGCTATCGGTTACGTCGAACATGCGAGAATACATGAAAAAGGTGTACAAATTGTGCTTTGCGCGTTTCGCATATAGGAATGCGAGCAGCAATTATCTGAAGGACAGGGGGAACGCCTTTGTTTTAACCTCGTGGGCACACTTTTTCAGCTCACTATAGTTAGATTCGGAATTGAAATACTGCTGAATAGAAATAATGATTAGGTAAACGAAATCTATCATCGACTGCATGATTGAGATTATCGATAAGAAAAGAAGATTCATTGGAAATTTATTCCAAAATTTTTCATAGAAGAATAGTGTTGGTCCATCGAAAACTCAAATCAAGAATCTTATCTGCTATTTATTTGATGATTGCTCTAACAATTGTGGATGATAATAAAATGGATGATAAAATTTCGCAACGTCATTTTATTAAAGTTACATTGTTAAAGTTGCTTATTCAAATTACTAAAACGTATTCAAATAGTAAAATCATAAAAATTTACTGTTAATTTAAATTTTCTTGTCACAAATAGATCTTTATGTTTTGTCTTTGGCAAAGTTGAATGTTAACTATCATTTCGAGTATTTATCGCGAACATAAGTTGCAGACAATGAAGAAATCATGTATACAGTACCGGAGTTTATAATCATCAACGTTATATTTTTTGTCCTAAAAAAATGTGCTTACACTAGGTTGAAGGCGCTCTATGCAAGAGGATTATATCGGTATAATACTACGCTGTTGATATGTGATCGGAGAATTTGAGAAATCTTCGTAAATCGAATCGGAGGCACCAAAGAGTCCGGTGCGTTGCGTCCTGTAAATTAATTATAAAGTGTTCACGTCGCTAGTCGTGAATTACATCGGCTATGGCAGAATGATCAAGAAAACAAAACGCGATTATATATCTGTTAATCATGACACTGTAGATGGACAAAAAGAATAACATATGGCTGGCTCACTTATACATAATGAAGAAAAATTATTCTCAAACGTAAAACAAGCCCCTGTGTTGATTTTTGTTTTTGATTTTGTTATAATAAAGCGTCACACTATGCTTTCAGATGTTTTATTCTTTTTTGCTTTGACAGAGAAAACTCTCGCTGGGCCACGAAATTCACGAAAATTTATCTAAACGCGTTTACTATCTTTCGGTCGATGATATGCAAATCCGTCGAACAAATTTCGACTCTTCTATAACGTATACCTAAATATCGACGCCCTACTAAATATCTCGTCGAAATGTATAAATAGAGCAACTACAAAGAAGTGTATTGTTTGATTCATTTTTGCGTCATCCTCGAAAATTTCAAATTGTTCGTCACTTATTCTTTGTTAATAACGCTGTCACTTTATTATAATAATTTTTTTATTCCTTCATTAACGGCTTTCACTTTAACGGTTTATTATTATTATTATTATTATTATTATTATTATTATTATTATTATTATTATTATTATTTTCTTCCTTTATCATTTTGCATTTTGAGGAACTTTTATCCATATAGTCGCAAGAAACGCGAGAGTAACTTTCTTACTTCGTGCTTTATGTGCACGGACAAAATTAATGTAAAATTCGCCTAAAAATTAGTGTTGCATTTTATGTCATATATCGTGGCAATCAGGAATTTATTTTATATGGCGCACACCCGCTAAAATTGGTAAAGTCTATTTCACGACTTTTAATATGTTGCTTTACTCGTTTATGTAATATCGATACAAAAAATATATATATTTATATATTATATTTTTTTCCTGTTTTGCAGTAGGGCCAGTAAAAGTTGGTCTTATTTTGGAAAATAAATTCACATATTTTATTAATTTTTAATCTAACTTTTACATCAATTTTTCCGCGTGTGATTGCAGCCGCAAGTGACGACCAAAAAATATGCGTTTTATATTTATACGCAATTCTTGCACCCAAAATTTCATTTCTACTTTTTTCTTCATTTAATTCATTTCAGTCGGAATTTCGTTTCAGACAGTTACAGGTTGCGCTTTTTCTCAGTGGCGGCTCGCTCGTTTTGCAATATACACTCAAAGAAATTCTTCGATCTAATTCAGCATTTTAGCATTAGACTACATCTATTTGTTATATACGCTGATTGTAAACTATAAATTAAGTAAACTTCTTAAATATTAAATTTAAAAAAAGTAGATTGTGATTATCTTTGGTATCTTGCATTAATAAAGATTTTCTTTGGTTATCCAAAGTAATAATAGCAGCTTATAATGAACTTTGAAAGTCTTATATACCACAATGCCTATAGTCTCTTTTAATCGAAGCTTTAGAATGATTGAGTAAAATACAATTTTTAAAATGCATTTTACTTATTGTGAGTTTCAGACAAGATTAAAAGAAAATTAAAAATAGCTTATTTAATACGTCGACTGTTAAATTTTTCACTTTTCGCCCTATATTTGCTAAAATGGATCGGTATAACAATAACTTCTTTCTATGTTGACTTTCTTACTCTAAATAAATCTAACTCCAGATTAATAAGCAGTAACTATTGTGACCTGCGAAATTTATCAATATTCAAATTTATGTCAACATTCCAATAGCTTCGATCTGTAAAGAAAAAGAATTAATAGATATGTAAATATCTTTAATAGTTTGATTATTATATTACGTTTAAGCACTAACTTACATATAGACTAACAAATTATTAGTGTATATTTGAGTGAAATATGTTAAACAAATGTATATAAAAAAATAATTGAGCCTGAGAAATATATATATAAAAGTAATGATATAATTATTAATTGTTCGCTGATTTAATTACAGTGAAAAATTTCTTTCAGTGTAAAATTTGTCTTAGCTCTGACTATTATAAGTAATAACATTTCGATCCTTTTCTTTTTTGTTACAATACGTCGATATAATCATTCTATAGCGTACGCAAATACATTCATACTTATAACGCAACGAGCCTCTCCCGAACTTCCTATTGTTCTCGGGAAATCCTTAAAAACTATGTCTTCAATTTAATCGGCACACTTTTAAATGATATCAGACTATTTATCCGTACCTTTCTTATTCGTTATAAGCTACCGGTGCTCGATAGTCTTTTGTTTTTACTAGCTAAAAATTGCACGTCTCAACAGACATGCATCAGTCGAGTTATTAAAAAAAAAAATAAAAAAAAAATAAAAACATTTGTAATCAAAGTAAAAACAATCAATAAGAGTTAGCTTTAATTTTCTGAATTCTAAGTAAAGTAAGTATTCATTTTAAAAAATCGCAATCAAACTTTATATAGTGTATAAAGCTATATAAATCTTATTTTGTAAAATACACTATCATGTCAAATGCATAAATTTAAATAATAATAATAAATTAAAAATTTTCTCATAAGGTAGTATTGAATGTTGATGTTATACATTCATGCAATGATATCCTATTATTTTATAAGGGACGTAAAAAAATACAAAGTATCAAAATAATTATTGCTAGGTTTTCGTTACTGATGTAAATGGTTAAAACCAAAATTATAAGATTATAAATGTAAACTCTATCAATGATCTTGTGATTGACTCTGAGATTAATTTAAGAGTCATTTGAAGGTCACTTTTTTAAACTAAAAATTTTTGTTTTTTATTTTAGATTCGGAAAGAGCAGTGAATTTTCCACATAGATATGTAATGTCGTGTTAAGATAAAACTAATACTAATAGTTATTATAAAACAGCAATATTTAATTTGTATATTTAAGTCAAAATAATAACAAGATCATTTTTAATTATAAATCATATAAATTTTTTGAATAGTTTTAGGCAAGATAAGGTAGAAGTCATTTAATGTATTTTCGATAAATAATTTGTGTGTACGTTCAAGAGCAACGTTCAAGTTTATATGAATAATTAAAAGTTAAATATCAGGCATGCAGTAAGACTAGTATAAAAACTTAACTTTTTAGTCACTTTAGTTTCAAGATACATAATATTTAATTATTTCTAATGCTTTTATAAATTACTTGCTCTTAAGATGAAACTGGCACTCATAATTAAACTATTTGGAGCAAAAATAATGGTAATCAATATTTTATCAAATATTATTTTTTTCATTTTTTCTCTGTAATATTAAAGGTATCAGATATTTTTGAAAATTTATGACAAAACAAATATTTTCTAAATATAAAATATTAAAATATGAAATTAATATACCAATTTTTCGCATCTAAATAGATTAAAACATTTCTTTTTGATTAAATAAAATATACATTAATGAAGTCGTAATATTAAAAATTGACTAGTACATCAGTCTTTTTGTGCAGTACACAAAAATATTTGTAAATGCATGATTTCTACGACTATATTTTTGCTCCTAAAAAACTACGAAAAATCAGAAGAGCTATGTAAGAAAGTTTTCTTAAAAATAATCTTAAATTAAATTATTAATTATGAATTTACTGTAAAGAGAAATAAATTTTCTTCGAATCTATCCAAAAGAAAAATTTTCAGTTTTCGTTAATTTTTTTTAATTTAAGTTTTTCAAAGTAAACAGTAAGAATAAATACTTTAAAACTTGTAAGTTTCATATTTTATATAAAAATTACAAGTAATAATAAAGATAACTAATTCAATATTTATTTTATAATTTAACTGTGTTTAATCAAAGTAAACAAATTATCTATCTTTCTGTATCACTATCAAAAGTTTGAATTACATCTGGTTTCGAATGTTCGAAAAATCGAAGTTTGGAATTTTAAAAAACGATTTATAAAAATGTTGAACTTTCATATTAGATTTATAAAAATGTTGAACTTTCATATTTTTTCAATTAAGGTAACCGAACGGATACTCAAATTTGTATTTTCACTTCACGCGAGGCAAAAATTAAATTTTTTTAATGCAATATAATAAATCTTTCTCAGCATAATTAATACAATGCTGGAAGATCATCTTCAGCAATTCGAAAATATTAAAAAAGTTCAGATTTCTTAGTGATATTTATCACTCTTCGATAAAGCCTGATAGAATCAATCGATTGAATCTAGAACTATACGTTTTATTAATTTTGATTTGAAACACGAAAATTTAATCTCCAGCTTGATTGGTAGCGATATAAAAATCAATAAGAAACTGGAAGTCTTGTGGAAATTCTCATCGTTCTTTTGATTTTGCAATACTATATTAAAATACCATACTCAAAATGTCCATCATATTTTCTTTAAATATTCAAACATTTAAGGACCAAGCAAGATTTTTTGTTCATGAAATTCTTATGCAAATCTGATATAATATTTGATCATCTCCGGCGAATGTCACTACAACGAAAGTAGTAACTTGCTTGCAATAGTCCATAAACTCTTAAAGCAGCACTGGGCTGCGAATCGCGGTCGCGCTTCCTGGCAGATCCTGCAGAGGGACTGGAGGCGGTCCGCCCTCGGCCCTGTCCTACTTGATGTTGTGGACCGAGAGGAGGTGCTTGATGAAACTGGCCTCGATCCGCGATCTATAGGGGCAGTACTGGCAGGAGAAGTGGGTCTCGCAGGTCACCATACCGCAGCCCATCTTCAGGTGCTTGCGCAAATTCGAGGCCCAGGAGTACATCTGGCCGCAGCGCGGGCAGATGTGCAAGCGCGGCCTCACGATCGGGAAGAGTGGAGCCTCTGGAAAAGTCCAAGATAAGTCCGAGAGGTTTTTTTGATCCAAAGATCGACATTTACGTTTTGTCCGGAAAAGCTGGGATGCTGGGATGTTGCGTTGTGCTCTTTAAAAAAGCAACGTCGCAAGCGAGAAGACTTTTATGTCCGTGAAGCTATACGAAGAAAAAGGACTATTTGTAAATCAAATCAAGTCAATTATGTGATGAAATCAGTCCTCTTTTTTCATTTGGCCATTTTAATGACTCTGGTGGAAATGAAAACATTTTTAATGGCTTGAGGTTATATTTAAAATTTATTGGTCAAAAATGTAAGTAGCCATCATTTGCTCATTTTTGCTATTTTTAGTAAAACTGACAAATTCTTGCTCTAAAAATTATTTTCATTTCTACTAGGGCATATTGTATTGCTTGTGAAATAGATATTAATATCACTCACATTTTTTGAATCACAAAGTATCAGTTCAATCACGTGGATAACAACATAAACTAGCGAAAGCAAAAAACTTCTATCGTGTATATATGCACTATGAGCAAACATCAATAAATCCATGCTTGATTGTATATCTGTGGGGAAAAAGAAATATCGATTCTGTGTAAAATCTGATTTGTTGATATCTATGAAAATAAAAAATTCTATATCCTGCAGCAATGATGAGCGTAACTGTAAGAAGCTAAAAAAACGAAAATTCATTGGCATGCCAGCATTCCATGCTTATTATGCAATATTTAGTATATTTCTGTTGTGTAAATTATCATTGATGCTATTGCTGCTATTGTTGTTGTTGTTGTTGCTGCTGTTGTTATTGTCGTCGTCGTCGTCGTCGTTGTTGTTGTTGTTGTTGTTGTTGTTGCTGTTCTTATTGTTCAATCGTTTATTGACCAGACAATCTTAAACTAAATTTTATGAACAGCAATCAACTTTGCAAGGCATTTATCCTATCTACTCCATTGTTGCCTTAGACTATCAATATAATTTATCTTCTGGAAATGATTTTAAAACATCTTCAAAATCCAGTAGATATCTTGATTAAAAAGTTCAAATTTAGAAATAAATAGTACTTCATAATCATTCTTCTTTATCAGTGGATAAAAGTACCAGAAATTCAGCTTATCTGCAAACATAAAATGGACTAGTCAGAAAATAATAAAAATTTTAAATTTGATCTATTTTGAATATCCCTAACACAAAGAAATCTATATTAATTTTTATTGTAATTAGTCTTTTATTTAATTCAATAAAAGAAATAATACAGATATTTTTAAGGAACATTTATATACTCGCCTTTTTAACAATATTTCGTGAACCTGATAACAACTTAAGAATATATTGAAAATATATTGAAAATATATATTCTTCAAAAATAAAAGTAAATATACATACACGACGTACGTGCTTTTCTAGATAAATTACAATAATAGATTAATAAACTCGACACAATGAAATTTTTACGTATCAAATTTACAAAGTATTGAACATATACAGTACTTATAATTAATATCAAATTTTATTTTTATCGACATTCAGGTTTACAAATCGGTCTAAAAAAATCACATCTTAACTTGAAGAATTTATATTGGAACAGACCTTAGAAATAAATATTACAGAAAACTGTTTATCTGAAATTCATTAAGTGACTCCTAATACATATAACAATCAAGTAAATTACATTTGGTTTCTAATAACATTATAATTAATTAACTGACATTTTCTTGTTCAGAATGTGTAAAAAATTTCATTAAATGGTAGTTTTGCAATTTTATTTTTTTTGTTTTTTAATTGAAAAACAAACAAAAGGTTGAGCTATTTTTCTTCCAAATAACGAACGAAGAAAGAGCATAAACTTTCAAGTTTAAAGATCATTAAATCAAAACAAAACGTTGTGCATGCGTCGCATGTGAGAGCGCATGCTGCTTTTGTGCTTCACGCGTCTGGGACAATAAGGACAGACGAAAGTCGGCTCCTTCCCGCATTCAAGTCTCTGATGCGTTAGCAGGTTTCGATACCATCGGTAAACCTTGGCACACTTGTCGCAGATGAAAGATCCGGGCTCTTTCGGGCCTTTGGAGTAAGTCGAAATGGAAGCGACGACTTTATCCAGGTAATTTTTCGAGGCGTCTGAAAAACAAAGCGAAGGTTTACGCTTAGAGACGCCCTGGCGTTGCTGGGCGTACATGAAACCAACGGATAATTTTATTGCTGCCTTGCACTTCGTCAACTACCAGAATCACTTCAATATATATTACGAGGGTAGAGGAAACGCACAAGTTCAATTGAAAGCTATCCAATTCCAAGAGTCTTAGTTTTAATATTTTATATAATTTATTGAAAAAAACAGCAGATCAGATATGCACTAATGAATCTAATAGATTTAACATTTAAAAGTTTAAATAATATAGATTTATGTAGGCAGTGCAATCGATACTTTTAAAAATGGGAAAATTATTAGAATAAAATGAATCTATTGTTCGAAGACGCAGTTCTTTAAAAAGCTAATAAAGAAATCCATAATTATTAATCTAAATTATTAAAGTAAATTATATTGAGTGAATTCTGGTCAGATGCGACAGAACAAAAGAGTATCTATCCTTGCCACCAGGAGCACGATCCTTGTCATGACTGTATATAAAAAATCGATTGAAAATATACGATAAATATGATATAATACAGATTTCAAATCGTTACAAATTATAACAGCAACTATATAATTTTATTTAATCATATTAAGAATACATCATAAATCGAGAAATTTTCTATTTTGTTTTTCATTTACCTAAAATGAGTAGTTAAGAAGGGAAAAAATGGAATGTACATATAATGCTTAACTATAATGTATATAGCTCATTTTTAATGAAACGGACGGTATAAATTAAAATGAATTGATACAAATCAGTTCATACTTTTAACTTATTGGTCATCATTCATATATGCCAAATACTTAATTCGTACACTTTCGCATAGACGTAATATATTATTTCACTCCAACAATTTATCCCAGTGTTTAAAATTTTCTTTCAACAGTCTTCTAAATAGATAAAATAGAAATGTGTCTAACCTAAATTAATGTAAATTAATACAGTAATGTAATTTTAACCTCGAAACATTGACGTACTACGACGATCATACAGTTGACAATTGTAGTCAATGAATACAAATCAATAACACTCAATAGCTGGCGAATTATAATGTACAACGATAATAATTATCATTAATCACCAAAACTTTAGTTTTGTTGAGGGCTTGTTGAGTTTTGAGTTTCGTTCAGGGCTCGGGATATCTTTGCATCTGTTGACTGAGATCGATGATGTAGACGCTTTGACCAGGATGTTTAACTCGAATGTGCCTGTACAAAGGGCTAGTTAATTTCATCTTGACTTCGCAGTAGGGGCATTGCATCATGGGCGCTTTACCGCACTCGAACTTTAGATGCACGGTTAGGGTCGATTTTCGTATATAAACCTTGCCGCACCTTGGGCAGGTGAAGCATCCCAGTTCCTTCGTGTAGTATTTGGGAAATCTAGGTCGACCAAATAATATAACACCTGCAAATAAAAACGAAGGCTTTAGCGGTGCGCGTGCAATAACCAGCATTAAATTGCTACTTTGCAGTCTATTAATTACCAAATCGACGAGATACAGTAGGTAGGTAGTGTGGGCAGAGGGAACGCGCAAATTGAATTAATAACGGTCAAAATAGAAGAATCGTATTCTATTCTATTCTCCACGATAAAAATTAATTTAATTAAATAAGGGGTATGTTTTTCGGGTGATGTAAATATACTTTATAAATCTGAAAAAATTATCACTGCATCAGCGGTGTGATCGGCACTTTTACGAATGTGAAATTGGGGTATTATTTCACCATGTCCAAATTTAAATCGTTTTTTTAACTAATTTTCACGATTATTATTTCGAAATGCCGTTAATTCTACATGTAAATATAATCGGATATAAATTTATAAAACAATAAAATTTACAGAGTCAAACTGTAATATAATTATCGCTATTATTTAATCACTGGTAAATAATAAAAAGTTAGTAAAAAGATACCTATCGAACAAATGCACCACTTTTATATTAAGTGTCTAATACATTTTTGATTCTGATTAGCTCTTTTTATTATTATTTATACTGTACAATAGTATCCTAATTATGGTAAATTTTAGATTATTAATCATTGACTTTTATTTATTTATTCACGCCATCGCTACATCTAAATATTTAAAACTTTCGCAAGTTTCCCTCAGGCCTTATAATGTAACCAGATTACATTGTAACAATTTATCCGTTACCATGTTTCCAGATTGTATTTCTTGAACATGCTTATATTTACTTCATTTTCGCTCCAATATTATATTATAATAGAGATATTTTATCTCTAGCTTCTTGTTTCTCTTATTCTTCATATGTCTTCTCAGTGTATGACCCTGTTGACAAACTTTACCACACTTGTTGCTAATAAAGCATTCAAATCCTTGAATTCTTTTGAATGAGTAGAAATAAACAGGGTATCTTCGGGAAAGTACACTTGTAATAAATCTGTAAACAACAGAACGGAGACTTGCGTTTAATATTGACCTTCAGCCGTTGCACAAATAGCAAATTTTGTTGTTGCTTTGTAGTTTCCAACATGACATACATTAGTGCAAAGAAAAAGAAAAAGTAAGATCCATTAAAATCAGTAAATTTAAAAAGTATATTTTAATAATTGAGATAATTTCGTTTAAGACGTTTCGTTTAATCGATTCGTCGGATAATATAACTCATATACTTTAAATTAGTGGAAAATTTTTTATAATTTATCAGTAACTTAATAATTTTACTAAAGTAGGATGATACTTTTATTGCACAAAGCGAGTATATACTGGGTTGTATATACAATATACATAAATGTCAATGCATTTCTATTAAACAGTTAATCTATAACTAGAAGATCACTATGATTAATTTTTATCAATCTATAAAATAAAATGGCACATCTCCTTTACTATTTAAGAGATCGGCTGTATTTGATTTTTTGTAGCTTTTTAATTATTAAGTAATATAGCGACTTAATCTTATAATATAAAAAATATATAATGGATTTAAACAACTTTGGTCTGTAATTCATTGACTGGCCATTAGAAAACTTCTATTTACAAGTGTTATTATTCAACTAAACAAATGAATATAAATTTCAGAATGTTTCCGAATATTAATTTTACGAAAATTAAAAAGTTATCATGGAGACAACACTAAAAAGTAAATATTCAAAATATAAAAGTTTGGATTCGTTTCTTCGAGAATCGAAATACTCAATTTTTTCTTTGTATGAGAATGGGTGTGCGTCACTCCAATTCTTCTAACTTCTTTGCTCATTCTTCGTCACACCCATAAATAGAAACTCAATTAAATTTGTTTCATCTTGATCCTATTTCGGGCCAAGAAAACATCGAAATATTTAACAGTTTCGTTCAGCGCTCGGGATTTCCCTACTTTGCATCTTTTAAATCGATGACAAATACGTTCTGGCCCGGGTGTTTTAATGTAATATGCCTATATATACCGTATGAGCCCACTTCATCTTTCTCTCGCAATAGAGACATTCTAGTTTTGGCTCATTTGAACAGTCGGTAAACTTTGACACATTTGTCGTATGTAAAATACCCGGCTCCCTCCATTTGCATAGGATAAGTAAAAACGGACAAGGGATCTCCGAGAGAGTACATTTTAATGAATCTGAAAAAAGGCACACTTTGTGCTAGTATTGACCTGTGTTTATTGGTGTTTTGTATTTTACCAACTGCCAATATGCCGTCAGATAACGATGGCAGAAGAAACGCGTACGTTGAATTGAAAGCAATAGAAATAGAAAAAGTCTTGTTTTTTAATATTTCACAAAATTTATTTTACAAAATTAAGCCAATTATACGAATATTTATATCACTGTTGCAATCTACAATTTTATAAAGCGGTAAATGAATATAAATATAAACATAAATATAATGTATAATATAAATATATAAAAAATTAGGTAACGTAATTTCGAACTTGAGATACTTACGGACTAAACAGCTATTATTCATTCAATTTTAATTGTGACCTCGTAAATTAATATATAATTAATAGAGACTGTGTAAGGTATTAACCGATAATTGTTCGTTTCCTTTTTTTATTATATATAATAAATATTATAAGAACATCCAGTCTTTTATTTATTGTTTAAATTGTAACAAAGAGATCCGTATATGATTGATTACAACAATTTTGGTCAATTCACAGAAACGTAATAACTATATGATAATAGATAAAGTAAATATTATTAATATAATGGAAAATTTTTCATACATTTGCTGCTCAAATCGGCCGGCATAAATTAATTTAATTGATCATGACTCGCAAAACTGGAAATTTAATAGCGAAAAATTTCCGGTAGATTTTTACCCTGGCACATTAGCGCATATCTACGTAGATATTTATGATTTCCGTTGTGTGCTCATTATTTGCATAGGTTCATTTAAATTAATGATGTAGACGCTCTGGCCCGGGTGCATCATTCGAATGTGCCTGTACGTGGTACTTGCCTGCTTCATCTTGGTATCGCAGTAGGGGCACTGCATCATGGGCGCTTTGCCACACTCGTACCTTAAATGCGCTCTTAGGGCGCTGTTCCGCTGATAGGCTTTGCCGCACTTATGGCAGGTGAAGGTCGGGGATTCGCTCGTTTTCTCAGAATGCGTAGAAAACCAGGCACGGTCGTCGAGGAGGCAAATGTCTGAACAATCTGAAATATAAAATAGAGGCTTACGTTAGTGTTGAAATTATTGTTTCTATGCCCGACGCACATTCTTTGGACGCTCTGCAGCTTAACAATCGCCAAAATGGCGGCTACGAAAATAAGTTGGGCAAAAAAAGAGTAAGTGCAATTGATTAAAGGTCAACTAAATAGACCATGTTTTCAATAATTCACATAATTTATTTTAAAATATCGGATTATCACTCGACGTAACGCATAATACTTTACATAGATCTCATTATATAAATGTTGCGACTAACACATATGAAACTCGGTAACTTGAGCATATAATATAATTTTTGTTGTAATAATGCAATACTAATCTTTTAACTTAAAATTCAATATAAATTTACAATATAATTAGGATTATATTAATAAGGAAAGTGGCTCGATCTCTACTAATCATTTATGTACTCACAGCATTAATCAGTCAATTATAATAAATAATGAGTAATCAGTAAAGTTACATACAATATGAATTAATAAAGATACGTAGCTTTTATTGTCTAGGTCTTATAATTTGTCATGACTCATTTCTGTTTTTATATAGAAAGTTAATAGCGTTTCTCGGTACGTGTCGGACAGTTAATTTTATAGCTCATAAGAGATATTTTACTTCCAAAAACACCATGGCGAAAAGATCTATAATGTGCTAAAAATTAAATTTCAACTTAGTCCTATTCCACGACTTTTACAACAGAGCAATATCAAAAAGATTTTGGCCTATCCATTATCTTGTACTGTTTAATTCTACAATGTGTACAATTATTATTTTTTGATTTTACTTATAATCTAAATCAAATTAGCTACCGTTACATCCGTTAAATATTTATTATAAATTAAAAAATATTGTCTTCTAAATATTTGGTACAATATTTTATGAAAAAATTTTAAATTAGAAAAGAAATTGTTTTCAATTTTAAATTAGTTTTGTTTGAAAAGAAACTAGAATGTTTTCTTTCCTGGTAAAAAGTAATTGAGATTAAAATCTTACTTCATTTTTCAATAAATACTTCAACAGATACGAAAAAGTAAATATTATCTGATTCAAAGTGCAAATTGAACAATTTTTTCTACTTACAGAACAATATATGAACCAGCCATTTTTATAATAAGTAGCTTTCTTTACAAATGTAGATCAAGATAAAACACACACACACACACACACACACACACACACACACACACACACAATACAGAGCTAAAAAAGGAGTGGTTTTATAGTTATTTTTTTCTATATTCGTTATTTTATGTTTTATAAAGTTACCATTCTACCAAAATCATTTATGTACCATAATGTATGAAAATTTTTAATTTCTGTAGAATTACAGTCTTTTTTAAATTACCGCATTTATTTAATATATGTTTTTATCCTTACTAATTGGTTACATAAACATTAGTAATTTCTTAATCATTTCGTTTAACTTCATGGAGAAGTTACATAGATTTAATACTACTATTGGAGCAATCCAAATTTGATAATTACGCTGATATATATATATATATATATATATATATATATATATATATATATATATATGTATATAATATCTCATATTAAATAAATTTAAACTATTTGGGCGAGTGTATTCCCTATGTTTCGGTTGAAAAAATAATTAAATTGTTTGATTCCTTGATTTTATAGGCTCAGCCAAAATTTAAATATTTGTAGCTTAAAAAATTATAACGTACAGTTCATTATTCATTTAGCTGAAGTATATTATATACCGGTAATTTTTTATAAAAAATCGTTTCTCTGGTATCTGATGAAGTCAAGAATAATCAAAAGGTGTAATATATTTTTCAGAGAGAAGGCTGCTCTGTAAATGTATAGAATAGAAAACCAGCTATTAAAATTAAATTTTTATTTACTGGTCTATACTAGTTATATCGCCTTCAGAGCTCGCGTAAGCTCACATGGAACATAGGGTGATAATAGCACTTGAACCAAAAATGAAGCCGTGAAAAGTATTACGTTTTATTATTAAGTTTACAGGGTTGTTGCAATTTTTTGGAACGAAATGAATATTGATTCTCATATAAGTGCTCTACGAGATCAATGAAACGTACAAATATAAAATCTACGAGAACGCAAAATCTTCAGCTTCTGTTAGCTAATGTAATAAGAATTAAAATATGCTATTTTTTCTTATTCTCAATGCATATGAAAAAAAAATAATTAACTTAACTTAATATGGTTTAAAATTTGACAAAATCTTATACATGTGAGTATTTACATATAAAAGTTTAATACGTAACAATTGATACGTAACCGCATTAAATAGTACTGAATTTAATAAAATTATATAAGGAATGGGTATATATAAATTCTCTTAAACCATTACTTTACAAATACTTACATATTAGTTAATTTTTACTGGAAAAGCATAAATACGTTTAATTAACATTAATATTAACATTTTTATGTATGAATATTTTTAAATTGCTAGAAGTCTGTTATAAATTATATTAAATTATAATATAATAAACTTATAAATTAATCATAATTATAATAAAAGATTTATATAATGATAATTATTTTTGATATATTTTATACTTATAACGTTGAAAATATCGAAACCCGTAGGAATACATCATTTTTTCATTAATGTAGATGTTTCTCGCAATCTTTTAAAAAATTTCTTCAATATACAGGGACGATATTTATTCGAGAAGATAATATAAATTAAAATTCACTGCTAAATTTGAAGCGTCACTCTTGCAATTTAAGTATCATGTTGAATTTACTTTCACTTTTACGTTAACTAAACTAATGTCTTTGAGCCTAGTATATTATTTTTATTAGAAAGTAATCAATAAATAAATATTCATAACTTTATTTAATCGGTAATAAATTATTTCATTGTTCATCGGAACAATGAGGAATTCAATCTTAAAACTATAATCTATCGGTAATATCTTCAATTTTCAAAGGATAATACTTTAAATTTGTTACGTTCAATTCATTTTGTTTTATATACATGGGATGTATAGAATATGATAATAATTAACCCCTCTATACAAAAATCTCATAATATTCATTGATTGCTATAAGTAGATAATATATGCAATGTACAATTATTTTATAAATCATTATTAACGATATATTGATGTTTTTGTTGAGAAATTTATGAAGAAATTTTCATCTTATCCATTTCTATTGATGTAAATTTCTATATAATTTCCTCATTAAATATTCACAATTAATGATTCGACAGCAGTTACGTTCTTATTTTTAGTATCTGAATATGCTTAGAAGGAATTATTCTTTACGGTAACATGTTAAGGTAACCATCAAAATTTAATAATGATAATAATGAGTTTATTATCTAGAAAGATTCTAATTTTCATTTTTCTTAAAAAAAAATCATTAACTTCTTTAAAGTATTTTTAAAAATTATGCGAACAACCTAAGAATACAATACAATGTAACGTGGAAAACAATTGTAAGACTCAATATTATATAGGAACTGTTTAATCTCTTTCTGTGTTTTCATTCGATTTGTTCGCTCAAATTATAGTCACTCTTTAATAAAAAATGAAATCACTCTTAATTTTATCGAATATCTCATCGACAACTTATTTAAGAATTTATCATACTGTTGATAATGTTTTTAAAGCGTCTTATCTGGCATTTGATTTCGGTTGCATAATTGTTTTGCTGAGAAAAAATCTCTTTGGTACAGGTTAGCAGTAACGCAAATTGCAATTGGATTTATTATTCGAATTTATTTACTGTTATTATATAAGTAACTGTCTTATTACTTAACTAATGAGCATTAAATATTTCTTTTTGGACTGTAAAAGCCTACAGTATTTAGATTATAAAAATTTTTACCAGAATAATTGATAAAAAATTGACTAAATTTTAGAATTATGTTATTGCTTAGAATTATGGAAACGGAGATTCAACTTAATCGTATTATGTCTATTCGGGATCAGTTGGTAATCACTATCAACAATTTGATCAACCCTTCATCGTGCGAACAGCTTCAGATCATCCTTTGAATAAATCTTCTTCTCTAATCATTGCTCGAATAAACGGCTTTTCCAGGATGATTGGTCCTAATATGCTGGTATAGATTTCCCCTCTGCTTTGTACGATGTAAACAGTAGGGGCACAAAAATTTAGGCTCCTTGCCGCATTCGTGCCTGGTGTGCCTCCGCAAGGTCGCTCGGTGCTGATAGGCTTTGCCGCAAACTTCGCATTGATAGGGCAAAGGCACTATGCTCTTGACAATTGGCAGCATTCTGCAGTAATTTAATGAGCCTGCAAGAAGAAATCGTGAAGGTTGACGATTAAAGCACTTGGACGCCGGAGAAATCATGGGATTTTAGAGATCGAAACTGCTCCTGAGGAGATACTTTCTAACACCACCACCATATCACGAAAGACTGTCGATCTATACCATGCTCATTCGCACTGATTTAGCGATAATTATTGCTATTTTAACTCATTCACTACACATCGAAATCAATGTCCAAAGTTTACCAATGAAGCGAAAAATATTCTCTTTGCTGTTTTATAACAACACTTTTACTTTTTTTTAAGTTATATATTTACTTTCTGGAGCAATTGCAATCCGTAAAAGCTATTTCATAGGCTTTTCTAAGAATTTGCTGAAATTTGTTCCTATACATGGTCAAAATTAATTAATTGAATAATTTTAAAGAACAAAACTAATCAACGAATTCTTGATCTTCGTAGTGTTATTTAAGTCAAGTATAACTAAGTTTGAAGATTAAATTTTATCGTCATTCAAATTCCCAAATAATTTCGATGCACAGGCAAAAACATGCAACGATGCTGTTTGGCTAACTGGTATACGTTAATGATTTGGTTATGTTCGTATATGTATTGTTTATTTCTGAGTACAATATTTCAACATTATTTCACAATAATTTTCAAAAGAAGTCACCTTAAGCTTAATCTAATAAATTGTTCTACTGAAAGATCTTTATTTAGTTATTCGTGCCTTGAAATTTCTTTAATTAATGAAATCATAAGAATAAGGTTTTATATAGTCATTGGATAAAAATAGAGTTATTATACCTTTTAAGTCATTCCATGTAATTTTCATACAGAATCAAAATGTGGAAGTACAATAAGAAATAAAATATTAATAAAAGAAGAAAGTTCGAGTTATTTTAATAATTATTATTACGAGATATTAAACATCGTAATCATTTCAAAATTTTCTTATAGAATTTTGTCAACGTGTATTATACAATGCCATTATTAGATGCGAGATTTTATATTAATGCAAATAATAATTTCATATTAAATATACACTGTCCTATTGTATTTACTTACTCTCTAATTAAATCATTCATTATGGGTATTACTTATATAGTCTAATGATCATAAAATATAGCAAATTTATTTTCGTATGATTCTTTTCATCAGTATTTGTTCATAAATGTAATATCTAATAAGATCTTTTTATTTCATGGGGCTAATTTGAAAGCAAAATAAAGATGTGAAGTGATTCAAAATATACATTTAAACTAATATTAATATTTTATAATATTTTACTTTCAAATTATCATTTATATAATCAGACACTTAATAATCAAAACCATAAACTCAAACATTACTTTACATAAATTTTGGACCCCAGGATTCAAAAATTTTGTCCAACGTTTAAAAGAGACCTAGTCCATAAGATTCAGATTAATGATGTAGACTTTTTCATATCTCGTCACATCAAGAATGTCTCATCCTATGTGCCTGCACATGGTGCTTATCTGGTTCATCTTGGTGTTACACTAGGGGCACTGCATCTTCGGCTCTTGAATCGTCTCTCTCATCTTCTCTCTCGGCTCTCTGCATCTTCGCCGCATTCGAAGTTGAGCTGACGCTTCAGACCCCAAAAATTTTTATTACGACTACAATTAGAGCAGAATTGTCGCCTACCAGTATCTTCTGGTTGTGCATGTCAAGAATTGAAAATCGATACCGTTTTTGCTGTATACAGTGGTGAATTAAGCTGAACATTTTCATCATCGAAATTCATGTAGTCGTGGAAATCCATCATATCTAAAATGCAAGATTAATTAAAGTTAGTATAAAGAACAATAGAGCAAAGGAAATCATATGCTGTGAATCATCTCCAAGTGCATCTCGTTGAAAGAAATATTACAATAGATAATAATATTATATTACATATCATAAATTTAGAAATTCGTTCAGTAAGTAAATTATCATTTCCACAAGTTTTAACTCCAGAAAACAGCAGAATTAAGGGATCATAAACTACATAGTGCGACTTCTGCTTTAGATCGATCCCTTTTCTCCCCCATACCTTTTGCTTCTCCCGATGTTTCTTTTCATGGCACACCATTCCCTCTTTATGGAACAATGTGGTTTTTGAGTAAAGCAACTTCAAAAAGAATCATTTTTCCATAATTCGGACATTACTATAAAGCAAAAATAACTTATAAGGACAGTTATTCTAAAGACATAATGAAAATTTATGATTTAATCTTAAAGCTAATTTGATAGTATGAATAATATTAAAATATAAATATATTGCTTGTAAGTAAGACATGTTTTTCACAGTTATTTTTATAATACATAGTCGGATGCAGCATTAGAAAGTGAACACATACTTATCGTAATATATTTTTTAATTAATAACTTTACAATAATTAAAGATATTTTAATAATATAGATTACATTTTGTTAATGTTAATATTGTGCTTCATTTCATTTATTTCATTTACGATAAATTTTTATAAATATATCTAAAAGCACTTTAACTCAAAAAAAATATGATGTTACATTAATTTACACAAACATGTTTTATGTACAGTAGTTGAGTTGTATTTACGGTTCTCACTGAATAACTAATATTAAATAATAATTGGTTAGCCTTCTTGTATACGTTTTACAGCTTCCACCTTTTATAGACTATTGTGTCTAACAACCCAATTAAATTCTCAACAAATTTCATCAGCTATATTACCTTTGCTGGTTCACTGTATACATATAAAAATCCCTTTAAAGTAATATTCTTCTTTAAAAAAAAATGGATTTTTTTCGTTCTCCTCCGTAATTACTAAATACCGAGGGCGCCATACAACTCTGGGTGCATGCGAGCAATGTGCCGCCGCACGCAGATTCAATGCTTACTAAGTAATTCACAGTAGGGACACTTGAAACTGGCCTCTTTACCACAATCGTATCGCTGGTGGCGCACGAGGCACTTGCGAAATACATAACCCTTGCCGCACTTGGCGCAGACGTAATTTCGACTGATGCCTGGCCGTCGACGGAAAGGTCTTGGGGCTGGAAAAAAGGCAAAAGCGGAACGACACAGTCCCGCGATGACGCTGTTTAGTCACTAAAGTAATGATATGACTAAAGTTTGATAATATTTATTAGAATAATTATTTATTAGTAGAAAAATGTAAAAGAACAGCGCTATTTGCTAGCCATATCAATCATTATATGGCTTCCATCAGCTGTCAGAAATGTACAATGCGCATGTTATATACAGATGTTTAAAGAAACTATATTGTGCTCGATATGATTAGAGTGGTATCCAAGAACTGTAGGACAAATTTACTTATGACTATATGTATGTAGATCTAAATTAGTATA